>VWZG01002560.1:11293-26599 GCA_013396735.1 Grallaria varia | reverse complement strand
ACGGGGTCCCGCGGGAAGGGGGTGCCGTGCTCCAGGGGCGGCGGCGCCAGGGGCGGCGGCGGCGGCAGGTGGTGCTCGAAGGCGGCGGGGCTGAAGTTGTTCGTTCGGAAGTTGTTGACGCTCTCGGGGAAGGGCGGCACGTGCTCCTTGTAGGGCGCCGCGAAGCCGCCCATGCCGGGCAGCTCCGAGGAGCCCGAGGGGCCGTTGTCGAAGGCGCCTCCGCCGCTGCTCAGCTCGAACCAGCCCGCCCGGCTGCCCTCGCGCCCGTGGCCCCGGCTGCCCTTGCCCAGCACCCGGATGGACTCCACGGTCTGGATGGGCTCCCCGGACATGCCCCGGCTGGAGGCGTTGTGGTAGCCCAGGGTCTCTATGGGGGCCCCCTTCTCCTCGGTGCTGTCGGGGAGCTCCAGGCAGGAGGAGGACACGCGGGTCTCGATGCGATAGTGCTCCTCGGGCGGCTGCGGGTCCTTGGCGGCGCCGGAGCCCTCGCCGGAGCTGCTCTTGGGGATCTGCCCAAAATGCTTCTCCTCAGAGGGCTTGCGGGAGGCATTTTTGAGCATGTTCTTGAACTCGATGGTGGAGGTGGCGGAGATGGAGGAGCCCAGGGGTTTGTCCCCACCTGCCACAGGCGCTCGGCCGGCGGGGCTGGAGAGGGTGCTCTGGGAAGAGAAGAGCGAGCGGTGGGGAAGCGCGTGGGACGAGTCCGGGTATTGCTTCTGCTGGAGCCCAGCCTTGGGCAGCGCGGTGTGGTTGGAGTCTGGTGTGAAGAACACGTCGTTCTTGCTGGGGGACAGTGACCCCTCCGAGGCCGAGTCCTTCCCCCGGCGGCCATAGCTCCCAAACACCCCCGGGGACGAGGCCAGCGGGTCACAGCCCTCACTCTGATCCAGGACAGACCTCATGGAGGGGGGGAAGGACGGCTTGACGCCAAACTCCTGCGACCTCTGACCGTAGCTGGACAGGACCGGCTGGTACTCAGCTGACTCCGGGAGTTTGCTCGATTTCAGGATAGACTTGACAGGCTTCTTCTCCAGGTTCAGCATGGCCGATGGCGGCGGCCCGGAGTAGTCGAAGTCACGGTAATCCTCGTCCTCTTGGAAAGATGTGTCTGGGTAAAACTTCTCCTGGGAAGAGTCCATCAGAGAGGAGGGAATCTCCCTGCTGTCCACAGGCGGCTTGTACAGGCCGGCCGGGGACTCTCTGCCAAGGCCAAAGGGCCGGTAGCCATGCACAGAACTGGGAAGTTCTTGGGAATATCCATCATCTCGGCTCTGCAGGGGAGACCTCGTGCTGCTGGGGGTAGAAGAACCGGGGCTCATGATTTTTGACAGCAGGGAGATGGTGTCCACGTTGCTCGATGTCGGTTTATCCATCATCTCGTCCTGGGTGGGCGTCCCACTCCGTTCGTCCCGCACCGGCGTCCCATCCACATTGTCCATGGAAGTGCTGGTGGGACCACGCTGGAAGTCAGAGGCGTGGCTCTCCGTTGCCATGCTGGACCCCAAGCTGCTGAGGATGGGAATATTCAAGTTCAGGCCACTGAAGCCAGGATTTCCCTTCAGGAAATTGTGTATCTTCATCTCCAGGCTGGGAGAAGGGGGTTCCGACTCCAGCTTGGCTTTTGAAATTTCAGAGGACTGACCCACTGAGGTTTCTGTTGGCAAAAGGGAAGAAGGACTGGTAGGGTGGGAACTGGAAAATCCCAGGGAGTTTGTTGGTGGCTTAAAACTGGAGCTTGACAGCGCTGGGGTGTGTCCGACAGGAGCCTTATTGACCGAAGTGGAGGAAACCTCGGCGGTGGACGAGTTTGGAGAATAACCAAAACTTTTGGCTATAAAGGGCTGTGGATTGGAAGGGACACTCCTCCCCTTCATGCAGGGCACGGTTGTGTTGGCTGGTGATGCCGAAGTGCTCTGGGAGGCGGGTTCGCTCGACTGGACGGTGTTTCCAGCCACGCTCTGCAGCAGGGATGACAAACCTGGAAGACAGAACTGCATCAGGAATTCGGGAGAGGCAACTGCCAAGGGAAAGGCTGCCATGTTTGCACTAATGGACAGCGTTCCCTAACACCCGCCACGCTCCAGCCAGGAAAAGGACGGGATTTGGCTGCACTGACACATGAGCACCCAGCAAGGTGCAAACCTCCTGCCAGAGGCCCAGACTGATCTACAAACACATATCACTCCACCAAGTCAGCTGGGTAAGAACTCCTCCTGGTCTGCGGCCAGGTGTGGGAAAGCCTGCCCTGCTGGCCAGGTGACCCGTGTGAGGTGCCAGAGCAGGAGCAGAACCCCTGGGAGTTTTCTGCACACGGAAAACACAGAGACCTCTCGGTCTCCTGTTCCCTTCAGGGGCCTCACACGGAGTGTGTTCTGAGTACGTGCGCTTCGGTCATGGTACAAGGGGGAAGTACCGCCAAGAAGTGACAGAACTCAGTGGTCCATGACACGTGTGCTACCTGAGAAAGACCACCCGCATGTGCCAGAGGCGTAAAACATTCCAAGGAAGTTTTCCTTCCTCTGTTCTGACTTTAGGACAGGCAGAGCAGCCGCTGCCCCTGAACCCACCAGCCCTTGCCCAAGACCCACCCCGGTACCTTGCAGGGCTGGCGCCGTCTGGGTCTGGGTTTTGGAGAGAGCTGACAAAATGCTTTCCGGAGTTATCTCCACTTTGGAGAGAATGTTTGCTAAGGGATTCGAAGGAGCAGACGGGGTCCCCAGCACAGGAGTCTTCAGGCCACTAGTGAGAGCTGTGGGGCTGGTCGGGGTCCCCGGCGAGGGTCTCGAGGCAGGACTCACACCTGGGATGGGAGCACACACCACTCACCTGCGCTGCTCCAGGTTTCCCACGGACACCGCTGAGCTCCGGAAGCCAACAGCGTGTGCCAGAGACCGAGCNGCGGGACGGGCGCCGCGCTCGCCGCCTTCGGGGCCGGGGGCACCGGGGGGGCTGGGGCCGGCGTGGGCACCGTCCCTGAGGCCGTGGCAGCCGCAGTGGCCACCGGCACCGCTTTGGGGACGCTCTCAGTCTTGGCAGGGGCCAGGGCTGGAGGAGCCTGTTTGTCCTTCCTCTCCTCCACTGCAGCAGAGAGGGGGGAACAAGAGGAGAACCGTCACTCCATCCCCCTGGAACGACTTGGGGCACAGCAGCTCCGACCCCCACAAATGTCAAAACAACTCAGGTGGGTGGTTTGGGAGACGGGAACAATCACAGAGGGATTTCCCTGCTGGTGCCAAACCCAACAGCACAGCACGGGGTCTGTGCCTCCTCCACATCCCCAAATGAGGCTGGGAAGGGCTGGTTAGTCCCAGAATTCCCCCGGGACAATCCCTGTCAGAACGTACCGATGATTTTAGACGTATCGTCCTCCACGTCCGAGAGCTCCATGTCCTCCACATCCCGATTATCTGTCGCGGGCTCCGGAGTGACCATCTTGCCGCCTCCAGCTGCCGGAGACCGAGCGCTGTTCTCCTCCCCCATCCCCTGGAAAGGGGACTCGGAGCCCGTCGGAGACGGGGCGTCCATGCTGGGAGAAGGGACAGGAGACTCCTCGGGATCGGGAAGTGTTGCTTTCAGCTGGTCCAGCTTTTTCTTCAGGTTGCTCACTCGATTAGCAAATGTTTTGTAGGCCTAAGGAAGGAAGGACATTGGACTGGGGATCTTTCATGCCTCAATCACCTCTCTAAGGAAGCACACACAGCCTGAGAAATACACATCCAATTCCCTGGACCCTGCAGTGGTGAGAATTTGGCTTGCCCGTGTGACAGAGCACCAACCACAAAAAAAGGGGAAGATAAAACCCTTTTCTAGTGACTTGAAACAACTTTCATAAGCCCCTCCGTTTTCTAACCAACACTCTCTGCCTGTTTTGGGAGGTTTCAGGAGAGTCTGGGGAGTGCTGGTTGTTTTTTCAACTCTTTACTGAATCCTTTCCTTGCTCATCTAGTCTGGGGGTGGGCTCCAAAATCCCAGCAACACACACGAACTGAGCATCCAGCCACTGGATATTTGGAGCATCTCCCTGCCTTGCCCAACACCCCAACTCCACCCTCTTTGTGCCACAATGCCATGGACTTCTTAACTTGTGAACAGAGAGCCGAGGCATTTTCCAGCCTCTGAGGTGCTCAGTGAACACAGGAAGATGCTGCTCCACCTGTGGAGGATCGAGAAAAGGTTCACTTACGTTGGCTACCACCTTGACTTCCTTGTACTGCGCCTCGTAGAATATCCCGGCGTTCTCCAGCGCCTCGGTGAGCGAGGGGCCGTTCTTCACCTGCTTGTCCAAGCCATTGACAAACTCCTCCAGCTTTGAACTTGCTTCTTCAAACTCCTTGGAGAACTTCTTCCCTCCCGTTTTATCTGCAGGGAGATGGGACACCACGGGAATGAGCTGCCAGCTGCCAAACCAGAGCTTGACCTCAACGGCAGCACCCGGGATGTTCCAACAGCAGATCCATACACTCCCAGATCCAGGAGTGGCCTTGTCTAGCACTGCCTGTTGGTTTCCAGCTAATCATTAGCTCTGTTTGTACTCAGGATCTGCAGGTTTTCCCACAAAAATTCAAACTATCCAAGATTTTAGGCAGTTCTTAACCCCACTCTCCAAAATTCCAGCATTTTCCAGCCACGCTGTGATTTCTGGTCTAAGGCCCAACAGAACTGAGGAGCAGCCACGAGTTTAAGGCTTTACCTTTCAAGCACTTGAGTGTCTCGGTGCTGCACACGTCCACCCTCATCGTGGAAAGCTGCTTCTCCTTCAGCTCTATCTGGTCTTCCGAGCGCTTGTACAACAGCAGCTCATCAATGAGGGACTGGGGCTGGGAAAAAAAAAAGCCCACAGGAAAAGCATCCTCATCACATTCCAGGCAAGAGAAGCCCTGGCCAGCACAGCCCTGCCTCCGGGCCGCTTCCAAGCGACAGCTAACGCAGGAACCACGGGCATCCCTGGGTTTTGAACCTCAAATCTCACAGATCAGCAAACCTGGGCTCAGGCAGGGGCTGCAATTTCACAAACCTCCCTGCTGTCGTGGTTAAGAGCAAGGAGAGGCCTTTTTGATTTATTCCCTTTTTACACTCCACAGGGGTCTGGTGCATTTCATTAATTTCTCAGCCACCTCAAAGTCCCCTTCACGAGGACAATCATTCCCCTGTGGGTGTCACTCAGCACCCCAGACCCAGGCAGNAGAGCCCGAGCCATACCTCTGACTGCAGTAACTCATTCAAGTTTATTTTGAGACAATTAGCGCTCTAAATGATCACCCTGCCGCGTCAGCGGCGGCGCCCAAGGCCTGGCTCAGGACTCACCTGTGCTCTTCATCACCGACGTCAAACTGCTCAGGATGGAGCTGATCTTGGCCAGGTCCACGTTGGCCAGGTTGGGCAGGGCCAGCGCCGGTGCCGGCGGGACGGGCGCCGCGCTCGCCGCCTTCGGGGCTGGGGGCACCGGGGGGGCCGGGGCCGGCGTGGGCACCGTCCCTGAGGCCGTGGCAGCCGCAGTGGCCACCGGCACCGCTTTGGGGACGCTCTCAGTCTTGGCAGGGGCCAGGGCTGGAGGAGCCTGTTTGTCCTTCCTCTCCTCCACTGCAGCAGAGAGGGGGGAACAAGAGGAGAACCGTCACTCCATCCCCCTGGAACGACTTGGGGCACAGCAGCTCCGACCCCCACAAATGTCAAAACAACTCAGGTGGGTGGTTTGGGAGACGGGAACAATCACAGAGGGATTTCCCTGCTGGTGCCAAACCCAACAGCACAGCACGGGGTCTGTGCCTCCTCCACATCCCCAAATGAGGCTGGGAAGGGCTGGTTAGTCCCAGAATTCCCCCGGGACAATCCCTGTCAGAACGTACCGATGATTTTAGACGTATCGTCCTCCACGTCCGAGAGCTCCATGTCCTCCACATCCCGATTATCTGTCGCGGGCTCCGGAGTGACCATCTTGCGGCCTCCAGCTGCCGGAGACCGAGCGCTGTTCTCCTCCCCCATCCCCTGGAAAGGGGACTCGGAGCCCGTCGGAGACGGGGCGTCCATGCTGGGAGAAGGGACAGGAGACTCCTCGGGATCGGGAAGTGTTGCTTTCAGCTGGTCCAGCTTTTTCTTCAGGTTGCTCACTCGATTAGCAAATGTTTTGTAGGCCTAAGGAAGGAAGGACATTGGACTGGGGATCTTTCATGCCTCAATCACCTCTCTAAGGAAGCACACACAGCCTGAGAAATACACATCCAATTCCCTGGACCCTGCAGTGGTGAGAATTTGGCTTGCCCGTGTGACAGAGCACCAACCACAAAAAAAGGGGAAGATAAAACCCTTTTCTAGTGACTTGAAACAACTTTCATAAGCCCCTCCGTTTTCTAACCAACACTCTCTGCCTGTTTTGGGAGGTTTCAGGAGAGTCTGGGGAGTGCTGGTTGTTTTTTCAACTCTTTACTGAATCCTTTCCTTGCTCATCTAGTCTGGGGGTGGGCTCCAAAATCCCAGCAACACACACGAACTGAGCATCCAGCCACTGGATATTTGGAGCATCTCCCTGCCTTGCCCAACACCCCAACTCCACCCTCTTTGTGCCACAATGCCACGGACTTCTTAACTTGTGAACAGAGAGCCGAGGCATTTTCCAGCCTCTGAGGTGCTCAGTGAACACAGGAAGATGCTGCTCCACCTGTGGAGGATCGAGAAAAGGTTCACTTACGTTGGCTACCACCTTGACTTCCTTGTACTGCGCCTCGTAGAATATCCCGGCGTTCTCCAGCGCCTCGGTGAGTGAGGGGCCGTTCTTCACCTGCTTGTCCAAGCCATTGACAAACTCCTCCAGCTTTGAACTTGCTTCTTCAAACTCCTTGGAGAACTTCTTCCCTCCCGTTTTATCTGCAGGGAGATGGGACACCACGGGAATGAGCTGCCAGCTGCCAAACCAGAGCTTGACCTCAACGGCAGCACCCGGGATGTTCCAACAGCAGATCCATACACTCCCAGATCCAGGAGTGGCCTTGTCTAGCACTGCCTGTTGGTTTCCAGCTAATCATTAGCTCTGTTTGTGCTCAGGATCTGCAGGTTTTCCCACAAAAATTCAAACTATCCAAGATTTTAGGCAGTTCTTAACCCCACTCTCCAAAATTCCAGCATTTTCCAGCCACGCTGTGATTTCTGGTCTAAGGCCCAACAGAACTGAGGAGCAGCCACGAGTTTAAGGCTTTACCTTTCAAGCACTTGAGTGTCTCGGTGCTGCACACGTCCACCCTCATCGTGGAAAGCTGCTTCTCCTTCAGCTCTATCTGGTCTTCCGAGCGCTTGTACAACAGCAGCTCATCAATGAGGGACTGGGGCTGGGAAAAAAAAAAGCCCACAGGAAAAGCATCCTCATCACATTCCAGGCAAGAGAAGCCCTGGCCAGCACAGCCCTGCCTCCGGGCCGCTTCCAAGCGACAGCTAACGCAGGAACCACGGGCATCCCTGGGTTTTGAACCTCAAATCTCACAGATCAGCAAACCTGGGCTCAGGCAGGGGCTGCAATTTCACAAACCTCCCTGCTGTCGTGGTTAAGAGCAAGGAGAGGCCTTTTTGATTTATTCCCTTTTTACACTCCACAGGGGTCTGGTGCATTTCATTAATTTCTCAGCCACCTCAAAGTCCCCTTCACGAGGACAATCATTCCCCTGTGGGTGTCACTCAGCACCCCAGACCCAGGCAGCTCTTGGGCCTGGGGTCACCCTGCAAAGCCTCAGGTTGGGGGTCAGTGCCACAGGTCACTTCCACTGTCAGACTTACTCGGAATTCGGCGACAATCTTGGACTTCAGAGCAGCTTTCGGGTTGGTGGACGCTGTGGGGATAAAGGAAAAGCATGAAGAAACAAAGGATCCACATCCCCACAGGAAGTCAGTCCCAAAGGGCAGTCTAGCAAGAGATATTTTGGGCTAACTCAGGACGGACGTGCAGTGGCTGTTGCCCATCACATCCTCCCCTCCATGCAGGGGTCCCTCCACGCTCCGGGTTCCCGGCAGCTCGTGGGGACACGGACACGGGTTGGGACCAAGGACAGCAAGTGATGCTACTGCTCTTTAGTTCTGGTTTTTAACATGCTCTCAAACACTTCCTGGGCACACCTTTTCCTCGGGAAGACAAGTCCCTGCAAGGGTCGACCTCACGGCCTTACCCGAGGAGTTACAGCTCTCCAGAAGCAAGGGGATGTCATTCCCTAAGTGCCAGACCCGGAGCTGACACAGAGCCCAGGTTTGCTGTGGGCAGGGTCTCCCTTGGGTACTGCCCAGGTCTGACCATGCTCAGAGCCTTAACAACTGTCACCCCTCTGTGCTGACACCTGGTTACAGAGCAGGGGGACGAGTCCTGCTGGCAAGAGACACCAAATCCATCGGATTCCGGACAAAACAGGAGAAACAGCTGATGAAAAGCAAAGTGCTAAACCCTCCATCCACAGCCCAGTTCTGTCTGGAACAGCAGCTTGTGGGGTTCAGCAGTAAACACTTCCAGACTCTGTTAACCTTCCTGATGTCCCATGTGGCACACCTGATGTCCCACCACCTCGCTGTGGGGACCACTCAGGGCTTTGGTGCACAGTGGGATCATTAAGGCCAGTCCATTCTGAGTTCTCTCCAGGGCTGTTGGACTCCCATGTCCTGTCCCTGCATTCCCAGCTCCAGGTTCCTGGCTCCCAGCCCAGCCTGCTGGGACAGGTGTGCTCCTGGGCACAAAGGGAACATCCACCTCCTGCTTCTTTCTGTCTTCTCTCCAGCTCTGACCAGTCTAACACCACTTTCCAAGAGGTTCCACCAGCTCTTTCCTCTCCTGTCTGCAACCTCTGCTCTCCTATCTTATTTCTGCCTCCCTTCTTTCCTTTACAAAGTGGTTTTCCAGCGACAGCTCCTTGGTGTGCACACCTCGGGGCCTTCCCAAGCCCCTGCTGGGCTCAGCCTTTCTGCTCCTCAAGCAGCCAATTTCTCTATTAGTGCACAGAGTTCACAGTGGTTCCTTACTTTGTGATTTCTTCCACGGCTTATTCGGTTTGTTCAGAGACTCTTTCAGCTGCTTCTGAGTTTTGAAAGTGGTACCTGGAAAAACATTTCATTTTTGGCAGTCTGGCATTATGGGAGCCCTGTCAGAATCTGGTTTTTGGTGCCACATGGTTGCAGAGTGGAAGAGTGAACAGAAATTTGTTTTAAAACACCTCGACCAACTTCCTTAGAGGAGCTGCTGGATGCCCAAGAGAACCTCAGTTTACTCAGGAATGCAGCAACCTGGGGGTGGTCTGCCATTTTTAAATCAAGTTTCTGTTTGCCCTTACGCTAAAGACAGTTCACAAATCACAGTAAAAAGGAAGGAAAAACACAAGCAACCTAAAAAAATCAGACTCTTCAGGGAGGCTGTAATGGAATCAGCATTCAATAGGCAAGGGGTGCATGTCAGGAGAGCAGCCACATTCACAGATTTACCTGGAACCTCAAACACCTTTGTTTTCAAGTTACAGAAATTGGAGATTTCAGACCATATGCCCAAACTTCCCTTCTCAGCATGCAACACTCAGCTGGAGCCTTTCCTGGTGCACAGCCTGACCAGAGACCTCACCTTCCTGCTGCTGTGACGGCCACCTCGGACCTCACCTGAGAGTTCCCTGAGCACCTTTAGCTCTCAAGGATGTGAGCAAAGCTGAAACCTGCACTAATTGCCTTCAAGGACCTGAGTGTTGGCTAATTCCTGGTGTGAACCAACTCCCAAGGGCTCGAGGGCTCTTCACCCTCCAGCTTTGCTTGTGCCTCTTCCTACCCCACAAATATTTAAGTTAAAACAACTTGTTGCTGAATGGGACTTGGAGGTAGAGCCAGGACTCAAAGGTAGAGCCAGGACTCAAAGGTAGAGCCAGGACACCCTGGACAGGACACGTAGGAGCACTTCGGCCTCACGTTCTGTTTGCTCCCAGCTGGAGCAGTTCCAGCTCAAGTGAAAGGATTCCCAGCTGCCTTTGGACAGGTAGGGAAGGGGTGAAGCAGGAAAATCCAGCACTGCTCACGTCCCACACCCGGCTCAGTTGCAGCCTGTGCCAGGTGCAAATGCCTCTCACTCCCCTCAGTGACCCCAGACTGTTCCTACAACCTCGCCCGAGCTCATGTAGGTGAGAAATACAAAGGGTGAGTAACTTACTCAGAGCTTCTTTCAGTGCCAGGATGGTCTCCTCGGGGTACACGTTTCTGTCCTCCCAGATTTTGAAGATTCTTTCAATGGATTTGGAAACGGATGGATCCCTGGAAGGGAAGAGCACAGTGGGCTCTCTCTGCATGTGGGTATTGGTGCAAGGCTCCCCCCAAACCCCTCCACGTGAGAATTTCACCCAAACCAGCCCCCCTGTGCAAACCCAAGCCCAGCTCGCTTCCAGCCCACACAGAAGCTGTCCAAACAAAACCCTGGAAGTTTTGCTGATGTTTCCAGAGGCTTTAAGATGTCAGAAGAGAAATCCCCACTCTTTGAGCCATTCAGCCTTCCCACGCCCCGTGAAGTTCGTTACTCACTTCACTAACGAAGCGGCCTCGGGAAGCACCTCCGCGAAGGTGTCCCGGAAGACAATGGCATTTTTCCTCTTGCAGTTCTGTATGACGTCATTGGCCAAGTAAAAAAGGTTCAGCCGATGAGGAAAGGCAGCTGAGAGCAAAAGGAAATTCAGATTCAGCACCAGCCCCACTCTGATCCCAACATTTCAGGGCTGCTTTTGGGAGGGTTTCAGCGTTCCCAAGGCCCGACGGGCAAGACCAGTGGCTACAGAGGAAATCTTCAATTTACCAATGATTTCCAGATCTTCCCCAAATCCTCATGGCTCTCTCGTTTGCCGTGATTCTCGTCAGGAAGCTCAGCAACCTCCCTGGTCCAGAGCCCCGGGTGGGAGCTCATCCCTCACTGAGAACTTGAAAAACTCCAAATGAGCCACAGCAGCAACTCAGCATCCAGAGCCAGGAAGAAACCCAGGGTTTCTACAAATCCCACTCTTGCCTCAGGAAAAGCCACCCCATGAGGATTTTCCAGCCAACAAACAGCTCACAGACTTTGACTGAACACTGATAGTTAAATATCACTGCCCCCTCTGCTGCAGGAAGGTGGTCAGTGCCCACCGGGCCCATCCAAGCAGGACTGTGGTACCCCCAAGCCCATCCAAGCAGGACTGTGGCCCCTCCAAGCCCATCCAAGCAGGATAGTGGCCCCCCCAAGCACATCCGAGGAGGACTGTGGCTCCCCTCAAGCACATCCAAGCAGGACTGTGGCTCCCCAAACCCACCCAAGCAGGGCTCCCACCAGGAACACTCCAACCACACGGGCTCTGCGCCGCCCTCCCGACATCAGGGAGAATTTACACGTGGTTGTTCAAAACGAAGATCCCAAGAGCAGATCCTCCTCCGCTGGGAAGCGGAGCCGAGGACACAGCAAAGGCTTAGCTCACATGGAGCCTCAAATCCCCACAGGTCGATGTCCTTAAGCCTCCCCGAGCTCCTGCCAGCGGCACTGATGCACCCAGTGTCACCACAGAGCCAAGGGGGAAGAGAGAACACCACCCAGCCCTAAACCTGGGGCAGGACACAGGGATAGGCAGCCCTTGGGAAGTCTCTGCTCCCACAGCCCTGTCCCTGCACTGTCCCTGCCCGTGGTGGCCCTGGGACCACTTGTGAGAGCTGAATCAGGAGTCACTGGCCACTGCCCCCAGGAACTGCTCACCTCCAGCCCCTCCTGCAGCCCTGGCTCCTTCATCCCAGGAGCTTTTATGCCTAAGCCGGCTCCTCCAGCTGCTGCTGCCTCCCAGAGCTCCAGCTCCCACATCCCAGAAGCAGCTTTTCCAGCACAAACAAAACAGCCCAAGGACTCGTCACAAGATCACAACCTGTGCCCCAAACGTGCTGACATGGCAGGCTGAGGTGGGTTTGCTGGAGCGAGGAATGCTCCGCTCTGCCCCGAGGGCTGGGAATCCAACTGGAGCAGGGCTGCGCCAGCCTGGCTTCCCAAAACAGTCTGGAGCCAGCCTGCCCCAAAACACCAGCCTCCCAAAACAGTCTGGAGCCAGCCTGGCCCCAAAACTCCAGCCTCCCAAAAGATCCTGGAGCCAGCCTGCCCCAAAACTCCAGCCTCCCAAAACAGTCTGGAGCCAGCCTGCCCCAAAACAGCAGCCTCGATAATCTCCCAGCTCATCAGCCCATGGAATGGGGTTTCTGGGATTTAGTCAAACCCAGTGCTCTGATGCCAATTCTCAACGGATGCTCCCTCCATCCCAGGGATGTTCCACCAGCAGAGAGCACCAATTCCAGATCTCGGTAATGTAAAATAGATTTCAAAGAAGTGTAAACCTTTGATTTAAAGGATCCAACACCTCCACAGCAGGGAGAAACCTGGAGTGGAGCTCCAGCCCGACACAGACCCCACTCACCCCACTGCCCCCCACCAAACGCAGCCCCTGCCAGGGCAGAGCCGAGTTAGAGCCAAGAATTACAGATCAAGGTACACTCAGATCCCACAGGAGGAGAAATCCACACTGGGCCTTTATGGAGCCTATGGAGAGATCCACGAAGCAAACGAAGCACCACTGTGTCTAAGACACGACAGCCCATATCCAACAGGTGAACAGCTCCTTAAATACTCTGAGGCTCCTCTCGGCTTAAACCGGTGAGGAAATACGGACAACAAACAGGGATCTGCAGAGCTGAGCCCACCCAAGCCCAGCCCAGCCACCTGACCCAGGCCAGACACGATGGGCCAACGTCACTGGCATTTCAGAGCCTATGGATGAGTCCTGTTCAACTCACACCTAAACATTCTGACCACACTGTCCTGTACAAATGCTCTGATTCCCACCAGAAACTTCCTCTATGCAGGAACATTCCCGCTGGGAAGCTCTGGCTCACGCTCAGGGCAAGCCTTGCCACGGGAGGTGGATGGCCAAGCCAACAGCAAGGTGTGAAACACCAGTGCTCCTGTTTTTCCTGAAAGGACCAAATTCTGTGTCCCAGGAGCCGTGTCCCTCTTGGCTCACTGGGCCTGCCCTGCTTTGGGCACATCCAGGAGATCCAGGGGCACTTCTCCAGTTAAACACAGGAGCCTTCTCCTGCACCAGGGCTGAGACACTGCCCACACCCTCCACAATCCCCCCCTGCCAGGAGCTCTTCAAAAAAAAGAGCATGTTTGTGTGTTCGTGGGAGCTTTAGTTAAAATATTTAAAAGCTGGGAAAGGAGCCCAGAGCCACCTGCACTTGCTGTGGCACCACCACTGAACTACTCTGGTGGGACAGTGATGAGAATGCAGAGAGGCTTGTGAGGTCCCTGGGGCAGAGGATGAAGTGAACCATGAAGGGAAGAGCAGGAAAAAAACCCATGGAAGCAGGAAGTGAGCAAATAATCCGGGGTCAGGGCATGGCAGCTTTGTGGCTGCTGTCAAGGGTTGTTTTAGTGGGATAAGATGGGCAAAAGGAGGGAACTGGATAAAGAGGTAGGGTGTTGGAGGTGAGATCCTTGCGAGGGCTGTGAAGGGAAATCTTGATGGAATCCCACAAAATCCAACAGGAATTCCAGGCTGGTGCCAAGGGCTCAGGGCAGGATCAGGGCATGAAGGACCTGCAGGTGGGAAAAACTCCATGCTTGGGAAGGGGGGAAGAAGTGGTGGAAAAGAGGAGCCAGAAAGGCAGCTGTGACAAGGGACACCATGTCCAGAGGAGCTGGCACATCCCAGGGGGGACTGGTTTTGTTAGGAGGGTGTGCACTTGGAGAGAGAGGTGGAAGAGGACCAAGGAGGGTCCCCAAGGGAGGAGGATTTCCAGGAGAGGTAGCAGTGACAGCAGGGCAGGAGGGCCCCTGGGATCCCACCTTCCTCTCCTTAATCCCACGAACAAGAAAACAATCCCAAAATCTGGGGGAGGAGAGTCCTCTGCATTCTGCAGCAGGACCTTGGGAAAGACACCCAACAATCCCAAACTTTCCAAGAGGTCCAGCACGCACCGGATCTCTGCCTTCGGATGGGAAAGTTCTCTCCTTGTTCCTGCTGAGCAAAGCTTCCTTGAACTCCCATGACAACAGCCCAACCTTCCCACGGCGGCGCAGATAAGGCTGCTGTGCTGAGCCCGCTGCCAACGCCAGCCTTCCCCCTGCGGGTCACACCCCCCAGCCCTGGCACCCGAACTGTCCCTGCCCACCCCAGACTGCTCTGGCTGGGCAGGGCACAGCCACAGTGACCCCAAGGGCAGGGTCCCCCAGCTCCCAAAGTAATGCTTTGGGAGATCGGGGATTCAGGAGCACGAAGGTGCCACCACCGAGGCGCAAACAGGCGCTTTGTGTCCTTCCAAGCGTGACGAGGTGACACCGGTGGGGCAAGGGGTGGGGGGCGATGTCACGTTTTCAAAGCAAAAGAGAGATTTACGTCAGATGCCAGAGAGGAATTCCTCCCTCGGAGGGTGGGGAGGCCCTGGCAGAGGTCGCTGCCCCAACCCTGCAAGTGCCCAAGGCCAGGTTGGACGGGGCTTGGAGCCACCTGGGCCAGTGGAAGGGGACAGAGGGTGGCATGGCATGATCTTCAAGGTCCCTTCCCACCCAAGCCTTTCTACACGGCCGAGCACGACCCCGCGCAGGGGCCACACCAACACCGGCGCTTGCCGAGCCCCCAGAGCGCCC
This sequence comes from Grallaria varia, assembly GCA_013396735.1. Taxonomy (NCBI): domain Eukaryota; kingdom Metazoa; phylum Chordata; class Aves; order Passeriformes; family Formicariidae; genus Grallaria; species Grallaria varia. Next base: position 11,961 of record VWZG01002560.1, on the reverse strand, counting down.
CCGGAGCCCGCAGCCCCCCGGAGCCCGCACTCACAGCGGCGCAGCCACTTCATCCAGTGGTACACGATGGTGCTGTGGTGCCGCTTGTTCTCCAGGCACCACGAGGAGAGGCCCTGGATGGACTCCATGGTGTTGGTCACGGCCTGCAGCTTCCTGTCGAGCGAGGCCTCCAGCGCGCCGGCCGCCGCCGACGAGGAGGAGGAGGAGGAGGAGGAAGAGGAGGAAGAGGAGGCCCGGCCGCCGCCTCCGCCGCCCGCCGCCATCTTCCCGCGCTGCCGAGGGCCCGGGAGGCGCGGGGAGGGGCGGGGGCTCGGCCCGGTGCGGCCCTCACGGCGCCGGTGAGGCCTGAGGGGGGGACGGCGCTGCGGAGGCGCCGCGGCCTGAGGGAGGGGCCTCCCCCTCGCCCCCCGGCTGAANCCCCCCTCCCTTCCCGCCGCGCCTGCGCGGGCGCGCGCCCCGCCCCACAAAATGGCCGCCGTCCCCTTTCCCGTCCCCGCCCCGCTCCCCTCACGGAGCGTTCCCGCCTTTCTCCCCCGGCCGTGACGGGAGGGCCGGGTTCCGAAAGCGGCGTTTGGGGCGCTAAAACACGCCGTGCACCGAGGAATCGCGAGTTCGACGCCAGTGAGCCGCCCCACAGAGCGCTGAGTGCCACGTCCAGGCGGGGGGTG
>VWZG01002554.1:10428-24110 GCA_013396735.1 Grallaria varia | reverse complement strand
ATCCCGGGGACACGCCGCGGGGACAGCGGGGACACACGACGGGGACAGCGGGGACACACCACGGGGACAGCGGGACACATCCCGGGGACACGCCGCGGGGACACGCCGCGGGGACACACCACGGGGACAGCGGGACACGCCGCGGGGACACACCACGGGGACAGCGGGACACGCCGCGGGGGCACACCGCGGGGACAGCGGGGACACATCCCCGGGGACTCAACACTACCCGGACAGCGGCACCGGCAGCTCTGGCCGTGCCCTGAAACACAACAAGCCCCACCGCAACATGAGGACGATCTTCTGCACACCGAGGGTGTCAGAGCACTGGAGGAGATGCCCGGGGAGGTCGTGGAGTCTCCCTCTCTGCAGACATTCCAAATCCCCCCGGCGGCGCTCCCGTGTCCCCTGCTCCGGGTGACTCTGCCCTGGCAGGGTGCCGGACCGATGGTCTCCAGAGCTCCCTTCCAACCCCACCGGTTCTGTCATTCCGCCTTTCTACATTTTCATTTTCGCTCGCTCAAAGCAGGGAGCTGGGTGGTGACCCACGAGAGGCCGGCTCCCTGACCGTCGAAACTTTATTAATAAACACATTTTAGCAAACACGAACGCAGCAGCGTTCCTTGGCTGTAAGGTGCATAACTCCTCTGTTAATAAGTTTGCCCCCTGTGTCTCGCTCCTCAAGCCTGTCGGACCGCACGGGCAGTTCTTCCCTGCCTTGGCCCGGTCTCCTCTCAGCGGGTCGCTCCCTGATGGAATTACCTTTCCCCTGTTACTGCCCAATCCTGTTGACTTCACTCCTGCCGGCTCTCGTCCCGACACCCCATTCCTTTTGGCATTGTCTCCTGTTTTCCCCCAAAACGACGTTTGCAATGCAATTGCTTGGTCATAACTGTTCGGCTACAGCTGCTGATTAACAACCAATGCACAAACAGCCAACCCTGCGCAGCTCGGTCAGACCTGGCGGGGCTCAGACCTGGAGAGACACTGCGTGTGGTCAACTCTCCATCGGGAACAGCTCAGTGTGTGTCCCTCTGCTCCCTGCGCTGGGAAGTGGCAGCAAAGGCACCAGGGCTCCGGAGCGCTGCGGGCTGGCTCCTCTGGTTTGGAAAGGCAGAGATCTCACCTGGGCACAGCCGGGTTGGCTGTTCGTGCATGGGTTGTTTTTAGGTGGAAAAGCCTCTGTGTTCAAACGGTAGCAGAAATGCTCAGTATGCAACAGTTAAATTTGCTCCTGTCGATCCTCGCACTAGAGTTATAAACTCGACCTTTTCCTTAGCAGTTTCTGTAACAAATCTTCCTGCCCCACAGTGTGTGAACAGTATGCCTGTCTTACCTTTATTGGTATCTACACAGCAGTGTCCCCTGCCTCCCCCCAGTAAATTATATAAATACTGGTACAAGCCAAAAACCTGCAAATGAGAAAGGGCAGACACATGGGCAGTAATGATTTGTTTCAGCGGCACTGATGTGTTGGAGGTAACGCGGAGTTCTGCCATGCAGGGGTGACCTGCAGGGTACTGCAGGGAACTGAGAACGCAGCTGCGCTGGGCAGGGCACGTCTCCAGGATGGAGGATCATCGCCTCCCTAAGATCGTGCTCTGTGGTGAACTTGCCACCGGCTGCCACAAGAGAGGAGCCCCAAAGAGGAGATACAAGGACCCCGTGAAACAATACCTCAGCCTGGGCCATATTGACTACCATCAATGGTCCACTTTGGCCTCCAGTCGGGAGGCNAATGCCGTTTATTGTTGTGAAAACACCCCTTAAATAACCCAGATAGCACACACACTGCAAACCACCCTGTGACTGGTTAATGCGAATAACACACAACTCTATTGGTGTAAAATAAAGTCCTTGTGACTTCTCTCTGTGCCGTTGTTTTTCAGCTCTTCTGCTGCAGCTTCTCTAAGTTTACATTCTTCTTCCCTGTTGATCTCCACCGAGGCTTCTTACAAGCAGTTTCTCACTGCAGTCTTAAAGGCCTGGCAGCATAGCTGCATCTAAAGCACTGAGGTCGCTCATATGTCCATTCTCTGCAAGAAGTTTCCCAACACCCAGCCATGATGATGATGATGGTGATGATGAAGATGATGATGATGATGATATATTGGAGGTAACTCGAGTTCTGCCATGCAGGGGTGACCTGCAGGGTACAGTGCAATCCGTAAGGGAAATATGTGTTTTTACACATGAGGGAACCACACCCCAGGGAGCCATCAGAGTAGGGACACATAGTACATACTTCCCATATTGCAGATAAGAAGCCTGTGTTGAAATAAAGTAAGAAAATAGTCAACAAAAGGTTAGGGTAATGGTTTAAAAGCTTCCTTGTGCTTCAAGGAGCAAAAAATAAGTTTTTTCCTTATATACAGATCAGCTGGTAGTCTAAATGTGGTCTTAATGCAGTTAGCATAAAAAAATTGAGAGTGAGAAACATAGCCAGGAAAAGTGAAAATGAGTATAAATGCATTTTAGCATTTCATGAGGAATAGTTTCTGAGGTTCGTTTCTTTCTGTGGTGGTACAAATTGTCTCTTCTGCCTAGCTGAGGTGCATGGTAGTGTTACTTCAGGATGTCAATGTTATGTTTTGAAGTGCAAATTCTTTTCAATTACACAGGTGCAGCAACTTCAAGTAGTTTTGCCCCACAGTCTGAGAAACTATGGAATAGTACAGGCCAGAAAATAAATGTTGCCCCAAACTGATCAAACCCCGTGTAGTTCCCCCCTCACCAGTATTGTAAAAGATAGCAACAACACAGTCCTGCAGCTGCTGAGCTGCTTGCCATGGTGACCTTGGAGGCTCTGTGGTGCATCTCCATGCCTTGAAGGTATCCTAAAATGAACCTTTTTCTGCCCTTATTGAAGGTAAGATGCAGCAGATGCTGACAACAGTTGGTCAGACAGATGGAGGAGGTGGAGAGAAAGAGAGAGAGAAATGGAGGGTAAACATGTCATTCCAACAACCAACCTAAGTTCCATTCAGCTCTCTTTAAAAGCCCTCTTACTCACCTGGCTGAGTCGGGGGTATGGGATGCCCCTGTGGGGCCAGGGCTTTATCTCAGCTCTGTGTCACAGCATGTCAAGTGCTCAGAGCAGAGCTCTGCAGGGGAACCTCAGGTGAAATATGTGATCCAGTCATGTTCACACTGAAATAACACCAGCAGGAGGGAGGCTCAGGAAGATGTAAACTGCAAGGTTTTTTCTTCCTTGTTACTAAAACTTGGAATTTTTTTTCTCACTCATCTCACAGCTTTGGGTTCAAATCCCCATTTTGTCACATCTCAATCAAAAATCCTTTCAGACAAGTATACAACACTTCCCTTTCATTCATGGTGAATAAATAGGAAAAAGTCTTTCACAGCATAAATCTGTGTGCAAGTTTGTTGAAATTAATTCACAGAATTACAAAGTCATTTAAGTTGGAAATGACCTCCAAGGTCATTGGGTCCAACCTATGACCAAACAGCATCATGTCAACCAGACCATGTCACTAGGTGCCACATTCAGTCACTTCTTGAACATCTCCTGGGGTGGTGTCTCCACCACATCCCCAGACAGCCCCTTCCAATGCTTGACAACCCTTTCAGTGAAGAAATTCCTCCTGATGTACAACCTGAACCTCCCCTGGTGCATCTTGAGGCTGTTTCCTCTTGTTCTGACACTTGTTACCTGGGAAAAGAGACTCAAACTCACCTGGCTACAACCTCCTTTCATGTAGGTGCAGAGAGCAATAAGGTCTCTCCTGAGCCTCCTTTTCTCCAGGCTGAACACCTCCAGTTCCCTCAGTCACTCCCTGTGCTCCAGACCCTTCACCAGCTCTGTTGCCCTTCTTTGGACTCACTCCAGCATCTCAATGATTTTCTTGTAGTGAGAGGCAATTACTCCACTCCGTTATGTAACAGGCAATTTATATCACAAGATCATTACATAATTTGCATTTTTAAGAGCTGTCAACAGAATTTCAAGACTAAGATTACTCATTAAGTGATTTTCTGTCTTAGATAACTCAGGGGCTGGGTTGTTCTTAGCCATTTCACCAGAACCAATGATGTATCAATAGCTGAGGGACTTTCATGAATAAAGGGACTACATAAGCTTACAGCACAGTGAGAGAAATCAAAAAAAGCCAGGTAATTGACAACTGATCACCAACCTCAGTGTAATACATGTTATGATTTATTCCTCCCCACCTCAGAAAGCAGCAGCATTTTCCAAAGGAGATATTTCAATGAGCTGCCCAGCTTGGTGGCTTCCAGACTTGGTGCCATTCCTAAACTTGTATTACCAAAGCCAAAACTAAAGTGGCATGCAGTTTTCTAGGCCGTGTGACTGTGCCCCCTTTTAAATGGCCAATTTAGGGAGCATTGTTAATTATTAAAAGAAACTTCTGTGAGAACATTTATAGTGAGTGTTCAGCCCCTTAAGCTTGCCAGCCCTGAAACAATTTTCTTATGGGAAAGCCAAGATTATTCCTCAGAAAGCACAATTCTTTTTAGCCAGAAACTCTGCCAACAGTGGTGTCACTCTGTGAGCCTGATAGACCTGCCCACTTTTTTCACTACTGAAGCATACTTTTAGAGCCAATATTCCCAAAAGTAGAACTAATTTTAACTTTTAAAGTTGTTAAACTGGACCAGCTCACTCAGAGCTACACCAGCTTTCACTCAGAAAAGATGGAGAGTGAGCTGGAGTACTCTGTGTACCATTACACCAGTGACTGGCTTGTTTCAAGTACCATTTTGACAGTTTTTACCATTGGCACCATGGTTATACCTCTGCACAGTGTATAAAGGAAGCTTTCGCTGGGTGTGGGCTGTGGGCAAAACTCTGATGGAGCAGTGGTGGGCAAAAAACCAGTGGTGGTCCAAAGAAGGTAGCATATTGCCCAGCAGTTCTGAGGGTGAAGATTGTCAGGGCAGCTTTACATGGTGACTGCCTCCATGGAAGAACAGTTTTCTGCAATTGTGGATTGATGATGACACAGCCTATGGCAGGCACACATTACAGGATTGCCTTCCACTTGCTCTTGGAGATCAGTGGCTCATTAAGGGGAAGTAGGAAGCAACATGGCAAACTGTGTTGTGGTACCAAGTGGAGAGGTAGAAGCTACAGAGCTGTGCGCCTAGTCTTGTGCTGAGCATGGTAGACTTGCCTAAGTCTGGTCCTTCACTCAGGGGTCCTTGTAGAGAGTGGTAATTGGCTTAATTTTTATGGCATGGTTTATTTCATCTTGGTGTTCCAGCTTGTGAAAATGGATGGACCTTGTAGAATTATTCTCCAGAAGAATAAAGTGGGTAAGGGAGAAATTATTTACTGTGAGGGTGCTGAGATACTGGAAAAGAGAATCCATGGCTGACCCATGATTGGAAGTGTTCAAGGCCAGGTTGGATAGGGCTTTGAGCAAACTGACCTTATGTTTCTGATCACAGATAAACAAGAGGTAATGGCTTCCATTCTGCTGCTGCTGCCTGCCTGCAAGGAGAAGAAAGGAAACAGGTCTGGCTCCTGCTGACAGCCAGGCTGTGTCCAGTTCACTGTGTCCACGGGAGAGGCCTCCAGGGGGATGAAGGGAGGGGAGGAGAGCTGCATAATTGTGTCTTCTCTGTGTGCCATCAGGCCACACGATGGGAAGGAAGGACACTGAAACATGTCAGGTCCACCAGGACCTTGCTTTTTCAGCCTGTGTACTTGGCAGTTCTAACCTAAGTGACTCTGTGATTCTCTGGTCTAGTGGAAAGTGTCCCTGCCCATGGCAGGGGGCTTGGAACTACATGATCTTTAAGGTCCCTTCCAATCCAAACAATTCTGGCATTCTCACCTGGTCTTTACTTGGCTGTTGTGGATCTCAGTTGCTGTGGATACTAGTGCCAAGATCTAGATTTTCTATTTGTGTACAGGCTGTGGCTAGGATGGAATTAGTTGTCTCCATGGCAGCCTGTATGGGGCTGTGTTCTGAATTTGTGACTAACAGGGCTGGTTACACAGCAGCATTTTGGCTGTTACTGAGCAGGGTTTGCCAGCATCAAGGGTTTCTTTTCGGGCTTCTTTCACCCTGGCACCTGCTGCCAGTGAGTACGCTGCAGGTGGGCAAGAGGTTGTGAAGGGAACACAGGGCGAACATCTGATCCCAACCGACCACAGTGATATTCCATATCATATGGTGTTGTGCCAGCACCAAAAGCTCTGGGAAAAAAACATGAGAAAGGCAGAATGTTTATGGCATTTGTCTTCCCAAGTAACTGTTAGTGTGCTGAGGCTCTGCCTGCTCATGGGGAGTACTGAGTAAACTACTTTGCTTTGCATCAGCAGCTTCATTTTACCTATTAAACAGTCTCTATCTCAGATCTATGAGTTTTTCTCACTGCTGGGGTAAGGATGAGCAACAGGTGGGTCAACCCACTGTTTTTCTAGATAGCCTGAGTCTTGGTGGGAATGCAATCGGAGTGACCTATGAAAGCTGGGGCTAAAACCCCTATGGTCCCCTAAAAGCAGTCAGTAGGTAGTTTGTAAAAGCCCTGGAGCTCTGTAGAGATCAGGTTAGCTTTGGAGGCAGGGCTTCTCCCTCCCACAGCCCTGTAAGCAAGGTGGGCCTGGGACTAGCAGTCATCTCTAGGCAGGAAGAGAAGGCACAGAATTGTCAGTGCTAGGAGTGGCGCTGGATGCACAGCAATGTCATTGCTTTGTGTGTAGGCAAGGTGGACCTGACAGGAATACAACCTTCCCCTGAGGCAACATGGATCCCAAACCATCATCTTGCTTCAGCAGATATCGTTGTGCAGTGTCAGCCTTCCCTAGCCAAAGAAAAAGAGGGAAAGAGGCTACAACCTCAAAAATGGTAAGCTGTGTCCCAAAGGAGGCAGAGATGATAATGTACCTGAAAAGCTCTGAGTAGTAGTAAGAGCTCTCACTGCACCCGAAAAGGCAGCTGGGAAGAGTAGGAGGACAGCCACTGACCTAGCACAGCTGTGTTCACCTTATGAGCAAGGGGCGGGCCAAGGATGCAAGCTGTCCAAACAGTGTCTGTGCACAGACTCACTCAGAGCCTAGATACACTGGTATGCTCCTGTGAGAAAGCAAATGGTCTCCCAGCCATGCTCTTTCTGGGAACCAGTGTGCCTGCCAGGAATGCCTGTGCTGGGGCCTGTGCTGGCAGAGTCCCATTGCATCACCAAGGCAGCACCTGCTATGCCAAGCTTCTGGAATCACAGCTGTGCTCAAAATACACGTGACGCTGGTGTGCGGCCCTGTGCTGTGTGCTCAGGAGCTGCTCCTTCCCTCAGGAAGATTCAGTAACACACAGTTCACTGCTGGGACCTTGCCCCAGCTGAGGGAAATCAAAGTGGGAAACAACTGTGTGGTTAGAGGCAACTGGGGCTGCAGTGCTTGCAAGCCTCACAGCTCCAAAACTTCCATGCTAGGCAGCAGGAAGGGGACTGGTGTGTTAAGAGGGGATTGTGAATACCAGTCAATTCAAGACACAGAGGAGAAAGGAGGTAATCTAGAAACAGAGAGAAGCAAAATGTAACCAAACTCACTCTTTTAACTGTTTATTTGCCTAGGGTCTTAAAATACTTGGGAAACCATATCAGTTGTAATAGTACAGCATTTAAGTCACAGCAACTCCAGAAATCCGATTCCAGACAGGTGCTTTGGTTTTGCCAAGAACACAAACCAAACATTGTAAGACTGTTTCTTGTACTGAAATTACACACAAGTTTGCAGTGATGTTGCAACACTGCACTGTGGTGTATGGGCGGCAGTGAGAGTGCTTCAGTTCTCTAAACTTTGGGACATGTTTGAAATGGTAACCTCTGCCTCTGGTATAAAACCTGTAATGCTGCAGAGACTGAAAAAGCACATCCCGCTACAGATTGCTGGGATCAAACATGGGAGCTGAGCTGCAGGTGAGGAAAAGAGAGAGGAAGTAGATCCCAACAGGAGGACTCTAAGGCTGCAGTGAATTACTTCTCCCCTTGGGCAAACTGCTTAATTCAGCTTTGAGGAGAATACATGAGTGCAAACAGATTTCTGCAAACAAGGTGAGAAGTTCTGATGTCAGAGCCTGCTGTGTTTAGCACTGTACACCAGTCATATCTTACTTAACCCTCTTAATTTAGGTTGTCTGCAGTATATCACTAAGTTATAAAGTAAGATTAAAATATCATAAGTAAGCAAATGTGTTTTCCATGGTTTTACTGACATTGAAAGAGTAGTTCTGTACCAAAATGTACACAATTTAGTAATAATACAAAAAGTTAATTCTGCAAGACAGAATGTCAGTTAAATCCACCAAAATAAACACTGAACCACCATTTATTGCCAGAACAGTGTTACTTCAAATAAGATCACTGAATGTAAATAGAAACAAAGTATTTCCAGCTTTCCTTAAATAAAAATAGTAGCTATTAATAACGATACTGCAAGAAGATAAACATTCATGATATTTAATATTTACATGCCATCATAACATATCTAGCATGTAGTATGGCTTCATGCTTGCACATCAGCTTTACAAGCTCATTACAATGGATATTAATATGTTGGTGTACTACAAAGCAACTCATGATTTACATCAAATTTACACATTAGAAGAGCACCTCTGCTAGTCATCCCCTTAGGAATGACGCTGCAGGAAATCCAATCCAATCCACTATTCACTCCACAAAAACTCAAAAAAAAACCAAAACAAAGACAAAATTTTAAAAATCAAGCATATTAATATTTTCCTTCTGTGATTAACAAGGTAGGGCAAGGCATTTAGCAATATCCCCAAAGATGAATCAAACCAGAATAAATCTGGGTTTATTTTATTACAGTAAGAACACCTGAGACTGCTTCACTGGTCCAAGTACAGTATTTTATTTAGAAAACTACTTGTTACATTAATATGTCATTTCATTGAATTTCTGTAATTAGTACTTTTCATTGAAAAAAGGGTAAGATTTCTTAAAATAAATACTTCCCCCTCAAAAAGAAAGTTTAAAAGGGAATTAAAACATAAAAAACACACTTTTTTTTTCTTTTTTTTTTTCTTCTTTTTTTTAAGAAGAGTGATTTTCTAGCTTCATTTTACCTCAGCTTAAACAATGGATACACACCTATTCCTAGGAAATAAGTGTCAAACATTTCATAAAAAAAAATCCCCAACATAAAGGTACACAATGTGTTTGTGTAGTCCTAGAGACTTCTTTCGAACTAAGTGTAAACATCTGTTCTTGACTCTTGTTTGAATGCAATCCTATCAAACAAAATGTGAGAAACTGCCTGTCCAACAGGTAACTGTGTTTTGGAGTTACCAGTTTCATTTTTCTACCTGAACAAACTAACAAAACAGTTGAAGACATTGTTTTTTCCTACTTCAGTACAAATTATATTTAACAGTTCAGAACTTTACAGATCACAAGTTTTACATAAAGAAATAACCTAAACTGTGGAGTTAAAACACTGAACACTGCTTAGTTGAAGCAGCAGCAAATTAAGTCCTATATATATATATACATACACAGATTTCTAAAAAACTAATATCATTCAATTAAACTGTCTGATAGTGTAAGACCTGTTCTACATGTGAATGAAATTAAAACTGGGAGTTCATGGAAGGTGATTAGGCTTGTCATCACTTTAAAAAACATGCTTGTCTAACCAGAAAGTAAAATGGCAAGGGCTAGTGCATCCAAGCCAAGTTTAAGCTAACTTTTTATGTTTTTTTAAATATCGAAAGTACAATACTTCACTTTTCACCTTAGTAATTACCAGGACCTTGGTAGGCAAAATAATCCCAATCTTTAAAAATGTAAGACTGACCCTTTGGAAAATGATGTGTAAGAGTAAGAATTCCAAAGCCATGTTCAAGACACCTGATACAATTTCTTTCATGAAGTCACCTCTAACCACTGAAGAAGGTCAAAGGTGTAAATAATCNACACAGACATCACTGAGTTGAAGGCAATCTTCGTTCTAAACTCCACAGATTTAGGTTTTTTCCCCTGTGTACCTGCTAGAACAATTCTTCATTTCAAAGCCATTTTAAAGTATTCAAGCTGCCTTCTTAGTGCAGGTTCCTTGAAGGTCCTGTAGATTTATTTTTGACCTAATATAACAGTAAGATAAACGTATTAGACAGTTAAAATGTTACACTGCTCTTATGCATTACAATTATTCATGTAATCATTATTGAATCTCATATACTTATGAGGAGGGCAAAACAGCATAGAAATAAAAGAATTTTTCCATTTTTTACCTGTTGTGGATCATGTGACTTTTGACTAGATGCCCAGCTGCAAGAGCTGCCATTAGTGATAATTCCCCTGCCATCACTGTAGCACAAACAATTTTAGCAAGCTGACGGGCATTTTCACCAGGGTTATCTGGGCTTGCACCTTGAACCCCTAACATCTGGAGAGAAATACAGGCAATATTAGACTGTCAATTTACGCTAAATTTAGCATTAAAATAATTTTCAAATTATATCCAGTCAACTAGTTTTAAGTCCCTTTAATATTATAAATGTCTTAAGCTTTAGAAACTGGCTATATGAAAACAATTCATTAGACAGTTCTAAAATTTTCACATAAAATATACCAAGTTTCAAGTGGCCCCATTCCCACATTACTTGGATACCACATGAAAGTGGCTTTGATTTAAGAAGCTAAGTTGAACTTCCTGAATCATACCTGCAAACAGGCCTGCTGTGGGAGCAAGTTGGTGCCACCACCAACAGTCCCTATTTCTATGGAAGGCATTGTGCAGCTGATGTACAGGTCTTCATTGGTGGACCCAGTTCGCTCCATCAAGGTGATGCAGTTAGAGCTGCCCACATTCTGTGCAGCATCCTTCAAATTAGCAGGAAGAAACAAAACAAAAATCGAGGCACTGGAGTAAGTGTTTGATCAAGAATTACTGAACTGAAGAAAATCTGAGTTGGTGTAAAACAAACCTACCTGACCACAGGCAATGTAGATGGCCGTCACAATGTTTGCTGCATGTGCATTGTAGCCACCTATGCTTCCAGCCATCGCAGAACCCACCAGATTTTTGTTTATATTGACTTCGACTAGAGCTTCTGTAGTTGTTTTCAAAACCTAGACAAAGTGATAGATACAATTTTACTACCCCAGTCCTTGGGCAGGAGCAGAAATACTCAATTTAAGGTAAAAAAGCCCTCATCCTTGTTTGCCTCCATAGGGAATTTGACTCAATCATTATCCTAGATACATAACTTTTATTTTTGTTCCAAAGGGGACTTTCAAATGCAAGACGTCCCAGTAACAATGGAAAAGTCAGTGCAAAGGGTTAGGACTAGCACCAGCCTTCGAGAAAAGCTCACAGCTACCTACTTCATTTCAAATTCTCATTAATATTCAGAATGAAACAAACAAAATGACCTTGGCAGAAATATCCCATTAATTCACCTTGACACGACAGCAACATTCCTGTCAAATTGCTTTAGACATTCAGCTTTTCCCAATTTTGCTTTGCATTAAGAATATGGAACCAAACTGAATAGTTCCAACACAAAACACCATGCTACATGGGAAAATATACATTATGCACAGTAATAAAATAAAAAATGTCATATTTATACTATACTAACTGTATTTTGAAACCTTTAAGTAAGAGATTTTAATATAAAAATTACCGAAGACAGTCAATAGAGATAATATTATAAGCAAAATTTAAGATATTCCTGCATAGCATTTATCTTAAAATTGTCTCCTCATTACTACCCTGGAATGAAATCCTGGGGTTGTATTAGGTATTGCCACTGAATCACTTATTAAAAGACCACAATTTGAGTAACAGAAAACTACCCCAAAAGACATAAAATATGTCAATCTATAAATCCAGCCTGCACACACAGTTTGAAGCCTGTGTCCAGCACTGTACCCAGAATTTTAGAAATGTTAGAACCGAAAAAGATGTAGAGGAAAGGATGTTCAAAGACATGACAGGATAGTCTGTTTACTCATTCCTAATAGAGAAACTAGTACTTTTCAGTCTGAAAATGAGAATAGCTGTCAAGGTGGAATGGCTGTGTCAAAGCTATACAATCTCGAGCAGTAAAGTGAAGATACGAGTCTTAAGTATCTCTCCCACTACAAAACTGGGGCATCATCAAATGGAATCAAGAAGGCAGTTCTCACACAAAGCGTAGCTGCACTGTGGAATTCTGCCCAGAATACCAGTGCTAGAAGTTTACCTAGTTTTACAGAGGTACTGAACAAATTACTGGGGGAAAACAAACAAGAATACCCCATCAAATATGCAAGCACCCATTCAGAAGATCTTGAAAAGCTGATGGAAGACTATACTGCTCTACAGCAACTACTGATGGCCAGTGCTGGTAACCAGGTAACAGGTAATGGATTTCATGTGACACACAGAGGCCGTTTCCTGAGCTCAGGTGGAAGAGAATCTGAAATTGAGTGAATGCCAGGTTTGCGTGAGAAGCAACAAATTACTGAAATGGTTAAAAAAGATTGGGTTTAATGACAGGCAAAACCCCATATGTAAACATCTGTCAGAATGTGGTGTAATTTTTCAGAGGTAAAAAGTGAAAATCCTAATGCGTTCAACTAGATAAGGGTCATTAAACATATGAACATGATTTCAGAATAGACAATGAAAAGAAAAAGTATCTTCTGACTAGAGAAAAATGGCTTATCCTACAGCAGTACCTGAAAAGATATGTAAGAACTATCCTTACCTGGAAAACAACTTTCAGTTCATACTTGGGATGCAAGATAAGCATCAGTTTTGCAAAATGTGTGTAATTTTATAAGAGAGAAGACACTTACTTCTCTAACAACCTTGGCTGGAATGACTGCTTCACAGACAACAGATTTCCCTCTTCCCTCGATCCAGTTTATAGCAGCAGGTTTTTTGTCTGTACAATAGTTACCACTAATAGCTATAACCTGAAGGTCAGGAAACTCTTCATTCAGCCTTGCCAGTGCTTTTTCAGTACCCTGTGAGGAGAGAAACAGGTAAAAGGGTCATATCATTATGGCTGCAAAACAGGCTACCCAGTAAGATTAAGATTAGATTAAGTCCAATCAGATAATCAGTTACAGTGGAAGAAAGGAACACAGTTTCATGAAGAAACATGAAACAGGAGGCAAAAAACCCCAAACAATTTTGACTATCTTTTTTCTAACCAGTTTGGGAATTATATGGGGAATATGTGCTTCTTCTCAATACATATGGACTCCCTGGATACATTCTAGGTGCATGTGCATATGGTACCATACTGAAGATACAACATGAACCAAGAAATTAATTAATTTTGGATCTAGTAGGAAAGAGATTCTCTACAGTAGGTAATCAGACTAGGAAATCAGCTACAATAGGACTTAAGACCACATCCACTTATGTAACAGTTCTGATTGGCTATTCTATATAAAGATCAAGTCTAAGACTACTAATTTCAGATAGCACAAGGCATCCCAAGAATCTAAGGATCGTTTTTTCCCATGTTTGCATAAAAACAAAACCAATCAAACAAAACTAGAGATCACCCCTCTGCCACTATTCACCAGGCTCCTAATCCTTTACTCATAAGGAAGTGATAAACACAGTAACAGATTAATTACTCCTAGATAGAGTCTTTGGCTTAAAGCAACAGAGCTTAACTTCCCTATATAAAAAATACTTTCTTTGCATAATTAAAAAAAAATAA
>VWZG01002547.1:53032-70385 GCA_013396735.1 Grallaria varia | reverse complement strand
AGGGCACACAAGCTTCTCCTCCAAGGGGATGTCCGTGGAAAAGGAGGCACAAGTGAGGAGGGAAAAAAAACAAACCAGAAAACAGGTAGTCAGATAATATAAATTCCAGATGAACACAACAGATACTCTAATAAACGGTTAAACAGATTTTTTTTCCCTCAAAGGTATTTTCTCTCTATCATTTTCAAGCCTTGAATTCATCACAGTCAAAAATGGGTGCGAAAAAAGTATAGGAGCCACAAAACAAAGTATTTCATGCGGTCATCATGCAGGTAATGTATCAACACATTTCCTTCCTTAGTACCTTCCAGTTTAGTTAATATTTTGTAATGTTCCCTGTGGAAAAAATAGCCTAAGTAGACCTGGAAGGAAATACTACTTGCCTCTTTCATCACTGGAAATGTCTCATGGTTGTAAGAGTAGCTATGACTCAGCTTCTCAAAGACAAGATGGTTAACAAGATGAAAAGGAAGTACTAAACTATCTCAATCTCTAAATTGCTGAGTATGAAGGACAATTTGAGTAATATCCAGGAAAAAAAAAATGCATGTGATTTTTCTACCTTCCCTTCTTCTGCCACAGAAATGTACCTGTTTTGTTCAACAGGTCAGAAATCAGTTTTAGGCTCTTTTTTTACTACCTAGAGATAGCATGCTCAAAATCAAATCGCAAAAAAAACCACCAAAAAACCCCAAACCAAAAAATCCTCCCACAATTAAAAAACAAAAAACACCACCAAACAACCCACATCCAAAGGCAAACAGCATCTCCCTAAAAACATACAGTGGTAGATATATTTTTAATCTTTTTGTTGTTCTGGCCAAAGACTCACACAATTTGATCAGCTGGCAGTAACTCTTACGGAAGACAAATGAGTTTTTGAGTGTGAATCAGTAAGAATGCTTCCTTTCAGCAACAAACCTACCCCAGGTGAGGATGCTGTATTTCCATTAGCAGACAAAGTGAAGCTACTAAAGGTTTTGCTCAGTGTGCCTGTGTTCTGCTTGTTCAAAGTGCTCTTACACATTCCAGCTTACAGTATCAGAGCATATTCATTTTATGAAGTACTTACAGACATTGAGAATAAGGAGTTGCATCACTTCACTATTTTCTACTTGTCTTCTGGGAGCCTGCACACCTAATAGGACAAAATATGTTCACAGCATAATGCACTATTGATGTTCTCAATTGCAGCAAGTTGTTAAAACTTTTTAGCAGAAGTGTAAATCACAGTGGCATAAATACAATTAGTTTTATTAAACAGTGAGTTTCAGGGAAGAAGCCAGCCAGCTTCTTTGAGAATTCCACTTTAACTGAGAACACATTCTAATTTGGAAAATGTGGGCAATTCTGAGAAAGGTAGCAAAATATAGAAAAAGTTCTGTTTGAAGCACATTCAAAGGCAGTAAACCCCAGCAGACATCTCCAGACAGTTTTAAAGCTACAAAGCATTGATGAAAGAACAGATTTCAGGTTCATTAAATGTTCAAAAGTAAGGAAGAGCAAGTCAGAATGCAATTAATCAGGACATTGAGACCACTGTTAATGAAAATTCAGACACCACAGACCCTTGTTTGAATAAAATTTGTGTGTTATTTTATTGACTTGTAAGTGTGGTGGGGAAGCCTTGGGTAGAAGCTGCTTTGAATTGTCTGCTACCATCTGAAATTTACACAATGAAAAACAGTGAGCAGAAAAAAGTGACTTTTGTGAAAGCCATTAAAAATTCACCAATCACCATACCTGATGTTTTGAGGCAGATACCAATCACAGAATCATTAAGGCTGGAAAATATCCTCAAGATCATTGAGCCCAACCTTTGACCAACACCACCATACCAACTAAACCATAGCATTAAATGCCACGTCCAGCCATTTCTTGAACACTTCTAGGGATGGTGTCCCCACCATATCCTTGGGCAGTTCATTCCACCCTTTCAGTGAATTTTTTTTTCCTGATGTCCAGCCTGAACCTCCTCTGCCACAGCCTGAGGCCATTTCCACTTGTTCTGTTGCTGGTTGCCTGGGAGAACAGACCACCCCCCACCGGGCTACAACCTCCTTTCAAGTAGTTATAGGCAGGGATAAGACATCCTCTGAGCCTCCTCCTTTCCAGGCTGAACAATCCCAGTTCCCTGAGCCGCTAATCATACAGCTTACTGTACAGACCCTTCACCAGCCCTGCTGCCCTTCTCTGGACACGCTCCAGCCTCTCAGTATCATTCCTGAAGTGAGGGGCCCAAAACTAGACACAGGATTTGAGGCGCAGCCTCACCAGTGCAGAGTACAGAGGGACAATCATTTCTCTCGTCCTGCTGGACACACTGTTCCTGACACAGGCCAGGATGTCTTTGGGCTTCTTGGCCACCTGGACACACACTGCTGGATCATGTTCAGCCACTGTCAACCCACCCCCACAGGTCCTTCCCAGCCACTCTGGCCCAAGCTTGTAGCTCTGCATGGGGTTGTTTTTACCCAAGTACAGGACCTGGCACTTTGCCTTACTGAACCTCCTAGCACTGGCCTCCACCCACTGATCCAGCCTGTCCAGACTCCTCTGCAGAGCCCTCCTACCTTCTGGCAGATCAACACTCCTGCACAGTCTGTGAACTTACTAATGGGGCATTCAATCCCCTCATTCACATCATTGATAATCAAAAGATAATAAACAGGATAGGCCCCAATAGTGAGCCCTGGAGAACACCACTCATGACCAGCCACCACCGGGATGTAGCTCCATTCACCGCCACTCTTCCGGCCCAGCCATGCAGCCAGTTTTTAACCTCAAAAAGAGTGCACCCATCCAAGGCACAGGGTGACAGCTTCCCTATGAGAATGCCATGGGAGGCTGTGTTGAAGGTTTTACTGAAGTCCAGTAGACAACACCTGCAGCCTTTGCCTTCTAAATCAGGCAGGTTACCTGGTCATAAAAGAAAATCAGGTTGGTCAAACAGGACCTGCATAACCAACCCTTTAGTTAACAGAAATTTAGCAGGTTTCACATAATTACCAGAGTACCTGCTTGTATTTTCAGGGAATTTTTGACCTTTAGAATTTATCTTAGATTACCCTGTTAGGGATCTGTCTTGAGATTAAAAAAATAATGCATGACTACCAAAGCTACAAAAATAATATTCTTACATTAGCACATCATTTCTGTGATAGGAACAAAATAAAGAACAATTAATTTGCAGCAGATGTGACCTATACAGCTTCTGCTAATAAGCAGGCCCACTTAGGATATATCCACTTGTCAGGAATTTTTCCATTCCACAGGAAAGCATGCAATAATCTTCCTAAAAGCTTCACAATAAAATTAAACATTGCAAAAAGGAAATATCTCACTTCAGAATCACTTTCATTAAGATTAACTACAGTTGTATTTGTTGATACAATTCTCCTAAGTGAACAAGTCTAAATTGAGCAGGTATTCATTAAAAAACTAATAAAAATGCCACTTGGTATTTTTTCATTATTTGAACTGACATATTAACAAGCAGATCCCTGTATAACCAGGTGAAGTTGTCCTTCTCAGAATTATCAGTTCCAGGAACACTGATGAAAAAAATCTTTCCAGCAAGAGAATTCTGGCAGGAATTAGGAACAAGAAAATTGTAATGAGCCACATCAGAATTCCTGCTTAGAATAACCATTGACAAAATCTGCTTTTCCATGTAAATCAATACACACAGACTTTTGCAGCCACAAAAGAACCCTCCAAAATCTCTCATTTGAGGATCTAGAGCAGAAACTGCAATTCTTGTTACAATTGAGGTCAAGGTATAAACAATCAAAACATAAAAAAGCACAAGCTATTGGAACAAGGAAGTACATACGATATCTGGACTATACCAGTCATCCACAGAGGGACCAAAGTCCCTCATTTCAGCATCTATTCCAGCACTGCTGTTTAATTCCTATGAAACAAATTCTGTATCAGAGGAAGGCTCTTTTAACCACAGACTATAAATTCAAAACCAGGCTGACAAGCTCTAAAGGAAGCTAATATATTTTAATTGCATATGCTTAAGAAATGCAGTTCAACATAGTTAATTTTAGTGACAGATCTATTGAAAACAAAGGCTATCTCTCTCTCTTACTGTATAATTAACTCTTTTTTATTTCTTAACACAAATAATTTTACAGATTTAACAAGATGTATTACACTGAAAAGAGTATCTGTCTGAATACTTGAAGTAGCAAGGAGTATTTCAATTTATGATTTAATTTTTGTGGTGACAGAGGTGGTTGTTTGGAGGGTTTATACTTTTCTGTTTTATAGTTTCAGAGCAGATAGGAAGCCTATATATCAGTTTGACAAAATATGTAATTGCTAAGTTTTAGTTAAGAAAATCCCAGGGATATAAAGAAAGCAGGTATTTAAATAGAAATGATTTCTTTTGAAAATCACTTAGCAAAATATAGGAAAAGAAAAGATGCATTATAAAATACATATGTGCTTAACAAAACCTTTGGGATTCAATGCTCAGCTTTGGATGCCTGACCAAAATGACAAAGTAAGATCAGTCAAGATGGTCCACAGCCCAAGGGGGTAGTTGCTGTGAACATCTCTGCACGTTCAGTATTGCAAACATCCTCAAAACTGGAAAAGCATGACCTGCTCTCTTTCAAGCTAAGTACCACCATAAGAAACAAGACAAAGAATGTTGTAAGAAACTATCTGAAGTTACCATTGATATTTTAAGCAGTCAAACCTAAAACTTTTCAAAATGTATCATAAAACAAAATTTCTCTTGCATATAGACCTTCACGCATTTTAGTATTCTAATTCCCTCTTATTTTAAAACAGGCCACTTTATTCTAATAGTCAAAAAAAACTATGACTTTTGGTACGAGAAACAGCTTTTATCATTTCCAATGAAAAAAAAAGAACAGCATTTGTATTAAAAGAGTGGCTAGCACAGCTCAACAGACACTCCAAGAAATCTGCCATATATTATTCTGAAAGCATCTAGTTTTCAGTCCCTGAAATCATTTAACACACTAATTACAAAGTAATACACATCAAGACTAAATCCTCCCTTATTTAGTCGCTCCTTGTTTAGAAAATCTCTCTTCTTCATTTTTGTTGGTTTTCACTCTAAATTCCCCAAGAGTTCCTTAACATATTAACAAAATCATCATCACACACAATTCCAAAACATAATCCTTCACAGTAATCTTCAAACTCAGAATAGGACACTTCATTGGGGCTACTTCAGGAGTCTTCTAGTGTTTCTAGAAATGACGATTTAATTTCTTCTTCTGCAGCTTGGCCTATGAAAGCATATTTTCCCATTAAATACATTTTAAAGAACAGTGAATATGTAGTATTTAATTATTCAGGCAAGAAACTTTCAAATTTTAGTTTGCAAATATTTTTTTCATGAACAAAGTCAATATTCTTATTTCAGAATTAAGTCACTGGCTCACTAAATACCAGCTGTAGAAATCACCTTACTTTGATTGAGTGATAGCATTAAATATCAACAGAAACATGGTCAGTCAATTGCAATTAATTATGATATCAGGAAGATTTTTCCCTCAAGTGACAGCAAAAACTGAGTAATGCATTTGTAAACTAAAATTTTGCTATTTCAGAAGTTATCTTGTAAGAAACCATGCAAATTAGCATTTGAAAACTGTTCTGTAATTTACATCTGTGTCCCAGTGGCTCTATAAAGATAATACTCAAGATGATTCCATATCAAGAAAGAAAAGCAAAAGATATGCCATTATAGCATTGAAAAAAAATCGCACATTGTATCCATATTACCACCGTGTGAATTCATGTGTTGCCATTAAAATCACTGGCCATACAAAAAGCATCCTCTCTTCTACAGGTGAAAACAAAAGGGTCATAACACTACAGAGGCTTTCACAGTGACTAGTCTGGTACACGGAGATATTTTAGAAACTGCCATACAAATACTCAAATTCCTATTTTTTTTCTAATGGCAGATTTAAAACATTTCTGAGAATCCTGAAAAAATAATGAATGAAGAAACCAGCACTTCCTCTGTAAAGGATGACAAACCTGTCCCAGAAATAAATGACATTCCTTCTGAATGAATTATTCAAGTGCTGAGTA
Source organism: Grallaria varia (assembly GCA_013396735.1). Taxonomy (NCBI): domain Eukaryota; kingdom Metazoa; phylum Chordata; class Aves; order Passeriformes; family Formicariidae; genus Grallaria; species Grallaria varia. Next base: position 64,295 of record VWZG01002547.1, on the reverse strand, counting down.
CACCCTGTGTCAGCTGGAATCCTTGCACATTTTGATGGAAAACAGTAGTGCAAAAATTAGAGTATCCTCCTAAGTGAAAATTATTAATATGATATCATTGATATTTCTCAGCTTTCATCTGAAAGTTGACTGCTTACATGTAATCCTACACAGGCAAGGAAAAGAACTACTCTGCATATATGCAGTGTTTGCAGCCTGATAAAGAGCAGTATTAAAATTGTATATATGAACTCCAGTACTATTTATAGTCATGCTCTGGACAGACACATTTGAAGTCATCAGACAAAAAAAGTTCTCCTTAACAGCTCAAGGCTAAGCCAATATGAAAACAGTCTGTATTTCCAACCAGTTTCTGGATCTGGTACTTCTGCTAACATGATGACTTCAGTAGTTACAAATTATTTTTTTTTGTATGTTCATGTGAATTACCTGCCAATATTAGAAGATGTTTCTTTGCACAGTCACATTTTCTGACATCTACCATAGAAACACTCCCAGTTTTGTCGAAATTTAATTTCATATAAGCCTACAGGGAAAAAAAAAAAAAAAAAACAAAAAGAGTTAAAGCGTAAGCATGCAAGGAAAAAAAAAAGTGGAAATATTAAAAGATCAAATATACTTAACTACCTAGCACATACTTACAGAACTTGTGCAGTGGATTATGTCAATTTACTTATTTTATGTAAGGCACAAGATACCAGAAAGTTATTCTAGATTATGCAGTTTCATGATTATTTTATCTCAATAACTTTCACATCAACTGTGGTCCCCTCATCAACTCAAAAAAAATTTGTCTGCCTTTCATAATTTCTAGCTCATCCTTAGAATCAGAAGTTAAGCTGCTTCCCTTCTGCTTCCCCAGTTACTAATATTCCTGCATCATTTTGAAATGAGGTCTCCACACACCTTCTTCAACACTGCTAAAAGCAGCTTCATTTTCATTTCAGTTCATTCAAATACACATCCTCAATACATATGGCTAGGAGAGCCAAATCCCTCCGTGATCAAAAGTATGAAAGTATACATCATTTTTCTTGATATCCAGTCACTACTACTTGGCTGGTTTTCAATTAGTGTTGATACTGCAAAAAGCTCCACATTACATTATAGACATATAACATGAGGCATTTCAAATATAAGTCTCACAAATATAATGACTAATTGCAGGTCTCAAAGGAGACAAGTTATTGCCCCCTATTTCAGGCACTGTGGAGAAAAAAAGTCTTCATAGATACCATCATCTGCCAAAATAAGGAAACAGACTTCTGGAAGAGATTGTTTCAGGGTGCCAGATACTTTATACACTGGACTGAACGATAAGAATAGGACACATATACATAAACTCAAAATAATAAAGAAATTATTGAGTTTAAAATTAACTAATTCAACAATGGAATAGCATGCAATCCTCTAATTTACTTTTATTTTGATAAACTGATATAAAACTTTAAAAAGTCAATTTCCAGATACACAACTTAAGAAAAACAACACAACCACCAGAACATGATGAGTAACTAACCAGAAAGTTAGACTGCAAAATATTTACACTTAGATTATCTGCAATAAAACTTAATTTTCTTACAAATGCTTTCCTATATTCATTCATTTCTCCAAATATGGCACAAGCGAATTCTCCATAGTCGACCTTATCACTCTTGCTGTCATCAATAAGCCATAGGGATTCAAAGTCCTGCAATTTAATAGTATTTTGCCAAAGTTCTTCACTATGTTCTAGAATAAAACATTTGCTATAATGGAAAATTAAGGTACTGCCACCAAAGTGCCGTGAACTTCTAAATCCAAACTCACTCAAAGATTTGTAAAAACAATACCTGTCATCATCAGTCACTGATGACTATAATTCACATTATTTGCAGTTCTGATAGCTGTGGGCTATTTTTAAAACCTAATACATAAATTCAAGAAAAAATATAAGATAATAGCATAACCTATTTTTTTAAAGCCAAAGGAGAAAAAAATGGACTGCAACCTAACTGGCTTCTTCATGTCATGGTGTAAAAAGACTGCATGTTTTTAAATATATTATTTTTTATTTTTAAGCATTTACATAGACCTGAATGCAGAAATACAAATACACCACAAGGGGAAAAAAAACCCCACCACCAAAAAAAACAAGTGCAAAAAATCAGCTATTAAACTACAGACTTAAAAAGACAAAAAAAAGCAATTCCATAAATTAAGAAACATAATGCCCATGATTACAGTTTCAGCTAGACTTACCCCTTCAGGCATTTCCAATTGGAATCTATTTAGAGCTCCTTTAAAGGCTGCCTGGGAAAGAAAACCATTTCTGTTCTTGTCTACTTGTCAGAAATACTTTCCTAAGCCTATTATAACTTGAACTCCTCTTTTACTTCGTGTCCCTCTGAATATACCTGAGGATTTAGAGAAATAAAGGACACAATGTTTACCTGGAGTTGGCCACTTGCTGTGGAGACAATACAGAAGAACACTACATCTACTTATCATAGTGCTGGTTAAAATGACATATCCATCTGGGCTCCCTGACCTTTGATGCAAGAATGCCAGTCCAAAATGAAACTATCAGTTACTTAACATTTGAATGGAAACCATATAAAGCAGCAGCAATATCTAACAGACTACAGAAGGAAAGGAATAATGGCTATTGTAAAACTGCTTACTTCTGTTAGAACTGCTTACATACTGTGATTCAACATATAAAGCAACTTTGGAACAATACAAACATTCCACTATGAAACAGACTTGCTTCTTTATTGTACAAACACGTTAATACAAGTGGAGACAAGAAAAAATGAGAGTAATTCCGCAAAATCATTCCAGAATTACAAGCAGAGAAATATTTCTATGGTAAAAACAACAGCCATACAAAAAGTTTCAGATAGGCTTACTTTAGGGATGCCTGAGTTTCTCAGCATACTCTGTTAAAAGAAGTCACCTGCTAATGCCTTCAAATTACTTGTATCTACAATTATAAAGCAAAATAGGGACAAGGTGTAGCAGGATGCTCTGCCCAGGAATGTGCTCAAGCAATTCAAACAATTCCCTATTGGGAATGGACTAAGAGAGGATATGTCTTGCTGATTTTGGTGTTGAATTATGTTAAAACCAGTCTGACACATCAATCCGAAATTAACATCCTGATAATGAGACAAAGATTTGGCAGAGAAGCTGGTACACTGACCTGGAGACATGACTGACAGTCAATCACTTTATAATATAAAAGTCCAGTCCACTTTCAAATTGTAGGCTCTTCTAACATAACCCTTCTTGGAGTGTACGTGGAGATTCCTCCCTGGGGTGGGGACATCCCTCAAGGTTACTCCTCAAGGCTGAGTGAAAGATCTGCCCATGGTTGTTGGTATGGGTGAGTTACATCAATCTCTACTTAATAATAGTTTCCTTTCTTTTTTGCTAGCTTTAATACAATTGCTTTGATATAGTTCACTATCCTATCCTAGTAGTTTTGGCTTCTATACCTTGTAGTAAATAATTCTGTTTAAGATCTTTTGTCCAATTGTTTGTCATAATAAACAATTCCTTTTATACAAATATACCCAGTTTGCCATCTTTAATCCTACAGTAAAAAGTTGTACAAAGGCTCAATCATACCTCTATAATTCCTTAGACTTTAAAACTGTTGAAAAAGTCTGTAATCAAGTCTGGATCCAGCTGCATCCAAGTGCCTCTCTGAGGAGGAGTCTAGAAAGCAAGGGAATCCTTTCTGCACCTCCTGACTCAATAGGAGGGCTTCTCTAATAAACTTTGTCTGAAGCTCCCACTCCCACCCACAATATAAGGTGAAAGAAGGAAGTTTTTTCCAGTGAAGCTGATAGTCAGATGGATGTTAAAAGGTGCCTTGAAGTATACACACATAACCTTCTTCCAGGCCACACCAGCAAACCTTAGACATAGATTTCTCATTCAGTGTCTATTATGCAAGGGGGGGAAATGGAATAACTACAAGATTAAAAAATAACCAAAATTATTCCAGAACTTTTTTGCAAGAGTAAATGTCCAAGCACATTCTAGTGACCAAAGAGTGTCTACATAAACCAGGTTTAGCAAATGACAGTAAACAGGGGAGACTACACAAGCCGGGAACTGCTCAGAGCAACAGTTTTTGTTGACCACAGGTTAAAAAGGTAATACATGGCACTGCATAAACATCCTTCCATAATTTTAAACATAAAGCTATGCCTTTATCCAAAAGACTGTAGATAGGATCCTAGTAGAATTTATTTACATATTTCAGAGCATACTACTCAACTATACTCACCATTTTTAATAAGCTTAATAATAAACAACAAAATACAACCTATCAATGTATATAAATAATGACTAAATGAAGTATCTAGTATCTATATTAAGTAAGATTGTACAATTTGCCAATAACAAATTTAATGCCAGTTATCAGGTTTCAGTGTTATATTTCAGGATTTTTTTAGAGATTATGTCAACACAGACTGACATTTTATTGATTACATTCATAATTATATTCTCCACAGTCTTTACCCAGACTGCTTATTTAAAGAGATAGGAGAAAGCATTCTTATGACTTATTTGTGCTAGTATAAATATCTAACTTTTGTTTAATTTCATTTATACAAATAAAATCTCCATAACATCTCTACTGTTCATTCCACTGAGCTGTAAAGATACAGAGATACAGAAATTAAAATAAATGGGTTCTGGTAGACACAAACCTTGAATCTTCTTGAAAACTTTGCTGTCATTGACCACTTGCTTGGAACACTGTTGCTTAAATTCCACAGAAGCAGCTCTAAAGAAATCAAAACTAATGTTGATTGGTGAAATTACATGTAATACTACTATAATCAAAACAGATGTAGTAAAAAACCCCAAAACATATTCAACTTTGTATTTAATTCATATACTACCCTTAATAAGTGCAGTATCCAACTGCTTGAGTTTGAGAGGGCACTGACAAAAGCTCTTGCTGAACAGCAGCAGATATGAAGAAACTTCTGACAATATTCCAATAGCAGCTCCTCTAGTAATTCAATCATCATGGATAATTCCTCTGGCGCATAAAATCTCCAGAAATTTATTTCAAAACAATCCTAATCTTCAGCTCATGCCACTGGAAGAGTTTTGTTAAAGCAACTACATTTAATCATCAACAGGAATATAGAGTAGTTACAAATCTCTCTTTAGACCAAAATCTGGATCAACGCATCTAGAATTATGGTATATTTTGTGGGTTTTTTCCTGGCAAGTTCCCTTCTGAGAGGGGCTTCCTATAGGCCTTCATCAAAAATTATTATAAAGGTTGAGAAAAAAATACTGTGGAAGAACCTATTGGAAGAAAAAAAAAAAACCAAAACCACAAACAACAAAGTCCTATAATTATTTTAATCCGAACAGAAAAGCAGATGGAAAAGCACACTGAGCTGCTTGCTTACTAGTGCTTTGCCACAGCATACTCGACCTGTTTTCTGAGGTCAAAGATTTACCTCTCTACTATCTATTAAGAATTTGTATTTCTGCTCTGCATACCTCCAATTATAAAGTTCCTAAAAGCTTGCCTATATCAAATCACCTAAACTGGAAAGTCAACAACCACCTAGAGAGGACAACGTACTCTCCTGAAAACACATGTAAATCAAAAGATTCATGGTTTGTGACAGCAGGGCATAGCTGCTCCCGGAAACCTGCAACAGACCTTCTGGACTGTACCTGAGCAGCGCACTCTGTCAGTACAGTAATGAAGGTAAGAGGACTCAATTCAAGGGTTTTGCAGCAGAGAATACAGAGTTCAATTAACACTCTCATACAGAAGAAAATGACAGACTTCATTATCTGAACTTCAGTCACTAATGGAAAGAATAGAGAGCATAAAAAAAAAGAAACAATTTATTCCACCACAGATAGCAAAAAGACCAAAATTATAACCCAGTGAGCAGGTCTTCCTTCTGCAGCCTCCAGAGGTAACACTGGATTAACTCCAAATTTCAGAAGTATAAGATTAGCAACAAATAAAGGAAAAAGCTTTTTACCTGAATGATAGGCTTCTGAGATGTAATTTTTTCGCATAAACTATTTTAAATTAAATTATATTGTGTTTTATTTCATGGAAACCTTGCAGAGAGGGAACAATTAGCACTAAGCAACACACAACTATGTATTTCTATAACCAATTAAATTTGAATTTACTGTTCCATGCACTGTTAGCTCACTATGGCTCCTTTGCAAAGCTTTCATTGTAAAGGGGCATTAAAGTGAATATTACCATCACTGAAAACAAGCTTCATGTGTTATAAGCACTTGCACAAAGAAAAATAATAGTCAACTTGTGCTAACAAAAGTAGTCTTTATATAGTGAAGATAATATTTAATTGAGATTTTGCTATTGCTGTTACTAATCAAGAAGGAATCAAAGCATCTGATATAGGAGGAGAGGCTGGGAGAGATGGAACTGTTTAGCCTGGAGAAGAGAAGGCTTGAGGGACCTTACCGGTGTGTATAAATACCTGACAGGAGGGAGTAATGAAGACTCTGCTCAGTGGTGCCTGATGACAGGACAAGAGGCAATGGGCACAAACTGGAACACAGGAAGTTCCCTCTGAACAACAAGGAAACGCTTTTGCACCGTGAGGGTGACTGAACACCGGAAGAGGTTGCCCACAGAGGTTGCAGAGTCTCTATCCTCAGAGGTCTTTAAAAACCCATCTGGATGCAGTCTTGAACAATCTGCTGCTGTAAAACCTGCTCTGAGCAGGAGGGATGGACTAGAGACCGTCTTGAGGCCCCTTTCCATGATTTTATGAAAATTTCTACCTTGTAACATCTGCTATCAGCTGACAGTCCTCATCAAAATCTGAGTAATCAAATCCTGACTGCATTTCCAACAGTGTTAAATAACTTCTGTGATCAGGCAGGCACAGCAGTGTGATAAATTTTATACCAAGATTTTATTTGTGCTAAGAAGCAGTACACTCACAATAAAAACCAGAAACCGCAGAGAAAGATACTTAATTCCCTAGACAGATTATTTCTGTATAGATATTGGTAAGAAAGACATACTCAAAATTAACCTCATCTAACCATTTGAAAAAATTCTAAAAAATTCTCATCTTTCAGACTCTGGAACAACATAATTTAGTAAAAACTATTTTGAAAGAATAAGTGCAGAAATCCTGTCCCAATGCCTGCTGTCTTCAACATGTAGCAATGCCTGGAAGAATGAAGGCAGAGGAAGAAAAAAGAAAATGAAAAAAAACCCCACAAACCAACCAGAGAAATAAACCTCCAATTCTTTTCCTCTGTGTGTCCAAACACTTGCATTATCGTGACTGATAAAAGCTTTTAACATACATGGCACAAAAGATTCAATAATAATATTGATCATTAAAAAAATGCATTTTTCTCCAAATATAGTATTTTAGTTCATCACATAAGAAAACTTTCAGTATATGATTTGTATATAAAAACATGTGACTTCAAACACAGGAAATAAGACAGTTTTATAATTTAATTAATTCTTTTACTCCTTATCATTCTAGAAAGTTACTGAACTATGCAAAATCCTCTAACATCTATTACTAATTTAAACAGCCTAAATACAGATTCTGTTTTTAGCAGTATAAGAAGGTATTAGAAGCTCTCATTAAAAAAAATCTTTTTTACTTCAGGGAGGCAAGGTAATTTGAAAAAGAGTTAGCAGCACTTACTTTAGAAAATCCATTGCTGCTTCATCAATACTCATCACATGAAGAGTGAAGACAGGGTTCTGCTTAACACTTTCTGGAAGGTTATGATCAACACTTCAGAAAGTTAGATTAGCTCCCTGTTGGTAAAGCATACAATGATTTAAAAATAGGTCATGTCTTAGCCCCGGTGCTCTTCAACATCTTCATAAATGACACAGGACCGGAAGGGATACTGAGCAAGTTTGCAGATGACACAAAAGTAGGAGGAGCTGTTGCCTCCCTGGAAGGCAGGGAGGCCCTGCAGAGAGACCTGGACAAATCAGAGGACTGGGGAATCATCAACCATATGAACTTCAACAAGAAGTGCTGGATTCTGCACCTGGGATGGGGCAACTCTGGGTGTTTGTACAGGCTGGGGAAGGAGATGCTGGAAAGCAGTGCCAGGGAAAGGGACCTGGGGGTCCTGATCGATGGCAAGTTGAATCTGAGCCAGCAGTGCCCTGGCAGCCAGGAGGGCCAACCATGTCCTGGGGGGCATCAGGCAAAGCATCGCCAGCCAGTTCAGGGAGGGGATTGTCCCGCTCTGCTCTGCACTGGGGCGGCCTCACCTTGAATACTGTGGGCAGTTTGAGGAGCCACAATATAAGAAAGATATTAAGCTATTAGAGAGTGTCCAAGGAGGGCAATGAAAATGGTGAAGGGCCTTGAGTGGAAGCTCTATGAAGAGCAGCTGAGGTCACTCGGTCTGTTCAGCCTGGAAAAGAGGAGACTGAGAGTAGACCTCATTGCTGTTACAACTTCCTTGTGAGGGGAAGAGGAGGGGCAGGCACTGTGGTGACCAGTGACAGGACTCAAGGGAATGGCCTGAAGTTGTGTCAGGGGAGGTTTAGTTTAGATATTAGGAAAAGGTTCTTCACCCAGAGGGTGGTTGGGCACTGGAAGAGGCTCCCCAGGGAAGTGGTCACAGCACCAAGCCTGACAGAGTTCAAGAAGTGTTTGGATGATACTCTTGAGCGCATGGTGTGACTCCTGGGGATGACCCTGTGTGGGGCTTAGAGCTGAACTCAATGATCCTTGTGGGTCCCTTCCAACTCAGCACATTCTAGGATTCTGTGTCTTTTGTAAAGTACATTGACCAGAACCTTCAAGCATTTGTTGAAAGCATTTATGAAATGATGAAAAAGTGTATTGTAGGTCAGTCAACCTTCTGAAGGCAGACTTTTTAGTACTAAATAAAAACAGCTGAGCTGCAGGCTCTACATGCTGGTTTGTATAGTAAGAGGGCACCCTGTTGCCTAATCTACAGCTGAGAAATGTGAGGCTACAGATTGTTGTTCCCTCAGACAGGCACTCCTTTTCAACTTTTCTTCTCCCTTCATCCTTATAAGATCCAAAACTCACTAGACCAAAGAAGAGAGTCACAGAAGGTGCAACACTGATTCCATGACATCAAAATTCTCTCAGACCAGAAGAAACTCTTCAGTTATCTTCAAGAAACTCAAATTGTATTTGACATAAACAAACAACTAAAAAGTAGCCTTCCTGAAGTTCAAATTATTTCTGCAATGCTTAACAGTATTCTTAAAAAATTTCTAGATTTCTCTAAGAAATATAGAATAAAAATGTGTCATTAGGAGCATAGAGTTCTATTCCCAGTATTACAAATTCCCCCTCCTTCCAAGCTGGGGACTGAGGACACACCTCACCTATTCTTCAAAGTTGAAGATGCTTTTTGGTTTGGAAGAAGAAGGGAGGGGAGAGAAAGAAAAGTAGCCACCTAAAAGCAAAGAATGCAAGAATAATAATAAAAAGAAATAGTGACTATAACTGTAATATCCATGCAGGGTTATGTTATAAAATCTTCAAAACTCAAGAATTCAGAAGGAGGAGACAGAGACACTGTTATAGTGCAAATGTTTCAACTATTTGGACTTTGTGAGAAATCTGTTTATCTTAATGTCAGCTCAGAAAGCAAGACTGCAGTAATGGGGATTCACAGATACAACATCATTCCAAAGAGCTATTGAACTTGATAGCAGTAAATTTTCTGGATGACTTTATGATGCATCTTTATCCAGAAACCATTTCCATCCGCAGGTTGCAAAAATACATGACAATAAAAAAAGAAAATCTCTAACAAGTACCTTCAAAATCCATAACAAACCCACCTATTTCATCATGGAAATTCTTAGACTGTCACTACATTTAAGCAGTTAGGATAAGCCATATGATGAGATAAAGAACACAAAAACTAATATCTTCTTTTACTTTCAGTACTTTATACAAACATGGCTTTTGCTCTGAACTTCATATTTGCAGGAGGATGGGAAGAACTCAGTGAAAAAAAATCTGTACTTTAAAACTTGCTCGATTATTTATAAACCATGAAACATTTAACCCAGAAGTACAGCAGTACAGAAGATGCAATACAATTTGTAGTAAGTCATCAGATCAGCTGATAGATGAAGCTTACCATTGTTTCAAATGTTTGCTCTAAACAGCTGGCAGTGTACATTTTAAACTATAGGTTAAAAACAATTAACCTGCAATTTCTTCATGTATAATAAATAATTAATCATTGCCTCGAGTTTAAAATGCCAGCAGACCTTGTAAAGATTATTTATTTTTAACAAATACTTTGGTCTACTTCCTCTTCAGGACTCTCCTTCCCAAGCAGGTAATTTTACCTACAAAAGGTCCACACTCTCTGCAGTCTTGTGCCCTCTAGAGGGAAAATCACAGACTACATCTTAATCTGAAGACTAAATTGGAATCAATAAAATGCAGGACAGCAAAATAATCCAGGCTCCTAAAAATCTTTAATTCGAAAACGTTACTGAAGCAAAAGATTTTTGGTCTTTCCAGAAGGTCAGATCACAATTTTCAATTTGAGTATCTAAATATTTACTTCCAAGTCACCAACAAAATTGCCTTACATTCAGAAGAATACTTACAACGTAGAGGTCACTAAGATCATAAGCTTTTCCCTTCCTTTGTCCATGCTGATGTTGTTAAACTCCCTTCTGAATGAAAGGCAAGGCATTTGTTCTGTGAAATAATTCAAAACCACTATTAAAACAAATTTATTTAAGATTCTTAGATATAGTGAAAGATGCTTTCTAAAACCTTCTTATAAAGTAATTTATCTTACCTGTTTTCTCCAAACTGTCGAAATTCATAGCCAGTAAGGGATCTGTCACATGTGAAAAAAAATCCAATCAACTCTCTACAAGCATCACGACCATTTCTACAAGGGAAATTAAAAATCACATTTATGTTTTTCATCTATACAAATCCAATTCAACCCAAACAGTTATTTTGGAATCAAAATGGCTTAGTGTGCTGGTTTAAAAGTAAACCTGCAGGAGAAATGAATCCAACTCAAAAGAGTTTAGAAGTCAGAACTACAATTTAATAAAAAAGATTACAATAGATACACTGATACAAAGGAAAATTGGTTTCAGCCCTTAAAACCCAGCCCCCTGGGGCACAAAACTCAGCCCCCTGGGGCACAAACAGTATGGTGCCCACCAGCCCCTGTGCTGAGCACCACGTGGTCCCCCTGAGTCCAAAGCAAAAAAAAAAAAATG
>VWZG01002547.1:0-52981 GCA_013396735.1 Grallaria varia | reverse complement strand
ATCCAGTTCATAGCCTGAGGTGTCAGGTGTGCAAACAATGCATCATTAACAGTTCATGATAAATGGCAGAGAGGGTATGGAATACACAGTTCCAGTTACATTCACACAGTGATGAACTGGTCCCAGCCACTATAACTAGGACACTTAGGTTGTATGGGACCTTATGGATCATCTAGTTCCAACCCCTCTGCCATGGGCAGGAACACCATCCACTAGACTAGATTACTCAGAGCCCCATCCAACCTGGCCTTGGACACTTCCGAGCAACCTGTTCCAGTGCCTCACCACCCTCACAGTAAAGAATTTCTTCCTAACCCGAACCTGCCCTCTTTCAGTTTGAAGCCATTCCCCCTTGTCCTACCACTATATGCACTTGTAAGAAGTCCCTCTCCAGCTTTCTTGCAGCCCTCCTTTAGGCACTGGAAGTTTGCAATAAGGTCTCCCTGGTGCCTTCCCTTCCCTCCTGAACGAACAATCCCGACTCTCAGCCTGTCCTCATAGAAGAGATGCTCCAGCCCTCTGATCATCTTCATGACCTTCCTCTGGACTCACTCCAACAGGTCCATGTCCTTCCCATGCTGGGGACCCCAGAGCTGCATGCAGTTCCCCAGATGGGGCCCCACAAAAGAGGAGCAGAGTGGGAGAATCATCCGCCTGGACCTGCTGGCCACACTGCTTTTGATGCAGCCCAGGACTTAGCTGGCTTTCTGGGCTGTGAGTGCACACTGACAGAGTCCTGAAGCTCCTCAGCCATCAGCATCCCCACATTCTTCTCCCCAAGGCTGCTCTCGATACCGATTTTATTTCCAATGTTGTGTATTGTACTATCTATTTTTTTAAAGAGATATTTGACTATTTTCTCTAAGTGACCATGGAACTCAACTTGTGGGTTCAGTAACACATTTTAATGCAATATTCCATTTCCATAGTGTTAAAAACACCTTTCAAGCCTTCATGTTTTAGTACACAAATATAATTTTCACTCATTAAACAATTACATATACCAGGACTACTGCAGTCATTGTGTATATGAAGCTATGTGGCTGAATCCTCAGCTATATCTAGTAAGTATACAGCTCACAGCTTCCAAAAAGCAACACTTTCAAAACTGCAAAATAGGGTTATGCCACAGCTACTCAAATCAGAACAGTTTCAAAGATGTCCTAAAGTTTAACACATAAAGAGCTAAAAGTAAGTTGCAAAGCCACATCTACAATTGAGACGTTTACAATAGTTGCCACATCTAAGACAAGGCTAAAAAGTTTTAATCAACTGGGAAGCTACAGCTAAAAGCACTATTTTACAAAGTCCTTGTGCTAACTCTCCTGAACTATGGGTATGATGGTAACATAATACGACTTACCGTTCTTCGCACTCTACAGTGAGACCATAAAGCCACTATACATCAGCCACGTCAAAATCTATATTACACGTGTATGCATATATCTACAACCACACAGCACGTACTCTTTTCTTCAACACAGACAACAGAAATATTCAGTGCAATTAATTAGTTCAAGAGAGTAAATATCATCACTTATAAATTCACAGAATTGAAAAGCTTCACAAAAATTTTGATTACCTTGATATAATCCTACTATCAAAGCGTAGCTTGTTGGAGAGCATATTTTCAGTTAATCCTAATTTGGTCCTTATTCTATGAAAATAATGCAGCATGTTAATGATACCTACAGGCTCACAGAAAAATGTTACATAAAAATCAACCATTTTAAACCAGCAAAAACCCATGAAATACGGTATCCCTGGCAACGGGCTGAGGAGATGATCTCTTGTAGTTGAATTAGAAAGCAACTCAGAGTTGTAGTATGTTCTGTGATTATATAAGAGTACCTTCACAGAAGGCACAAATATGAATGGGGTATTTTGTTTACATACACTGAATTAAACCCCTACCACTCACCATACTTCCATGAATCAACACGTTGTCTTGCAAAAACACCCAATTAGGGCTTCTTTACTCACCTAAATATTTTATGTTGGCCCTATTACTAGTTCCAGAAATGGAGATTTGTCCATGTGATGTGTGTAAGAGATTGAGAGACTAGTTCTGTTGTCTTTTTTCTTTTTTTAAGATTACAAAGATGACATTTGATGAGAAAGACTTTAGAGCAGGATGTTAAAATGCACAATGCAGACCTGCTTGCCTGAATGTCAAGAAAAATTAACAGAAAAAAACTCAGACCTGCAGATTCATTTCATTTTATGGATCAATGTTTTCTCGGAGCTACTGTTTCAATGCTCCGTCCAGAAATGTCATTTAAATGCCAATAGAGTTAATTATTGCAACAGAAATCAAAACATGAAAGAAAAGTGTGATTATATTGTGAAGATCTACATTAGCATTTACAGATGGCTATTTATGCAATTTATGCACCTCAGGATAGGTCTCTCTAACAGGGTATGACAGGATTGCAAGCACTGAGCTTGCTCAGAAAAGGCTGGCAAAACCTTGTGATGAATAATATCAATATAAGCTTAAGAAGGTTCTTCCAGGTTTTATAGATTCTATAAATCAATCACTATACACAAAGAATCCACATAAAAAGGTTCCAGTAGGCAACAATAAGCACATGAAGACTACAGACAAGGCCTCACAAGCCTGAAGCCGATGGATCCCAGCCAGAAATGAAACATCTGAAAAGGCAAACAGACTTCACAGAGCCCTCAAAAAAATAAAAAAAAAATATAGTAAAAAGTGTACTTCTATAAACTTACTTCGTTTCATGCAGCGTTCTTTTTCTAAAATGCACTGGTGCTGTCCCAAGTCCCAGAAGTCCTTGAGCTTCCTCTCAAACATCAGAACGCATGGACTGTTCTGGGTCACTTATCACAGCTCTGACCACAAAGAGAAGGGAGAAGCCCTCTGACTATTAGTGTGTTTGAATTTCAAGTCTTACATATTCTTACTCAAGAAAGAAAACACCCAAGAATAATATAGCAATAAAATATTGGAGTTATCAGTTAAGCTTGCATAAATTTGTAGCCTTAATGTTTAGTTAGTTTTTACAAATTCTTAAGTCTATTACTCAAAATCAAATACATGCAATAATATTCTGGCAGTGCAGTGCACTACTATGTAGTAACTTTACATGTATATATGTATTATTCAAAGTATATTTTATATATCTTTTTATAAAATAAATCTTAGTATTATAAACATTTGTGGGTTTTTTTCATTATTTCCACGGTTTCTGTAAATGTTCCATCAGTGACATTCTTTATCTATGGCTCCCTCCAAGATCAGTGACAGCAGTTCCTAATACTGGCCAGTGATATCATTAAAGAATCATAGAATAGCTTGGGTTGGAAGGGACCTTAAAGACCATCTAGTTTCAACCCCCTGGCTGTGGGGAGGGACACTTTTCACTAGACCAAGTTGCTCAGAGCCCCATTCGATCTGTCATCCAACAAAAACATTGGTACTTCCTCCCTCAAAGAATCAACTCCACAGCTGATAGGATCTCAAAAGTTCCACCAAGCAGAAAAGAAATAGATGAACTTGTTTTTGAACATTTTGATATTCTCTGTATCCATTCAACAAGTAAACAAAAGAAGAGACCCTTTAAAAATAAGAGGTGCTTGTTAAGTTATTGAAATGGTTATCAGAAGGAAAAAAATAATTTTGCACAGCTATTATGGTTTTCTAAACTTGCTCTGTGATCTATTCAGATCCATCTTTACACACATCAATTACACTCACTTAACTGCAAAATGGCTCTATCAAAAAAATATTTCAAACACCTTTGTGTATCCTCCAGTAGTTTTTTTCATTCAAGAGTTTTGAACTAACCTCCAATTAACATCCTGCTATCTGATACCAATCTGTTTGGCAGTACTGGCACAGTTATATTTGGAACACAGAGATTTTTAAAATTAAAGCTTCATCCTGATGCAACTTCAGCTATACTGAATATTGTTTTGATATTGTCAATAAGAGAGTTCAGAGTAGTAGAAAGAATACATGGAAAAAATAAGGCAAAGCAGCTGAAGGAGGTTAAACACAGAATGAGCATTCATTATCTAAGATGCACAAAAGTGTACCTTTAATGCAACATGAGTAGTGCTGAAACACTTCAAAGTAACCAGTGTTTTTTTTAAAATAATCTCTGTAACAATCTTTAGACATATGACACAGGCCAAGCATTTGTTTGAAAACTGGGGATTTCTACCCTTAACAGTTGCCTAATTTTAATCCTGCTACAGTGACACTTGGAATTTAACATAATGTTTCATGACAGTCTTGTTTCTCTCAGGCAACCTTCTTGTCATCTCAGCTTTTAAATAGCCTAAAAGCATTAATAGACTTCTAAACAATATAGGCTATTTAAACAGCTATCATAACAGAAAAAATAAAATGGTTAAGTGCAACAACACTTCAATCACAGTCTTAAGATCTGATGGGCTAAAATACAAGTACAGATTACTATGGACACTATAAACTAGGCACAGAATGCAACATACTGCAGGTGTACCCACAGATAATTTTTAGCAAGTGTAAAGTAAAATGAAACTATATTAAACTAGCTCGTATCTTCCTATAGTGTCATAACCAGAGAGCTTGCATAAAGCCCTGAATTATTAAAGCATGCTTAAAACAGGGGAATCTTTCCACAGAGAAGTAATGCTTCCTTGCAGCTAAAGGGATAGCGATGAATTTAGGAGGGCCTTACTGTACAACTTTGATCAACTTGATTTATCATTGTGCCTTGTTTTCCTACCTGCCCAACACTGGTATAATACTCGTTTATGCCTGAAAGATGTTGTGTCGGTATTATTAAAGGAGTATTAATAAAGCTAAGATTCTCAGACAATAAATACTGAAGAAGTGCAATTTGCAGCAGAAGGGATCCATATATGTTACAGTCAATAACTACGGACTCTGTCTCAGGGGGAAGACAAAGACCTTTATTCCAAAGAATTTCAGTATAATATACGTTAGCCATAATTAGAAGGTTGGGTTATGCTAAAGAAGGGATGGGCTAAGCTAATCAAGAGAATACATTATGTTAACTAAGGGAAAACAAGGCAGGAGACATTCATCCATTATTCATGGACACAAGGTGGAGGGGGACAATGGGTCTTGCAAAACAGGTTGTGAGTACAAGGCAGGGAATACACAGAAACTACAAATCTTGTCAAATGCAAATAGTCTTTGGAGGTCTGGAGATGGACTGATGTCTGCAGATGGGATTAACTCTTATCTCCCTGGGAGACTTCCTTCCTTTGGTATTTGTCCAAGGCTTTGCAGATATCCCAGCCAGGCTCCTTGTTGCTGGTTTCTGCCCCCATACACATTTGCTGAGGTGCAGGAGGGTTATTTCTCAGAGATAGTGCCATTGTAAATCCCTTAAAATAGGTTCAAGTATAAAATTAAAAATTATTCTCAAGAAATAAATTAACACACACATAGCAATTTATATTAATCTTTTAAGCTACAATAAAAAGACTTTTCATCTAAAGGACTTTTGCAACTACTACTACATAAGATTGCATAGCATGTGGAACAAGATGACCAAAACATCTCTTAAGCAAGAAGAGCCACAAACAAGATCTAAATTCTTCTGTATGGAAAAATGCAATTTTACATCATAAATTCACATACCTACATAATTGATCCACCATCACTTTTTCTACCACAGCCTGTTTTCTCCTCTCTGCAGTAATATCCTCCTGCAATGAAAAACTGACTGAGAGCAAATGAAACACATAACACCAGACACTTCAAATAATAAATTACCCTTTAAGCAGAGGTCACAATCAATATTTTTTTCCATCTTTTTAAATAGAGTTCTATTTGCATAACAAATGTACATTAATTTTCTCTGCTACACGCTGAATTTGTCTATGCATATTAGATGTCAATAAATGAGAATTCTACCATTTCAGCTGACAGACAGTATCCTTATTTCTGTATTGTTTCCAAGACATTCTGTAAGTACAAAAGAGCCTGAGGAAACTCACCCTCTTCTAGGTTTCATGGTTGACACAGATTCCAACTCTGAGAATGAAACTTTACCTCCAGCAGTATTTAGACAAAAAAATTCTTTTAAAACTTAGTCTCAGTGCAAGATTTTTCTCTCCTGCATGCCACAATAATTTTCTGCTGAGACAGGCCAATCTGTAAAGCCTTTCAGGAAATATCACCCATGACCTTATTATTTTTATTAAAATAACACTGAACCATAACCTTGTGCCACTCACTGCGAAGTGTGCAGATGTTGATCATCACCCCTTACACAGAAAGAAACCAAAGCACAAGAGGATGCCCCAGGACAATATAAAGGCTGCCAGCAACAACCAGGCCTCAGCAACTCTCTTTGTTTCATCTACCAGTTTATGAACTTTTTAACTTCACTTAAATTTGCCTTTTTTTCCAAAAGATAATTTTTATCTATGAGAAAACAGAGATTATTGCTACTGAGGGGATTTATGTAACCTTTTTTATATTTTTTTTAGGTATTCTGAAACTAAAGAATTAAGATGTTTTTCCAATTGGTTTGTTGGTTTTTTTCCACAACTCTTGTGTGCAAACCCAGACACCTCATGACTTCTTTTTAGAGCATGGCAGCTGCAGAGTGTCTGCTATTTTGTGGTCCTGCACTGCTCCCTTTCTCAGTGTTTTCATCTTATTTGATTTGATATTAAGTAGTTACTGTAGTGATACTTCAATACTTTTTTCCATTATCTTCAGCCTATAGTACAGATTTTTAAATTTAGACTAAAAACAACATCTTCAAGTTCTTCATAAAAACACTTTCTCAAAAGATTTTTTATCATGTAAATGAATAGTGACTTCAGTAGTGAAACATCTGCATTCACTTTGACAAGACTAGAAATCAATGTTTGCAATGATGCAAAATTCAGTGCATAGTCATAAGTAAAGAAAATAAAATATTATTTAACAACATCAGAAAATTTCTCATAGCTTAATATTTCATGAGAAAGTTAGAATATGTAACTGCTCAATGAAAGCCATAACTTTGCATACGCAAATACTCAATTATGCAATATCAAATCAAGGTTCTTCATCATTGTGAATGATCCTGAATTCAAGCGCTAAACTCGGATGGGCAAGAATCCTATGGTTCAGTCCTAAAAAAGAGTAAAATGTATGTCTATGTAAGAAATTAAAGAAAGGTATTGGGTACATCCATGTAAGATGAGTTTTAATTGCCCTCTATGCATGCTAGTGAGGCCATACTTTCCAATTTTCAGGGCTCTCTCCTTCCCATGATCGATAGGGATGAGAGAAACCTGGAAAGGATCTGACAGAGAATCAGATCCAAAGCAATTGAAAGGAGAGGCTAAGGGAGATTGGGTTTGTTTAGTTTGCAGAACCAGCAGCTTTGAGCCATTCTGAAAACATCCTGTGACAAAAACTTAGTTACAAAGACATAACCCAACTTTTTTTGACAGTAGCCAACAGTATAACAGGAGGTAAAGTTTACACACTGAGCCCTGGGAGGCTTGGTACAGACAACAGGAAGAACTTCCCAAGGAGAGTAGTGTATGACATGAAGATGTTGCCCTAGAAATGCTATAGAAGCTCCATCCCCAGAGCTTCCAGACTTGGCCAAAGTCATTGCTGACTCTAACACTAGCAGCAGAGCTGAGGGAATCATGGAATACAGGCTCAGCTAAAAGCTACAAATCAGAAGAAATCACAGAATATCCTCAGTTGGAAGAGACCCACAAGGATCATCAAAATCCAACTCCTGGCCCTGAATGTAATACTATATTCAGGTTCAGTCAGCTCACTCAGTTATTCTTAGTTGTATGAATGTCATTTGCATTTTCATTTATACACATAACTGCATAAAATAAAAGCATTGCAGTTAAGATTTCAAAAACACTCACTGGATTGCTCAGTTCAGATCCCAGTGAAATAAATGTTTAAACTCACATGATCTCAATAGGTGCACGTACATTCTAGAACAAAATCACCAAAGGCATAGCTTCTGTGGAACATCTGGGAAGTCATTCTCCGAATCTACATTGTTAACAGTGTAATACCAATCAAAATACTTAAAGCTTCTGATTTCCTTATACTGTGCTGCACATTATAGGGCTTGTTTGTGTAGCATTGCTGCAGGAGAGCTTTCTCATCAAGAGCTACAAGATCATCATTATGTCCGTCTTCAAGGTGTGTACTCTACACAAAAATACATTCTTTCCATAAATCAAATGTAATGAATTGTAAGAAAAACAAACAAAAAAGCACCACACATCTTTTTCTCGACAATTTATTTAAAAGTACTTCTCTTTCTTTCTTCTTTACTTTTTAAAGTTTACTTTTTTTACTTTTTTACTTTTTACTTCTTTCATGCCAATTAAAATTTTCAAGCATAGCTTTCAACAGAAACTGAACTTATAAATCTTGCTCTCTAATCTTTCCTTGTATCTTTTGAATACTTACGAGATTTCATTTACACTGAAATAAATAAAAAGCTCCAAGCTGCTGTGTTCCTACAAGCTTTGTGAAAAAACAGCAACAAGTCAGAGAAAGCAGACTGTAGTGCCTTTGAGAAGATGACAAGAGTTCATCCTTTTTCTGTTCTGCTCAAGAACAGCCAAAAGAAAGAACTGGATTTGCTGTTAGGCATATAGCTCAAAGTTCACCACTGCAGAGAGGCTGCTTTGTGACCAGCAAAGAAGTTAAATATAGTCTAGACAGGGAAAAGCCAAAGCATGTTGCTGAATGGTTCTAAGAGATTTGTAAATCAGTCCCAGGGTATTACAGAAATACCTCCTACTTGGAGGATATGAAGAAAACGGACAAAGGAGACTGTTTACAGAAGTCAGGAAGGACGTAGTAAGGAGAAGAAATCAAAAGAGTAGGTCTGTTAGCAGTGCTCCTCAACAAGCAGCTTCTTTCCATAAAAGAAAAGTTATTACAACTTCCACTAAGGCTTCCACACTAAAATAAGTGTTTTGAAATCTAAAGAGTTTTTGATATATTAACCTAACCAAGAAGTGATAATAACTAAGACAAAAAAATTATTTTGATAGAAATTATATGAACATCTGTGGTAAGAACTGGCACACATACTTTTACCACTTAGTATCTTTCTGGAACCCAAAGTCACCAGAAAAAGCCAGTCCTGCTTTTCCTCTCCCAGTATACACTTGCTGTCTATTTCTTCATTCTCAGATTAAGCTGGCTGCTCTCATCTCCCACCAAACATATAACTAGACCATTCACCTCTTCTTTATAGAATGTTTATTTATAGGTTTTCACAGGTTCTCAAAGTTTTATCTGAACTCTAGAAACATGACTATGAGAGGAGAAAGCTCTTTTAAAGCTATCAACAATATGCACACAACCATAACAATCTGAAACAATCTGTGACTTCCCTTTTCATTCTACTGAATGTTAAGAAAGTAAAATCGGTAAACTCGTTGTTATTCACCACAAACCTTTTCTCTGAAAAGCAATGACTTTTATGTTCCCTCAACATCTGCATACTTAACTTCTCATTAAGATTCTTAAATGGTCATCTAACCTCAGCAGAGTTTAGCATTCCACCAGTCCTCGCAGCTGTTGCTTATTTATGTTTCCGGCCTCTTTACACCTACGGTGATACATCTTTCCCTGTTCAACCACCTTTCTCCACTACCTCTTTCGGAACAAGAAAAAAGTTGGGGTTTTTCACCCTTTTGTTTTCCAGTTTCTCTACACTGATCTTCCCTTCTTTGCATCTTAGTTTTAAGTCAAAAGCACAAAACAAACCTGGCAGAATTAATACAGCTTTCAGTCCAGCTGTAGCGGAACTTACGCAACATCAAAGCCAAAAGTATAGATAATATCTTTCATTATTTTAACCTCATATTCCTTTTGATTTTCAGTGTTAATAGTTCCTTCAGGGTCAGATTGCATCTTTCATTTCTCCTTTTTTAAGTCCCATATACAGTCACAATTTAATAGAATCATAATTAAAATACTTCTGTGTTTAAAAAATAAAAAGGCTTGAATGAATTTCTGGTTTAGGAAATAACATTTTACCAAGATCTTCCTGTTGTCTCTCCTCTTCCTAGGCTGTAAATTCTTCACAATCAATCATGCTAATCTTCATGCTCAGGCTAGAGGTGCACTATGAGGGCAAAATGTTACTTTTCTTACCAGGGAATACAAGCATACCAAATTCTCAAAGCAACTCACTTCCTTGCTCTGGAACAACCGAAATAAGCTTCCCATATCTATTTCCTCTTCAACATAAAATGCTGAAATTACACATTTTTATTTTTTTGCAATAAAAACAAGGAAGAAATTAATTACACACATGTGCAAACCTCTTCAAACAGTGTAATTATATACTGATGTGCATTCGCTAATTAAAAATGCGATTACTAGTTTGCCAGCTACCTTTATTGAAGCATCTGGACACCAGAGGTGGTTTTTTCTCTCTTCTGTAATTCTCTGACGATACTGCTTATATTCTTCGTTTTCATCTGCTTCACAGTGATGATACTTGAGTGTGTATCTGTCTGTTGGGGACGGCAGATTTTCTGGTCTTATCTTCTGCTCCAAAACAGAATGTCAAAATAAAGAGAAATCAATACAAAAGTCTCTGGTTGATCTATTGAATGAGAACAGCATTATTATAATTCCTATCCAACATAATTTCTGAAACTTCTTGACACAATGCTTCAAATTAAGAGAAAATGCAAACGTGACTGCATGACTGCATATTCAGACACTTTTCATTAAGTTCTTCAAATTCTACCATTTTTAAAAATAAAAAATACACAGGTGGTTTTACTTGGTTTTTTTCTTTAAAGAAAGAAGTCAAATTCAGTGGTTCCACCATATAAGATAATGCTACAGATCACTAACATGGAAATTCTGACATTTGACTTTGATGGCTGAAAATGGGCAGATGGATGTTTTCCAGACAGAAGTTCTAATATTCTTGTATGGCAGATGATTATGAGCACTGGGATTTGGTTCCCTAGAACAACATCGGCTGAACAGGCGAAGTACCTTTTTAACTTTATGCCCATTTTAGGGCTCCACACTATGAAGGCTGGAAACAGCAGCAATGACAGAAGGCCAAGCCTTCATTAATTTTTCTCTCCCTGAATAATTAACACCTTCAATGTTTAAGTTACAGTCCTTTAGTGCCAACAAAACTAAAGTGATGATATCTAGCATCTCTACTTGACACAATTCATCTTGCAACAGCAGTGTAACAGTCCTGCTCTAGAAAACCATTTCTGAAAACCCAGAAAGATTTATCTTTTCGAAAGGGCAACTTTCTCTTTCAAGAAAGGATTCATATCCTTTCACTAGTTAATTCCTGAATGGTAGGACTATATTCAAATCATTCTTCTGAAAGTGACCTATTTTGGGAAGATTTACTTACACAGTTATTGAAGAAGCTGGAATATATCTTGCTAAAGGAAAGCTCAGTCAGGGCCCAATACAGAAATAAAGGCTGCTCAGAGGAATACATTAAAATATTCTAGAATAGATGGAAAATCTTCACAAGAAGACAGAAGTGGGGAACGAGTCAGGCAGAAAAAGAGAGAGGGACAGCAAAAAAGGGTAAGTAAGCAGAAGCACGTTCCAGCACACTGAGCACTCAGTATTTAAGACAGAATGAAGGCAGAAAGGAAGGAAAAAGAGATAAAGGAAAGCAGAGAAGGGAGAAAGACCCTGAGAAACAGACAAAGCCATACCAGCCTTCTGTTAGTACTTCTGCAGCTAAACAGAATTATATGTATGAACTTTGTTTAAAAAAAAAATGGTAAAGCAAGCAGTGAAATTGTAAGTACCCAGACCCAAAAAGGCTATAGCAATTCAAGTGTGCATGCACTGCACACTTACAAGGCAGTACAGAGGAAAACAACCTATACATAGTTACATGTTTACAGTTACATCTTAAGACATGCATAAATACCTATGCTGGGCACATACTCTGAAAAGTAATACATTTTTAGTCCATTATTTAAAAAGAACCAAAAAACACTTAGCCATTTCAGTTTTTAACTAAATGCAACTTTTTTCCAAGTTGAAAAACTACTAGGCTTTACAGGGAAATGTACAAAATTGTGACCTTGGCAGATTCACATTGAACTCCAGCCAATCTGGAGTCCTGCCCTGCAAGTCACTACATTATTTGTTTCAAGGGGCACAGTTTACATACAAATTAATTCAAAACTCATTTTCTTTCTAGTTACACTACTGGGGTTTTCTTAAAATGCTCATCAGAGTATTTCTCAGGTTTACATAAGTTAAATATTTTTGAAATGGATTTTTAATAAGCGTATTTTTAAATTCTTCCAAAAAGAGATTACGTTAAGGTATTTCCTGCATCCTGTGCTGGTTTGGGCTGAGGCAGACTTAATTGTCTTTACAGTGGCTAGTATGGAACTATGTTTTGGATTTACGCTGAACACTGATGATAATGCAGAGATGTTTTTGTTGTTGCTGAGCAGGGCTTACACAGAGCCAAGGGCCTTTTTGCTTTTTGTACCACCACACCAGTGAGGAGACTAGGGGAGCATGGGAAACTGGGAGGGGGCACAGATGGGATGACACCAACTGACCAAAGGAATATTCCATACCATATGACATAATGCTCAACATGTAAAATAGGGAGAAGGAGGAGGAAAGGGGGGACGTTTGGAGTGCGGCTGGGGTTAAACCATGACACACTCAAATAAAAAACATATTACTATTTGTAAGACTTTTGCCATAATTGTGTATGGTGCATCATTATGACAAAAAATAACCATGTAGGTATTATTCTTCCTGAACTAAAGTTCTGTATAACAAATCTCTTGAATATATAGACTGCAAGCAGAAGAATACCCCTGGTAGTATTTCAACATTTTCCCTTTAATTATCAGATATGAAAACTCAGAATACTGAGGGACTGACTGCAGATTAAAAAGTTTCTCCAATAAGCTAGTTCCTGTCACATAAAAGACGTTAAGACATGTTACATTTTCAGAGTATATACTATAGTACTGAACTGCTAATGTTTTCTGTCAGTCTGTAATTTTTCAGCTACTTTACCTCCATGTTGTTATGACAAAAATTTTTAGACACTTGTTTAAAGGAAAACAGCAATT
This sequence comes from Grallaria varia, assembly GCA_013396735.1. NCBI lineage: Eukaryota > Metazoa > Chordata > Aves > Passeriformes > Formicariidae > Grallaria > Grallaria varia. The sequence continues at coordinate 39,883 of VWZG01002547.1, read as the reverse complement.
ACTCTGTATCATGATCAAATAAAAGCCTGTCACACTCACTTATTCAAATTTAATTTAAATATAAGAGCTCGCGGGAAAATTTTTCCTGCATTCTGGGAACTGTAATAACTGACTAATTAAATTAATTCTTAAAATTGTTATAGCAGATATTGATCCTGAACAATGTGTACCATCCTATAAACTAAAATGTTAGCATCTGGCTACTGATTTTCTTTATAAAGGACTTAAGATTAGTGGTGATTAAGTTTCTTAAGTCATCAGGAGGAAAAAATGCTAATACATGACCAGAAATTTTAACAATAAAAGAACTCTGACAAACTGAACATAATTCCACAGTTAATATCACAGTTCTGGTTTACAGACAACAACCTTAAGAAAAATCCTATTACATGTCTGCAAGTAACTCCAAAAGTTTTCTTTTCACCAGAAGTAACTATTCTTCTATAGAACACTTAGTGTTTGTAGACATGGGATTTGTCTTCAATCATACACTCACTGACTACCAATCTTACCCATAATAATTAAGTTCCACTTTGTTTGGAAAGATAAACCAAGGTTACCTGCTATCTCAAAAATATTATATTTTTCAGTTGCTTTGACATATTTTTACTAAACCTAGCTATTAGTACATCTCTTAAAAAATAATTACAACAAAAGGATTAAGTGTATCAACCAACAAAGAAGAGCTGAGGTATGTAATAAAATAGTTCTTTTGAAATATTCTAGAGGATTCTCAGTAAAAAGTATTTTGCCAAAAATATTTTGGACCAATAGTACCTGGAGACAAGAGCTTCCACAGAAGAAAAAAACCAGAGAACTTCTAAAAGAAAAGCCACATATGCTTTTCTAAATTGCTACTAAAGGGGCTTATTATAAAGATATTTGTAGTGACAGACTGACATGTTGATGCTGTGCACATGGTGTTTGTAATGACGGTCTCCAATATGAAGATGAATCTAGGCGGCATGTATGAGAACAGCTTCCACTGTATGGTACAGAAGAGTCCCCATCCTAAAATAATAGGAAAAAAAGGACAAGCAGTCATAACTGTTTTACATTCAGAGTGGTATTTTTACAAGCTCCTGCAACACATGAATTCTAAAAACTATTCAGCACAGAATGAATTTATAATTACCTCTTCAGCAGAATCTCCTAGCTTCCCTAGATCCAGGCATGGCACCCTGCAGGAAGTTAAAATGATTTTAATGGCAATACAATCTCTTATTTTTAATTACAGTGAAAGCAAACTGCCTATTAGTTACTATTATCTCCTCCACAAAAATTTCTCTGCACCTGGGTATGGCCTGCTCAGCAAAGCCCTATTAACCCCTCTTGCTTCAGGCTCAGCAACTAGCCACTGAGTTTCTTCTCTTCCCCAGCAGCAGAGTACCCTTGCTCCACTACAAAAAGGACCCTCCTTCACTCCCAGCACAGCCATCTTTGCCTTCTCTTCACTCCCCAACAGGAGCTGCTGCAACAAGGTCATTACTTCTGTCTTCCACAGGTGGTCTGTGTCAACATTCCTCTCTAATCAGCCAACAAAGAGGCAACAGAAAAGCAATCACTCCTCAGGATGCAAACCTTCCAAACTTTTTGTAAGTGATTACCACGCTGAAAGACAACCTATTTCAGTATTTAGTTCTGCTTAAAAAAATTAAAACATCTCCAATTCATCAAAGCATCTCTGTTCCTTCTTTACTCCAGACATACTGCAGGGCATCATGGATATGTATTTTTTATATTTTACCACCAGTATTTCCAAGTAACACTATTAGAACATCTTGAAATAAAAGAGCTCCTTATTTGACAGTCTTTTTTCATTAGATAATGACTGACAATACACAGAAATTAAAGTTCTTTGAATTGAAGAACTTACGAAAGCTCTGAGTGACATCCTCTGAGGAGAATGTCAAGAGGGTGGAGCCAGGTTCTTCTGGCCAAGAAGCCAGATTCTTCAGGACAAGAGGTGATGGACAGAAACTGATGCACGGGAAGTTTCACGTTATGTGAGTGACCATGCACTGGAACACACTGCCCAGAGAGGTTGTGGAGTCTCCATCATTGGAGATACTCCAGAACCATCTGGATGCAATCCTGTGCCATGTGCTCTGGGATGAACCTGTTTGAGCAGGGAGTTTGGATTAGATGGACCAGTGGGTTGGACGCACTGTGGTCCCTTCCAACCTTACCCATTCTGTGATTCTGTGATTACAACTCCACTGTTAAGTTCAACCAAACGTAAATCAACTTAATTTAAATGTAAATAATGCATCAAACACTACTACAAATATAAATCATAGAAAATAAACCTATGATGATAAATTTCATGGAACACTGAGTTGCACATCAATACAAAAGCAAATGCATGGTGTGAATAATACAGAAGTAAATGAACTGATCAGAAATAGAAGCAGACTTTCCCTGGTGGGCGGCGACTGTCACTAGCCTGTGTATCTGGTCTCCAGCCCTAGAAGAACTGACACATTACTACATGCCTAGGGGATAAGGATTAGAATACATACTTCTACATCACACTTCTACTTCAATTTCCCCTGGAATATTTAAAATCAATGGCTCAAAGTATCTGACTGACATACTTGACTAAGATCTTAACAAGAAGAAAAAAATTTCTCATTGAAAGCTGATTCTTACAGATCATGAGACTAAAAGACTAAATATTCATCATGAAACATTTCCACCCATTAACAATCCAGATAGCATCTACATCAGCTATTAATAATACATTAAAAATAGTCCATGTTCCTGAGGCTTTGTACCATCACTGCTCACAGGGCTTTAGGTCACATTGTCCTTGTTGGCTGGGAACCAATCTTTAAACCAAAGCCACAATACCAACAGCCAGCTGGTTCACAAGAAGCTAGCTCAGACAGCCCTGGTATTTGGTGTAACTGCTTCAGCTCAGATTTAGTATAGGAGTACATGACAATGACTAGGCAGCTCACGCTTTTATTCTCCGGTGTACCTCACAGACCTCCAAATCCAATTGAGCAAGAAGAGGGCAAGAAAAAAACACTTGAGACAAAGTTGCATCTACCCCATTACTGCTTTCTGAAAACGGCTCACAGCAAATCCCTAGGGAAGGCTGCTTGACAGTGGTAAGCACACTGTAAAAATTCCCCAAACTGGCCTCCTTATCTGAAAAAAACTGTGGTTCAGGAATGTTCAGAACCACGGACAAGATTTCTGTTTTCACACTTTTCAGCTCAGAGATCTTAGCGTAACAGCCTGAACTGAGCAGATGTCCTATTTCCAGCGGTGCCCGAACATCTTTCACGACTTGAGAGCATCCTCAAAACTCACAAAACTGTAACTCCTTTCTTGCCATACATCCTTGTGGCCTGTTCCAGAAAAAGAAGTTCAGCAACACCATCCTCTGGTGCCTTCGACACATCCTTCAGCGTATTCAGGCTTGAGTTTCCCTGCAGAAAGGTCGCACGGAGTGACACCGCCACCGTGTGGTCATGGACGTAAAACCCTTAAGGGATAAATCACAATTTAGACTTAATTCTGAGGACTACGTGCAATGCATTAAATCCCAAGTATGTATTTTTTCCGTACTCACAAGCATGATGATATAAAGAACAGGCCACGTTCTAGATGTTAAAGCCTTAATGTAATTCCTTTTCCAGAAGTCATCGAATCAGGAAGAAAGCAAACAAAAATCATCCCGAAAACTGGGTTGAAACACACAGTTTCAATCTAATTTTAATTTACAGTTCATATTTGCAAACTACCAAGAATCACATGGACTAGAGGGGGGTGTCTAAATTTGGTAACTTAGTTGCACAAGAAAGAAAAAGGATGAGGGAATTAAGATAAAAATTGGCATTTCTTTTGTTTTACAACCTGCACTAAATGCCTCAAATGTTCTTGTTGCACACACTTCCTTATTTCAAAAGGCTGGTTAAAAGTTAGCGTTACAAAACTGATGGGATAACCTTTACAAAATGTCCTTTTTCATTCCAAATAAAAGTGACAAGAAAAAAACAGCAAGTTGGCAGTCAAACTCCAGGAATTCCCAATGGAGTCATCCAGCAAATAAGGAAGTTAAATAGGTGCTTGGGGGCTGAAGGAGGATTAACTTAGTTAACAGATATACACAGTATCTGTGAGAAAAATCAACTGTTATTAAAAATATTAATATTTCCTTTAGCTATAAGAAAAACAACGGTCCTCAGAACCCAAGGTCGTGTTTGTACTGACTTTCAAAAGTTAGCATGAAGGTTTCTGACACAGTGATCTTGCGGGGCTTGCATACCTACCTTCTCTCAACTTATACTTGGAATACCTAGAAAACAAAAGGCCCCTTCATTCTGAATGCAGAACACTGGTTCATTTTACCTGTCAATCTGAAATCATGTCTTTTCAAATTATACTTTAGGGTTGCTTTACTTATTGCTGTCTTGTAAAACAGAAACAGATACACCTGTTACCAGTTTCAGCAACAGCCTGAGACAGTACACAACACAGGTTCAAGCCTCTGTTGTCCTCTATTGCAAATACCAGTTCATTCTTAAAAACTCCACATCCCAATTAAGTACTTCTTCGAATTTCTTACCCTCATTTGAGATTTCATCATACTATCAGTTTCTGACAAAAACAATTTAAGTTTTCTTCTCTATAGATGGATTATAACCTCAAACCAAGAGTCTTCTGAAGTATGATTAAAATATTTGTTAGAATGTTGAAGTCAGGAAGGAAAACAACCACAAGCCTTCCATTAACGCACCTGATATTTCTTTCCCCTTAATGACAGCTCAGCCTGCCTTTGAGGGGATGCAGCAACTCCTTTAACTTCCAAATCCATGTAAGTTCAATGACAGCTTTCAGAACAAACTGAAAAGCAAATACGACTATTGAGAAAAGCAGATTTTTATGTAAGCACTTCTGAAAAAGTTATTGTGTTAGAAAGAATTTGGGTATTGTCTGCAGCAAGGTATGAAATGTTGCTGGCTTCCCTTTTTTATCACTTCTTAATTTCAGTCTTTCCTTATTCTCAACCAGATTCCTGTTCAAATTTACGTCTTTGCCTGACTCTTAACTCCCACTTTCTTATACCAGTATTACTAATTTGCTACTCCTTCCCAACATCAAACCTTTTGTACTCTTCACTGACAGCTGCTGGCTCTCCACCACGCCATGTCCTGGGGTATTGTCAGGAAGACACAGTGAGCTCCGCGAGCTCCGGAGCCACACCTCACCTGCACTCCACCTCCTGCTCCGCGCCGCCTCCTTCCCCCCAGCCCCTTGGGAACTCAAGGCTCACCACGTAGTTCCCAGCGACCAGACGCTCCCTTTCCAGACCACCACGCACAGAAGATGACCGCATTTCCACCTACCGAGGGTGTTTCTGTTCCCAAGCTCCCCTCCCTTACCGAGGAAAGGCACGGCTGCGGGCCCTGCGGGGAGCTGGGACAGGGCCGCCCGCACCGCCTCCCACGCACAGCGCGCGGGGCGGCCTCCAGGCCCTCCGGAATGGACCGTCCCCACCTGAAGGCACGGGCGGCAGGAGCCCTTATCGCGCTTAACGGCTCCCCCGCTGAAATAACTTTTACCACAAACAACAAAGCTGTAGGAAGCGATATAAACATTACGAGCTCGGCAGCTCCACGGAAACGCCGCGTTTCCCCGGAGAGGCGCGGGCCCCGCGGAGCAGTGTCTCAGCTTGGCGCGGCCCGCCGGGGGCCGTGCGGGGCACACCTGCCCGCCGGGCACAGCGGCGCCGCCGAGGGGCCAGGCCAAGCTAGGCCAGGCTTCGGGGCGCAGAGCGGCGGAGGGGCAGACGCCGTTCCCCGGTGCTCCCGCGGGCAGGCGCTGCCCGCCCCACGGCTCCCTCCCGCCGCCCCTCCCCGCGCCCACCGGCGGGCAGGGCGGCTCTGCCCGCCCTGCCCTGGTCCCCGCAGCCCCGCCGGGAAAGAGGGGCGTTTACACACCGCGGGGGTTCGTGCGGACCCCGGCAGCGGAATCGGAGACCAGCATTGCAGCGAAAGGGCTCACAGGGCCTGTTCGGAGCCCTGCGTCAGAAATACAGCGATTACCGCAGGGTAGCTGAAAGCCTTTCGGACGACGGCTCCGGGTATCAGCAGCATCCGGAGACTAGTGGGGATGAAAGCCCCGACAGCGATGATTCAATGACTGCCGCGGGCGGGGAACCTCTGCGGGAAAGGACACCCAGCACGGCGCCTGCAAGGCGGCAGGACTAACCCGCATCATGCCAACGCCTCGGCACCGCAGCACCGCTGGCTCCCATTTCTTCATTCCACTCGATCAGTGGCTTTGAAATTAGTTTCAGTTCGCTTTATTAGGTACCTCAGAGAAAATTACGACTTTTTCAAACAGTTCCAGTTGTCCTCAATGACCAGACCAACATCAGGTATTCTTAAAAATCCAGTTGTGTCCAAGTACTACTTCTAACTCATCCATTCTGTCTTGGGGAAAAATCTATCACCTCTTAGGAAACCCTGGCTCTGTACTCAGTTTTCCAAAGTTAAGTGAGATTTTGCCTAACTGCAAAACTACTAACATATTGACGCTAAGGATACATTTCTGGGTGGTGCTACTTCTAAGCCTGTGTGATTCAGCTTTAGAACGAAAGACATACCATGTTTATACACCAGAATGAACAAATCATTCCATTTCAGTGAGTGACACGGTAATAGATTTAGACCCTTTAAGTACAGTACATTTCCTCCATAAAAACAAATCCACATGCTATTTTCCTGTAACAATAAAGATGGCAAAAGAGTTCAGGCATTTCAACTGGCCTACTTAGAAGCTATGCAATTGTAACACAGGAATTAATAGTGTTGTACTGTCAAACCTACCTCTAAGGCAATGCCTGTCATTAAAGGATGGCAGTACCATAAACATGTGCATTAAGTGAGCAGAAAAATCAGTAAAAAATGAAGGTATGGGCAAAAATGATTCTGGCAAAGGAAAAGAAATGCCACTATCAAGTTGGCATAATGTATTGAAAAAAAAAAAAACATGCCCACAGTTCTTGAATGACACATCAGAATTAATAGATTTATTGCTATATAAGAAAAATTGTATTACAAGGAATCAAAAGGCGAGATTCCATTGCGTTAAAATAAAGATGAAACAGTGATACAATACTAATGGGTATCAATCAGTTATTAGACCATTGCTGAGTTTAACCAGTAGTGGGTAGGGAAGAAATTAAGTGATCCAATGTAATGCATTAGGAGTTTAAACTGACATACAAAACTACGCATCATTACTGAGGAGACTGCGGACTTCGACATAATTATTTTCATATAGTGTCTGTAGCCAAATTTCTCTCTCGAAATTAAGAAACTTAACTATCTCAAATCTCAAAGACTTCTCCCATACTGCTTTCCATATCCCCCTAGAGAAAAGTTTTCCACAAAGAGCTAACTAAATTCATCAGTGCATGCTCTTTAATGAACTCAAGAAAATCACAGTTCAAGTGGCATCATGCTTACTAGTTACAAAACATTTATGAAACATCTCTACTTTATAGTCTCAATTAGAAGATACTCGAATATTTTAGTGAAGCATTAGATGTAATTACAGTGCATTATATACAGACTACAGAAGTATTTTGACAGGGAAAAAATAAATAGAAAAAATTATGTAAACATCCTGAGTAAAATTCTGCTGCCACTGAAGTCAGTTACAGAACTGTCATAGATAAGAGCATAGGCAGTATTTCACTTCTCTTTTTAAAGCATATAGCAGTGCACATAACTTCATTTAAAACAGTTTAAAGTGCAAACAACATTATAAAAAAATTCAAAAGCTTTTGAAAGTTTTACATATCCAGATTCCATTCATATCTATTGCGTCTCCTCAGTTCCATCTCTTCTGGTTCAGTGGAATCTTTGTTTATCATTTCTTGGTCTTCTATGACATCTGGCTCCAACTGATGTATTTCAATTTCATCATGTAATTCATGCTCTTCTATTTTGTGATCATTATTAATATCCTCAAGCAAATCTTCATTCCAATCATCTTCTCTGTTGTCCATTTCTTTCTCTTCACAATGTTCAGCAAATGACTGAATGAGATCTTCAAGTTTCTCATTACAAATGTCGTCAAAATCTTAGAATACACAAAAAATAATCAAAATGAAACTTTACCGGACAGCCTCTAAATTTCAGGGTCAGTTTAGAAGTAGAGTATTTTTATTAGCGCTTTTTTTTCTGTTTTATTAAGACTCAAATAATGCAAAAACTCCACAAATTTCTAACAAACCATTCTTAACAATTTTCCTCTTGGGCTTCTATGCAGCTCTTGGAAGTCTGTGGTTGAAACTAATATACAATTTGCCATTTAGTGTTTTATGCAAGCATTACCCACAGCCTCAGAGGTCCCCATTTGGGAATCCTCAGCCTACAGTTAGTCTGCTACTAACAGACTGCTTAGGAACTGACATTCAAAAAATCTATTTTAACAAAGCAGAATGTGACTGTATGGTCCACCCCAGTTCAATGTCTTTTAGCATATTCTTAAAACAATTATAATGTATCAAAAATTTGAAACTGGATACACCTCAAACAGGAAGAACGGTACTGCTTCAGAATAAAACTAATTCCACACAAATTACTTAAAAGTGCAGGAGCTGAGAAGTAGTAGTTTATTACAGTAAGACGTATTTATTCTTTTAAAATATAAAATACTTAGTTATCTACCCATCTGAAAATTAAACTACCTTTCATCTTGTTTTCTGATTTATCCAATCCACTTTCTTTCATCAGTCGTCTAATTGACTGGAGCTGTGTCATTATTTCATCTTTCTGCTCACAAGCTAAAGCATTAACACTAGAAAAAATACAAATGTCAAAAGCTGAAAGATTATCTTAGAAATCAGTGCTTGATCATAATACAGAAGACTGTAATATTTCCTTCCATGGATAAATACCATAGTTAAGTTTGCAACACGTTTAGGTCAAGCTTTCCTAGAAGAACTGTCTCTTGAAAAGTGGGGAGCACATCACATACACCTATTGAATAACCTAGTCACCAAATTCTAACATTTGAGCCGCAACGGCCAAGGTTGAGTAATGACTACTGAAAGAAACAATTAACCACAGTAATTTTAATTTTAGTATAACAATGCTTAATACAGAAATTTTCAGTTTAGAGACTTTTCTCATTTAATTCAGATGTTCTTTACTCTCCTGGCCATCACGACTAGAAATTTGTTAGGCAAATTGGTCAGTGGATTTGCCGCTTAACAGTTTCAGCACATATTAAGTTCAGAAGTACACAGAAGGAACAATCATGAAATTCTGCATGTTATAACCTGGGTTTCAGTCTACAAAATGGATATTCTTATTTCTAGCAGATGAGTAAGGCTCTATCTTCTTAAGAAAAGAACTTCTCTAAAACTACAAGGAGTATATATTACTGATTCCTTTGCCACACTACAATAGAGATGTTCTATTTTACTGAAATACACACACTTTACAGGCTCATTTCAAAACACAAAATTAGGCAGCTAAACCTTGATAACTACTTTTTTCTTCTAATTACATCTAAAGGAAGAAACTCTTTCTGCTACCAGAAATTTAATTCCCACAATGGCTTTCAAATGCTACTGAGCTTAAGTATATTTTCAGTATTAAAGTTTAACTCATTAAGCCACAGTAACATGATCGTAAGTCTCAGCATTTGCATTTATGTTTGGTGAACAAGAGATGTATCTGTGGAAAAGACTGCAAATTACAGAAGAAGTATTACCTGCTACAGANTAAATAATTAAAGAAGGCTCCTAAATGCTGTTCCTTACCTACATATAAGGATAATTTTAAGAACTCTTTGTTAACATTTTGGCAAATTTCAATTTACAGAAAACAACCCTTATTGAGAAGTTTCAGAAACACTCACCAGTTTGAAAGTGGATCCAGCTGAGTCAATAAAGAATTTAACATTTTCTCTGTCTGTGCTAGATGCTGCTCCAGTTCTAAAAGCTGATGCTCTAGCAAGAAAAAAAAAAAAAAATGAGATGGGGTGAAACGGGGCAGGAGAGAGAGAACATTGTAAGACATGTCTTTACAANGTAAGACATGTCTTTACAACACCAAAAGGATATTAATTTATATTTTTGGGTTGACATATTCAAAACCAGGAAGTTTCTTTTATCTATAAAATTCCAGAATGTGAAAAGAGAGTGATGGGGGTAAGAACACAAGCCTTACTATATGTGAACAGTCTTTCCCACTCAATAACCTATCTCCAACAGATCCTAAACAGAGGACACCTTTGTAGAAACTGAATGAGAATGTGAATCTCACCTTCCCAGTCTCAAAAACTGCAGTTTGAAGACTTCCTGAGGTGGAAGTACTGTATTGATACTTCAGATACTGTCGTATCTCCACTCACACCTCACAAATACATTTAACGCCTCGTGCACTAGAATCAAGAGTAGTAACTCCTCCTAAAACAGTATTGAACTTTGAAGAAAGAAGAATGCAACACACAAGGATGGTGAGTAGGCAGTTGTAACAAATCACTGCTGAACCTGATTACAGACCTGGTGTACAGAGACACCAAAAGAGGCTGCTATTTGTTTAATGCACGAAAAATGTGTCTGTACAAGGGAGAGAACATATGAAAACAGCTTAATTGTGATGTGCCATAACTTCTTTTCAGAAAAAGAGAAACCTCTTGTCTCTGCATGTGCAGAATAGACTGAATCAGTAAAAAATACTCTGTATCATGAAGAAAAAGATGGTATCATTTATTCTGTCTGTTCTTTTAAACATTTAATGTTTTTGACAGGTTTCTAATTTGGCCAAGAAATTGAAGTCTCTGTAAGTGTTTAGCCATGCCGTTTCACTATCAATACAGTTCAATTCTAAACCAGATCATTATATTCTTTTTAAATACCCTACTAATCTGAAGATAATTGTATCTTATTTAAACTGAAGAAAACTGGACAGACCTTAAGGAAGAAAATATCAGACATTAAAAGGCAGAGAATCATACTATATTACTATAGCTGTTTTAAAGAGTATTGCAATCTGGAGTATTTAAACAAACCTCAAACAAGTGTTTCAAACACACAGAATAACAAACTGGGTTTTTGTAGGTTGCTAACTGCTCTTAAGTAACTTAGAAGATGGTTCTTATTTAGCTAGACTGCATCAATGAAAACATGTAGCTTTGCTCCAGCAGGCAATAAGCGTATGAAGATACGCATTCTGAATGGGCATCTTACCTGTTTCTTTTGCCTTGTCTTCTGTACTTTTTTCCTTTTGGGAGTGACTTTCTTCATGTGACTTCATCTTTAATAAATACAGTGTTAAAACACTTCATCACTATTTGCGTATTAAAAACAAAAATGCATTTAGAAATTTACTGAAAGTAAACAGCAACAACGAAAATGTACTACAGTAATGAAGCTTTTCTTCTGCTTCCTGTCTTAAAGTAACACTTCTGATTTTATGCAATGACAGCATGATTGACAAAAGCTGTAAAAGAAAGCTGTTGCTATTTCAATTTTCCAAAAGAAACAGAAGAAATCTTCTAGGTTACTGGACCCAGTCTCCTACCATTAACTAGGAAATAAAACTTCTTTCTTACAGTAATAAACATGTTATAAAAATATTTACATTTTAATCCCACAAGCCCAAGTGTAAAGAGTTGTAACACCCAAACTAAGATTTTTCACGATTTTTGAATAATAAACTGGGCTGCCTCTACACTCACTTTCCTAAGCTGTGGTATTTGTCTCGTATATGAAATAGGAAACTGACTGTGGAAATGAAGATGCAATCCCCAGTCCTATTTCTGTTCATTTTAATTTCACCTGAAGGCAAGCAACAATACTACAAGAGTACTCTTAGCATTGCAAGTGCTGTAGTATCTCTTCCTATAAATAATACATACCAAGACTGATTCTTTTTTTTTAAAAAACTGATCATGTGTTATCCTTTTTTAATTTACAAAGGGCAGAAAAGGCATCCCATTACATGAATAAAACTGTATGTCGCAGCTGCATGATCAAATAAGAAGTCCAAATAAAAGGTTGAGTCTACTTGCTATTCCATTTAACTGCTAAACTAAGACTATTGCTCTGCAGGAACTGTCCACTTCCTTGCCATATTCAATCTCATTATGAAGAGAGAAAAGGAAGTGAAGTATTGATGAGATTTAAGTTACAGTCTCAGGTAGCAATACTGTTTAGGTTCTCAGATTCTTATTTGAGGCTGCGGGGTAGGTAAGTCTCACTTCTTCAAGTGTCTAAAAATAGGTAAGTCAGACGCCTTCATAAGTAAGAATGAGATACACTAAAATTTTAACTTTGGACTTCACATTCAAAGTCGAACGGAGCAAGAAATGGTTTTTGGACAACCATATACATGACCTCAGAATTGGAAAAACAAACAAGACAGCCAAGCAGTTACATTTCCTGCTAATTTCAGTAATTTAATGCTTTCCCTATGGCTTACCTTAAGAAGTTTGTATGCTGCAAACATTCCCACTCCAAGAGCATACAATGGCATGAGAGTGAATGCTAACTCTCTACCATTTCCTCTTGTTCTCTCGCTTTTTATCTCTTTTTCCATTGCATTTCTCATCTGTTGAATACTCTTGTAACTATTACTGTGAGAATTCCCTGGATTCCGATGAACTTGATAAACTGTCTGAGGGCTACCTTAAAAATTAAATTGAGAGAAAGACAACAAAGAAAGGAAATTAGAGTCCACAACTGCAATTAAATTGTTTTCTTCTTGTGTAATCATCTTTGTTCATCACTCTTCTAGGATGGTGTGGGCAGCCCTGCATCCAAGTCAAAAAATTAAAAATCACTCTTACATTAACAGGCTGCACAGCTAAATCTACGTAGCAAAGACTCTCAAACCAAGCTTGGTTTCTATAATATCCAAGTTTTAAGCTTCTTCCTTCACAGCAATGTTGGCAAACCTTCAGCAAACCACAGAAAGGTAGATGTAACAAAACAATTTAAATCTTGAAATTAAAGCAAACTCAGAGAAACTATTGGTAATGCAGAGAACAGTTAAAAATTAGTATTTTTCCTCTGTGACAAAAAAAAGTTTTGTTAAAATACTCATGCTGTGTTGCTGCTTTCAGTATGCTGACAGTAAATTCAGTGTTACATGGATATTCCCATAGGCTTAGAAGTACTGTACCTCTGCAAATCAAATATTTAGCACGAAAAGATTACATAATAGCAAAGAGATGCAACCTTGCAAATCTACAGTATTTTAGCGTGTAATTTGCCTGCCAGAATAAGGACAGATAAAAGCACAGCCAGCATCATTGGTCCACTTAGGAATTAGGTTATTTGGTAGTTAAATCAAAGGCTCATGGGACATGCACATAAGAAACAGTACTATCAGCTAAAGAATGCAGATGCTTGCAGAGACAGCAGGTGTTTGGGAGATTGTGAAGTTCTATATTAATGTCTCAACTGACTGCCTCGATTTACACTTTCAAATTTATTATGTCAGAACCATTTACACTTTCAAATTTATTATGTCAGAACCAAGTAGGGGTTTAACAAGATTCACATTCTATAAAAACTCCCAAACAAAAGACCATTATGCAAATCACTTGTCAATTAATACTGTAACAGTAGCATTTCAAGCACTCACAGTAACACAATTCAAGTGCGCAAGACAGAGCCACAATCAGGTAGAGAAAAAAATTAATGTACATTACACCTCCCAGTGAAACAAGTATTTGGCTACAGCTTCTGCCAACTACAAGAGAAAAAAATGAATCTAATTCTGCTAACCAAAGCTGGTACTTTGTGATAAGAGAGTTGCCTAAAATGAATTAGCCAGGAAAGTTTTAAATTTACATTTTTTTCCCTACTTTAAGTCTGATTTGTTTTTAATGTAAATGAGAAATGTTACTAAAATAACTAATATAACAGATGAAAAAAAATGTCTGCAAGTCATACAAATTAGTACATGGCAAGGGAAACACCTGGGCACTGAGGAGGAGCGCTGAGTCCGAATGGAGTCCAGTGTCTTGTGCCAAGTTTATCCCACAAACAGCAGAGCAAGTTACTAGCCAAAGAGAAGAAAAGAAGAACCCAGAGGGGTGAGATCAGATCTGCCTGAAATTCGTTTTACTCCGTGCTGGGGCCATCAGTAGAATCAGAGGCATGCTGGGTTTTTTAAAGGATCCTTTTCAGTACACTGCCGGGCAGATGCTCTATGACCCTGTGCATGTATTTCACTAACAGCAGCACTCGGCTTCCTCGCTGCATCTCTGACTCGGGCAGGGAGCTTTTCCCTGAGACACCTCCCCGCTCCTCCATCTGTCCCACTGTGCCCCTGCGGGCACTGCTCGTCACGCTGCTCGTCACACTGCCCCCACACGACACACTCCCCATTACTGGATGTTTCCTGCGTGTGCAAGCAGTCTTAAGACAACACGGGCGAAAATCAACGCGCTGTTGAACCAGAAAAGCAGATCACAGCGGGGAGGGGCGGTAGTTTGAGGCGCACACAGGCCGGCTCGAAGCTGTCCGACCAGGCCTCCCCGTCCGCAGGCCGCGCACGGCCCCGCCGCCTCCCGCCCGACCACGGCACGGCCCCCTCGGTTCGCGGAGCTCCCCGAGCGCCGCCCGACCCCGGGGCGGCTCCTGCACCGAGTGTCGGCCGCGGCTCCGGGCACGGGCACTGCCCCGGGCTCCTACCTCTGCCGTGCGGGCGGGGCCCGTAGTGGCCGGGCCCGGCCCTGCCGCCCCGCGCAGACGGGCCGGGCCGCCCGCCGCCGCCGCCTCCTCCGAACATCCTGGGCATGACGACGAAGAGGCAGAGCACCAGCACGGCCGAGACCACCACCTGCTGCACGGGCGACAGCACCATGGCCGCCTCTTCGCCCGGCCGGCCGGCCGGCCGCCACAGCGCCCCCCGGCGGCTCCCGCACACCCGGGCCGGCCCCGCGGGGCCACATCCACCCGCGGGGGGTTCTCGCTGGGAACGGCGGCGCGGCCCGCGGCGGGGCTGCTCCGGGGCAGGCGGGCTCTCCGTGCGGCAGCGACATCCGCTGCACTGCTGCGGATGGAGCGGATTTCTGGTGGCAGGGATGAATCTTTGCTTGTCGCAGATGAAACAAAGTGCACTAGAAAATGGTTTGCTGGAAAGGGTTAAACAGAAGTGAAGAAGAGGCAGAAAGGAGCAGATGTTTGATGTTCAGTGCGCTTCGTAGCACAAGAGGAACATGCTGTGAGCAATGGGCAGCTGAAGGATGGGCACCCTAGACACGGCTGGGGACACGCATGTACGCGGATACCTGTGTGGGGTAGACTTCAGCTCGCCTGAAGTCTCTGTGGAATAGTTGGACTATGCTAGGAACCTTCTGCACACATCAGGGTGATATGCACGGAAGGAAAGCTGTAACACCTGGAACCGCTATCCGGTTTCTAAAGTGATGAGTAATGTTTTCTGCCATGCGCGGTTTGTGTGTCCAATTAGGAATCATTTATGTATAGAGAAACCAATGGTCCTTGGACATGTGTCCAGACTCAGGTCTATAAGAATCGCAGCCTCTGATACTCTGGGGCAACATTCCACCATTGCAATAAAGTCCCTGTCCTATTTTTGGAAAAATCCGATGTCGTTTCTTTGCCCTGCCTCTAACTTCACGACGACAGATACCGATGGCAAAGGACACCCTCCGCCTGGATGGGGTGTAAGCCGCTTTGGAAGATATGGGGGGAAGATATGGGGAGTCAGGAAGTTTGTGAAAAACACCCCGCCCAGTTTTAATACTCAAGAATAGGCACACCAGGAAAAGTTACGGCTAGAAGTATGCATATGGTGAGCAAAAACTAAAGGCCTTGGGGAGAAAAGAGTGTCAGCAGCCAGTGAAGTTGATTGTGAGAGCCACACAGAAACTGAGTGAGCTGAAGCGTACGAACACTAGTAAAGAAGGGGTTGTGTTCATCAGACATAACCTTTTATTGAGACATAAAATTAAGTACTTTAATGGTACAAGAAACTTGCTGAAAAACAGACTGGAAGACAAATACCAAAGATCATTCATGTTCGGGAATCAGAAACGGCAAAGAAGAACGAGGCAGCAGAATGAGTTACTGGCCAAGCACTGGCATGTTTACTTCATTAAGCCATCTTTGTAAAATGTTCTGATGTGTATTTAAAACTTTACCATAGGACAAACAAATATATATTTCCAGAGGCTCACCTAAAAATACTTAAAATATTCATGCAGTTGAGTCTATAGTATTTGTGCATTTTTAGTTTGAATTTTTGTTTATCAAATAGAAATACTTAATGACCTGTTCAACAATGAAAAACAAAGTTTCATGTTTAATTAATGTTACAGTAATTCCTTACCTGAAGATAAAAGTGCATTTCAAACATAATTTCAGATGCTAGCAAGTGCTCTTACAAAGTCAGTTTTCAATGGTGAAGGGAGGAAAAACTTGTCCGACGAAATTAGTTCTAATTTCTGTGCTGCAACAGAAAAAGTCAATGAAAATAAAACACAGGTACTTGCCTAAATAAGGGGAAGTATTTTGTTATGAAACTACAGTGTATGATAGGTATCTGTGCTTTACTGCTGACTGGTTTGATCTGATTGTTTAAGACCTCACTGTAACTTCACATTGCACAACTATTTCACCTTTCATGTTTTGCAGACTTGGGATTCAGCTTTGGCACATACTGCAAGGGCACAGAAAAATAAATGCATTTTTGAACACAATGTGTACTTAAGTAAGAAACATCAAGGCCATACTAATTTCACATTTGTTGGAGAGACTGTTTGGGTTGGAAGTCATGAAACAAGCGATATTGCTGATGCCATTAACCTGTGGTATGATGAGGTCAGATTCTAAATTTTCACAGTGCAGAAGCTGTGCTAAAGTTTGCAGTCAGTACATTCAGTAGGAGTTACCTCTGGTAAAATGTCCTGTGTAGTGCCTACCAGATGAATTCATAGCAGCTGTAAATAACACAGAGTTGCTTATGTGATCTGTGGCAACTGACAGCTTATTGTCTTTTGTAATCTCCAGCAATGACTGTACTGCCTTACCTCTCTACTGGTTCACCTCAGTATCTGTATAATAATCTGCTCTTCTTGTCCACAATACTGACCTTGTTGAAAGCCTCATTCCTCATTTCATTGTATCAGTACTACATGAACTTTATGAAATAATATTTTCCGGTTCTCTAGTTGCCAAGCCACACAGTTCAGAATTCTTTAAATCTGAAGATGCTGTTAGAAGTAATCACAGTAATTGCAGAATGTCTGTAGGTATTCCTCAGTAGAAATGTTGGCAGAAGAGAAAATCCAGTCAAAATAAATTGTATTTGCAAATCTCGTAAAAAAGGGTAGGAAAGAAAAAAGATCATCAGCAACAAATTTTATGACACATTTCTGATTTCTCAGTGGTCACTCTGAGACCCTTAATTCTGCTGAGAAAGCAAAGCTTTCTTTTGAACACTTTATATTTTAAATTGATGTATTCATTCCCATGTGCAAAAACTTAAGTTTTACAGTAGAATTAGTTTCATCTATGAGCAAGCACATAATATTTCTGTGATCTAAAACAGATGATAATTTTAATGTCAAGTAGATCTTGCTAGTAAAAGCAACTTTTAAATTTCTTATCTCAGTGTTCAGAGATAGGGAAAAAGTAATTAGTCTAGGGAAAAAGTAAGAATCCAATGTTTTATTTTTCCAGCCATTTTAAACTGAAAGCAGGTGAGAGGTGAGAAAGTGAGATATAAACATGGGGCATTTTTCAAAATCATGGGGTTGTACAGCTTCCTGCCCATACCCAGTTCATTGTGCTAAATTTCACTGGAGATCTATGCAAGGACAGGCAATGCTTGTACTGTCCAGACAAATATAATATGATATCCAAAACCCAAAATTTAATTTTCAAGATCTACTGCTAAATGCTGGCAAAAGATTAAAACTTCCTTGTGGGAAAAATATCATAGATGCTCAAGGGCAGGCTGGACTTCTGCTGTAATTATAGATAGAATCACTAGATGGAGCCACAGTCAGTGTTGCAGGAAAGCATTTTATAATGTGGACTATTCTGGACAAATCAAAATTTCCTACTGCATAAAGATCTCAGTTCGTTTTCCAAGCACAGAATTTCAACCACATGCATATATATAACTCCAAGATCACTGAACTTTTAAATTAATCGTTCAGTTTTAGTGTGATTTTTGTGCAAATTGCATGTGGTTGTAATATAATCATGGTTTTACATTGTCTAGCTGACCAAAGGCTTTAGATTCTCACAGACTGCATGTGTATTATTAGAAAAGAAGTGGGGGGGGGGGGAAGAAAAGAGAAAATATACTTGATTTCTAGTTGCAAAGTAATTTTCAGCTGGAGGAAGAATAACAGTAAACTGAATGGCAGCATTAAACTAAACTCAGCTGGTCCTGGTTTAGAAAACAGGCAAGATGACTTTCAGAGTAATCAAAGCAGTACATGCCTTCTATGTTCAGTTTAGAAGCCCGAGAGAGGCCATTCACCATCACGATCCAAACTGTCCTAATTTGATCTAAGGATCTCTCCATTACCTGGTGCTCCACACAAACACCACACTGCCAGTGGCACCTGGACCCTACCATGTGGGCTTCAGGAGTGCACATGGTGGATTGGAGGGTCTTTGTAGCCCAGAAACAAGCACCTGACAGGAGGAGTAGGACAGAAGGTAAATGGTACCCACAGGAAGAAGCCTCCATCCCAAGATTCCCTTCACTGTCCCAGCTTCTACAGGGTCACAATGCCACCAAGAGGCCATCCTCCCCATACACTAAAATATTGCACCACAGATGAGGGCTCTATCACCTTTGTCCAGAATATTCACAAGCCGTTTCTGGGACAGATGAAAAGGTAAAGGGATTAGAGCTGTCTGCACTGCAAGTGTGATGACCACCTTGGACTGGGGTTGTGACAGGGTGGGTGTTTCACCTCCTACTTCTCTTTACTTGAGTTTGAGGTGATTCATAGGGCCCCATGCATCTTTTCGTTAAGGACGTAACAGGACCAAAAGCACCTTGCTTGCTGTGCCCATGGAGAAAGGCAGTGGCCAGTCTCCTCCCACTGACCACTTTGGCTTGGTCTTTTTAAAGCAGTTTAGAAAACATTGGTGATCTTCCTGAGAGAGTTTCAAATCACAGGAAAGGATTGTAAAAGAAAAGCAGATGATAGTATTGTTCAGTTTCCTCTCTGTCCAGCCCACTTGGGATAAACAGCCTCTGTGGGTTCTTTATTAATAAGGGCTGTGTTAACCCGGTCCATCAAGAATAATCGTAGGTCTCCTTTTTGTTTTTCCCCCAAAAGATCCAAAAACACCAGAAGCCCGCCCTCACACACACACTTTTTTGTCTCCTGTCTTAATGAAATAGGTCAACAAATCTTGACAGGATTAAGAGGACAGTGTGGAGAGTTAGTAATGCATGAACACAATCACACAGAGAAATATTTTAATTATATGTCTGCTGTTAATAGCCTAAACAGGTACAGCTGTGATAGTGGTTGACAGCTACAGCTCCTTCAGCCTACCTAAATTAGGGTACCTGACCTGCAAAACTGAGCAGGGGATGAGGCCCATTAACATATTTTACAATCTATTTGCATGAAATTTTCTCTGTAAACCTCCCTAAACTCAGGTTACAAGACCTTAACTCTTAAAACAGTTCTTACACTCTTGCATGTTCGTGCAATTTGGTTTATGTTTGGGGAAAAAAAAAAAAAGAGCCAGCTTGTAGAACAGTTGGTGAGACAATACAAATCCCAACACCTATCATCCTACTGTGCCAAGAAGTAATCAAACTTGGAATGTTACACCAAGACTGCTCAACCTGTAGCTGCTCTCCAGAACCATAGGAAGCTCCTCTAGTAATTTCAGCTAGCAGGTAATGGCCAGTACCTAAGGGAGGAGAGTATCAACACATACTCAAGCTTGAAATTTCCGAATTGTACTTTTATTACGCACCTAACCAGGTCAGAAGGTCTTTTCTGCAGCAAGCTGCTGTTCAGGAACCTTTTTTTTTTTTTTCTCCTGCTGAAGCACAGATTTCCTAATTCTGTTTATTCCTTGAGTAATTCTGAAACGAAAGCAATGTCCTGCAACATAATTGTAACTAAACTGATATGACTCAGCAGTACTATTGGAAAATGAGCTGAACAGCAGATTTGTATTTTGTCAAAGCTGCAATTTTTAGGGTTGATGCAGGTTTTAAGAAAGCCATTGTATAGCATCTCTTCAGATAAGGCCTACAATGACAGAATGGTTTGGCAGTCAACCAGGATGGAGCACACTCAAAGGAAAGACAGAAGTATACTTGGAGTGTTTCTTCAGGTTAATATGCATGGCATATACCTGTTTTACACTTTACCCTCTGAGAGACAGCTATGATGTCCCCTTATGAAGCAATTTCACTTCACTTCCTGTTATTTTGATACTTTGAAGTGCTTCCACACCCAGAGGACAACCTCTGAAGAACTGCTTGCTGGTATCATCTCCACCTAAGAGATTTTTCATTTAAAAATTTATAAAAAAATATTGAAGAATTATGAAAATCACATTTTTCTTTGCAGCATTGTTCTTACTGGATTTCTTTGCTTGCTTTCATGCTTATCTACAATATCCCTTGCCTGGCATAGAAGATCCAAAGTTCATTGAAGACTCTGTGAGAGCTCACAATATGTTTCGTTCCAAAGTGAATCCACCAGCCAGCAATATGTTTCGCATGGTAAGATGCGTTTGTGATCTTTTTAAAATTACTATAGATTGGGCTGCTGATTTAGGCCATTTTCTTCTTTGTTTGCATTTTGCTATTACTTCCCTTAAGTTAATGATTTATGTGTTACATATGTTAGTTCTTTGTAGGAAATAGAAAAGACATTTTCACAGTATTGTTTAGTTTTAATAATGTGAGGAGAATTTCATGTTTAGCAAAAGATTGCTCTCTTCAGCCAGTGCAAAGGGCTATCTTGCAAAAAAAAAGTGTTCAGTTTAGTTTTATCACTATCTTTCTAAGAAAGATAGTAATCTGTTTTATGTCAGGTTAGGTTTCATACAGGGAAGCTGTTTGGTATTAAAAAGTTCCTGAGTAGGCAGTCTGCACAACAGGATTTGTTGGAAATCGATCATCTCCTGTTTCTTCCAATCTAGAACATATGTTGAATAAAGGGATTTGCCAGGACATCCATTTGGATACCAGATCTTCATTTGCTGTAGCAGGGTTTGAAGAGCAGGGATAGTAATATCTGAACTGGAAAGCAGAGCTTTCTACAGCTACAGTGAATATCAGAACAGGCTATAGGTAGGTCTCAGCTTTTTCAGTGGAATTCATAAAGAAAAAGGTACATAGCTAGCCAAGGGAGGTAACCCCAGTCAATTCATGTCATTTGTCTGAGCCCTCCAGCAGTGCTGCTGGAAAGGAAGTTAAATGCATGACTGCATGCACAATATGAGTCATTTCTATATATGGAAATTCACAGAAAAGGGGTAGAATTCAGAGTACCAGTGACTTTAATGTCTTGCCATTTTAAAGACAATGTTTAATTAAAAAAGCTAGTGCACAAGAACAAACTTATCTCCTCAGATCCAGCACACCTCAAATAACAGCAGAACAAATATATAGAAACTTCTTGAATGAAAGGTGTTGTATGGTACTTAAAAGCTCTTAATGGATTTTTTTGGACTGCAGTCCAGCTCTAAATATTTTAACATGTCAGATACAATAGTACAATGTATAGATACTGCATGTCCTGCAATAACTAAAGTAGAAATAAGAAAAAAAATTATCAGAGTGCCAATTTTAAATCAAAGAAATGGAATGCAGGGATGGGAAGCAGAACAGGGGAAAAGAATACTTACAAGTTTCTGTTTAAAAATGTTTGAAATCAGCTAAGTCACTGCAGCACAGGTCATATTCTGTTTTCTTCCTTTTCTACAGTCCTGGGATGCTGCTTTAGCTAAGACTGCCAAAGCATGGGCAAAGAAGTGCAAGTTTGAACACAATACCAACCTTAAAATGCCAGGGAAGATGCACCCCACCTTCCCACTTGTTGGAGAAAACATCTGGACTGGCACAGCCACCATCTTCTCTGTGGATGCAGCTCTCAGTGACTGGTTTAATGAAGTCAGCAGCTATGATTTTAGCACCAACAGGTGTGCTGACATGTGTGGTCACTACACTCAGGTGAGTGTTATGTGGCCAATGGTTTATAATCTAATAATTTCCCTGAAAATCTGAGTACAGGCTTAGAACAGACTGCTTTGGAACAGGAATTACAGCAGGGCTTTTCACTTGCCAGTTTATTGTTGCATGAGATTGGAAGTAAATATTACCAAGGCCGGGGTTTGTAATAATAATCAGTATTTGTAATAAAAATAAATATTATAAAGCCCAAGTTCTATTTCCACGGTGGAAAGGTGTTATCTACTGTCAACTTCATGTTTATAGCAGAGCCAGATAGTAAATGCAAAAATGCCTGTCAATCAGTTGTTTGTCTCACCTGCCCTTTGGGCATTGATGTTGCTCGTGTCAGCTATTTTAAAGTTGTATGACATACTTCCCTTCTCATTTCTCACTTAATGCTGTTGCTTTTGCAGTCTTTGAAAAGTGCATTATGTACTTCCCTTTGTCCTGCAGGTCGTTTGGGCAGAGAGTTACAAAGTTGGCTGCGCAGTTCACTTCTGCAATACAGTTCAACATTTTCCACAAGTGTCCCAAGCAGCACACTTTGTTTGTAACTATGGGCCAGCGTAAGTTAATTATTGCATTTGAGTTTTGTTTTATTTTTTAAATATCCTATAGCTGACCTGGTATCAGATGCCAACAATGATGGGCACAGTTGTAACAAATTTCAGAAGCAGCTATACCCTCATGTCACTGGTCCAAGGGAAACTTGCCCTGGCCATTGAGAACAGAAGGGGCTGGACTTAGCTGGACCTGCAGAATCCCTTTCTCAAAGAGCAGGGAAGCACATCATAGATGAGACCACTCACCATAATGCAGATGGTGGAATAAAATCTGTTTTGACTTCAGCCTCTGCAGAAAAAGTGGCAAAGGTGCAAGCTTCTTGCTTGAGAAAGATTACATCTTTGTATGGCCCCATCCAAACTTCAAACAAGACATTTTAGTTGAAAAAACAAAAGTAAGACAGTCCTCTAGTTTATCCTATGCTTTGCAGTATTTCAATTTAACTTTTACAGGTTTTTTGTCATCCAGGGACTAAAGGCAGATTCTTGTATGTTTACATTGAATAATACAGTATTGCCTGAGAAGTCTCATTAATTTCCAGTGGCAAGAGTTACCAGGTAACTGCCCCCCATGCTACTGAGAGCTTTAATCTGATCTAAAAGGAATTTCAAACAATAGCATGACCATTTTTTGTATAAAGGGACTCCCTCCCCCAATACCTTTTCAATGACAGCTGACAAAATACCATTCGGCTTTGCAGGGGGAATTACCCAAGAAAACCGTATAAAGCAGGACAACCATGCAGTGGATGCAGTAATGAGAAGTGTGTAGACAAGCTCTGTGGTAAGACCAAAGTGATAAACTAAGAAAATGGAATGGAACTAAAAGTGGCATAATTAACGGTGGAAATACAACGACTCAATTCGCACTAAGTGCATAGTGGGTCTGTAGCCCACCACACAGCAACAGTACCAAACCCTGGTAAGAATAGTATAAGAAGGATTTAATTGAAACACTTTGCTGTTGAAGGCTCTCAGAAGTAGAAGCCAGAGTTTCTGATGCAGGGAAGTATCAATTGGACTACTTTATCCCTTTTGTCTCATCAGGAAGTCAAATCTAAAACTTTAGCCCCAACAGATATTCACTGTCTGGTTCTTCTCTCCCAGCAAAAATAGGAAATTTAACTTCTGCTTTCTTGCTTTTTTAGTATGTCCTGACACATTTTCCAGACAATTATACTTCTGAACCATTAATAAGACAATACTGAAAAGCACATGTATTTCTAGAACATCTTTCTCCATAGCTGTAGACCTTTATGTCATTAAACCTAGTCCCAAATTAGTCAATGTTTTAAATAAACTGAAATGAAAGGACATGCAACAATCTCTTAAATCAAATACAAATTTTATACTGAGGTTTAATGTTGATGGTCTTTACTATAGACCTCTAGACAGCTTCAGCTGTAGAAATTATTGAGCATTTGGTACTCTTATTTCCTTCACTGATAACCTGGCTGACTCATCTTAAGAGTCTCAGACTGATGTGTCACAGGAAAAGCAGAAATATCTCAACGGCTAGAGGGAGGGAGAGGAGGAACAGAGTATTAAAAATTAAGTGCTACATTCTACAACCCATTTTACCATATTCTCCTATAGGCCAAGTGAGCAATTTCAATAGGATGCATGTAGGCAGTCCTGCAAACACATCGCAACTTTAGTAAAGATATACTTCTGTAATAAATTTAGTAGTTATGTCTGTCCATAACTACCTAAATTGGGTATGTGTAACAATTTTAAATAGGTTCCTTATTTTGTTGTTATTTGTTATTCCTTCATCCCCCTGACACAAATTCTTCCTCATACAGCTGGGATTTTTTTGCTTCTCATTCAATTCAATAAAAAAGAGTTCCACACCAGTTGGGAACCTGCTCTTGCTGGCCTGCTTCCCCCTTGCAGGATGTTTTAGGCAGTGACAGGCACCATCAGTGCAATCAGCCAGGCATCAACAAAGGTTTACCTCTTTACATTAAGAACCACCACTGAATGATACTCATATTTCTTCTTTCCTCTTCTGATCTCTTTGCAGAAAATACAGAACGTGAGAAGCCGATAAGTACGTATTGAATTTTCTTAATTACTTTCCTGTAAGTATGACGAAGTTTGATGGGTCTTAACACCTCTTTCTTCACTGACTTTTAGATTATGCCAGCTGGTATCCGGACTGGGATACACAGCCGCGGCCCAAATCACCGCGGCCCCATCCTCCCAGGGCTCCTGTGCCAAAACATGTCCCACCTGCTGAGCATCCACATTCCTCTTGTGACCAATACTGTCTTAGTGTTTTAATTTTAAGGCCACTATTTCTGGTGCTGAGTGCCAGTGCTGTTCTTTTAGTACAACAGCGATTTCCACACACATTTTTTTATGAGTAGTGCTCAATTAAGATACTGATAGTGATCCTACTGCTATGTTTCTCTCAGACATGTAAAAAAACTTCTCTCCATTATCCTTGTGATGTTTATCCAGCATAGGGAAGGCTGCTTCCTCACTCAAGCAAGATATAAGTGGCTGTGCATAGAGTTAATATTATTAATTTATTGGCAGTAGCTACAACACGCTCCCACATCTGTACAAGCCTCTTCGCTCTGACTCCAGGCTAGCTCATTGCTAGAGGCACCGTGTAGACTGTATATTGTCATGGTTGGGACAGACACACGACAAGCTATCCAAGAAAGTAAAGCATAGATCCCCTTTATTTTTAGCACAACTACTTTATATCACTCCTAAGTGTACATGCATTAACATTATTGGTGCTTGTTACATACAAACACTCATTGGCCACAGTGGCAACTTTCTGTCTCTGTACTGATTCATCCATCTTGTTATTCCTTATCTTGTAGTCTTCTGAGTTCTCACAGCACTTGCAAGTTGTTTACAGTTCTCTAGCTCAGGGCTGTAACTTCTATGGGTATGCAATTATTTCATCTAGGCCAATTTCTTCTTGCTCTGCCAAGAGGTTTGCAGATTTGCTGTAGTCCCCCACAGTATATTACAACGTGCTAACAAGCCTCCTGGAAACCTGGGCATCACAAAGACATCTCTGAAGTGGCACACTGTATCTCCATTAACCTTCAGTTATCCCAGACACAATTTCCCCTGGATTAATAGAAATTTAACTGTATTTATTACTTTTTACAAACAGGAATAAAGCTTGTCCTTTACTGTATTTAGCCTATGTGTGTCAGTGTCCATTCAAGTTACTCTATTGTCAGTTGCACTATTCTGTTCTTTTCCTCTCAGAGTTAAGCTTTGTTCTCCATAGCTAGAAGAATACCAGGATAAACTGACAGAGCAAGGATTAAGGTGGGGTGTCAATGCAGAGAGCTTAATTTTAGGATGTGAGATGGTGGCAAAATCTAAAATGCAAACTAGATGACAGCCATCCTGAACTTTCAGCCAGGGGAAGATGGGGGGAGCATGGAGGAAAACAGGAAATGGAAGATGAAATGGGCCCAGGATAGATACTGATTTAAAAATGGAAGATCTCAGCCTCATTTAAAAAGCCCAAACCTTTGATGGATTCAATTTGTTTTAAGGGACATTTAGCACTCAACCCCTATTGTTCCAATATACATTTGTTAGTAAGGGAAACAAACCTATCTTTCAAGCTAAGAGATATTAACCAATATTAGCAATGCATAATTGTGCTATCAGTATTTAAAGCTGTTTCTCCTCCTTTATCTTTGTCCTAATGTTTTAAGAACACTGTGACTGAGCCATATTTGAGCCACACTACAGCTCTGAAGGAGCATGGCATCCCACAGAATAAAAATGAGCCCCTACCGAGGTTCTTGTTAACAGATCCTTTGGGAGGGTATTCGAATGAAACGACACTGAATGACTGGTGTAAAGAAGGAAAGAGAGAAAAAAAGAGGGACGGAAAGAGAGAGGGGGAGAGGAGGAAAGAGAGAGGGAAAGAGGGGGAGAGAAAGAGAGAATGAGAGAAAGATAAACTGCAGATTTATTTTAGAACAATTTGGTTGCAGTGGAAAGCAGATATATAGTTGTCTGGGTTATCATCTACAGAAATAAAACAATAAAGTAAAAAATATCACAAAGAAAATGTATAGGGGAAAGACAGAAAGAATCAGCAACAGTCTTAACAGCATCTGTTTTCATCAAAAGCAGAAAATTTATCCAAAGCTTTTCTGCAATCAGTAGTGATTGCTATGAAAGGGATGACCGGGGCGGAACAAACAATAACAAAGAAGCCCACCGCAACTCAAGAAAGGAGAAAAAAAGAGAGAGGCAAGGCTGCCACAGCTCTGCTGTGAACTTTATTTCCTTATTCTCACAGCAGCATTCCTGAAACGATTCGTTTCCTATGACTAATGCCATATTCAATTACCATGCCCAAGATAAGTCACACCCCCAAGCCTTCTAAAGCACAACGCTCTGGTGGAGCTAAAACCCCCTGAAAACGCTAGAACCAGCTGAAACAGTCTGCTTTTAAAGCGGGAAGCGCGGATGCTGAGACGCATGGCTGTAGGGGAAGGGTTAACGGCACTGGCAGTCTGTGCCCCAGGCAAGCACAGCAGGCGGCGCGGGGCTCGGCTGTTACCCGCGGGCGCAGGACCGGTACTGATGCCCCGCACCGCACACTGCGCTCTCAAACGGCGAGGGACAACTGCAGGAGCGGGGCGCGGACAGGACACCTCAGCTAAGGGGTACTTGCCTCGTAGGGTACCCAGAGCAGCCCCCGACGCCCACCCAGGACGACCCGAGCTCCGCGAAGGCGGAACCGCGCCCGCCCCCGCATCTGCTGCTACTGGGGCACTAAAGCCGCGCCTCCCCTGCGCTCCCATGTGGGGCTGAGTAAACGTGACTCAGGGAGGCGAAGGGCTGGCACTTCGGCACCGTCAGCGAGCCCGGGGAAGTGGAAGTGGGTGGTGAAGGGGCTTCTGCAGCATCCACGGCGGTGACTGAGTTCTGCTCCCTCTCTCGCAATGACAAGCACGCTTTCTGCCTGTGTGCTGGCTTTACTGCTCTTCTGCCGCTCCTCTGACTCCTATGAACCATCGACATTGCCCGATATCAGAGATCCAAAGTTCATTGAGGAATGTGTGCAGACCCATAACAGGTTCCGGTCTGAAGTGAACCCACCAGCCAGCAACATGCTCTACATGGTAAGGGGGTCTTCATAACTTATGTATGAGTGTGCAGCATTGTGGTGGTGGTGGTCATGATCCTCAGAGACTGTTTTCTGATCAAATGCAAAAAAATAAGGGGGGGAAAAAATGAAAAAAAAAAAAAAAACAACAAGCCTCCAGGGGCCATGGGTGACTGCTTTTTAAAGCAGACGAGAAGGCTTTGATTATCAGGTGGCTTAATGCAATCGGGTATGTTATGGTTTTGCCCGACTTTTATTCCTCATTCGAAAGCCAAGATTTCAGCTCAGCCTCGCACTGTCGCTTTGTGCCGCGACAGCCTCCTCCTTCCCAGGCACAGCACGCAGCCCCGCAGCCCGAGCGTGCAGCCCTCGGCACGCCCTGCTGGCCTTCAGTGGGCGAGGACAGAGGCTGTGTTGCCAACCAACGCCGGAGAGCTTCCTCTCAGCATTTTCTGCAGGGTTCTCCGTGCTGAGCCAACAGAGCAGCTGTTCTTGGGGCTGGGGCTGCATGGAAGGCAAAAAAGCAATAGTGCAGCAGGAGAGAGCGCCGGGGGCATCGGGCTTCCTGCTGCTCTGCCCCCTCCCTGGACACATCAGGGCGTGATACCTGCGCTACCATGCAAAAGGCAGTCTTTCTTCTTGGGATAAGTTCCACAGATCTCTCAAGTGGACCATAGCCATTATTCTAATTCTGAGCTTTCATTTTGCTCCTCTTCCGTACTGTCTCACATGGTCTCACCACCAGAAGAAGACATAACCACATCTGTAATGAGCAACACCCCAACTGGAGTTAAAAAAAGAGTTCCTTTTCCATTTCTGGTTGTCAGACACTAAAAGGCAAGTGTCCATTAGGGAGGGGTAAGTGAGCAGCAAACTCGAATTGCAAAGCTGACCCGAAACAATTTAACTTCTCTTCTAGATGTATCTTTTACTTCATCTTTCTTCAGCTGGACATCCTGAACTCCCAGTACATGTTGTTTGGACTCTTATTTTCTACATTTCTGTACTGACCCTACACAAAAGCTTGCTAGGATGTGTTAAAGGAGCAGTATTCATCTTTTTAAATTGGGCCTACTTTCTCCTTTTGAAAAAGAACTGAAATCTGGGGGAGGAAAGGCAGCTTAAGAAACAAATAGATAAATAAACAAAAACTAAATCATGGTAAGTTTCTTTTAAAACACTACAAAACCCCTAGTCTGTAACATGACCTCTCCCAGGAACAATGTAATGCGAAGAAAGCAGTACAACACATGATAAAATCTATTATGAAAGTAAAATCATTGGAGTGGAAAACAGCGTATTTCTTCATTTTTGAGTGGCCTTTAGCACTTCAAAAAGGGGGAACTTCTGTTTGCTGCAGATAACTGTCCAGCTAGTTACATAAAAAATAAGACACTGGATTCATGGCATTTCCATCTTTTTGAAAACTAGTTTTTAAAAGAAAATACAAGACAGAAACTCTAACTGCAAGTAACAAAGTCGAACCATCAATATTTGTAATACATGTATTATAAAATGAGAATGTTTATATTAAATTTTTTTACCTAACAAATGTGAGCCCGTTCTCATCCACCCAAAGCACTGCTTAGGTCTGTTCTGAAGCCCCTCAAAAACAGTAGTCTCACCAGTTTTATTGGAACTTCACAACAGTCTTCTTGGACTTACTGCTGCCTTGCATCACTTTTCACATATAATACATT
This sequence comes from Grallaria varia, assembly GCA_013396735.1. Lineage (NCBI taxonomy): Eukaryota > Metazoa > Chordata > Aves > Passeriformes > Formicariidae > Grallaria > Grallaria varia. Next base: position 10,317 of record VWZG01002547.1, on the reverse strand, counting down.
CAATTTTTCCTCCTTAAATCAGCAAGCAACTTGTTATAGAACCAAAACTGAGAAGTAGTTTGTGAGGGAAAAGAAAATTAAGTTCTGCTTTCTCAATCAGCAATGAGACCTATATGCACGTTTCCTTGTCCTGTGGAGATGTGTGGGCTCTTAAAAAGCAGAATGTGGACAAAAAACACCATGAAGCACTAAGGTGCATCCAACATGATCATACATCTTTCATCATGATGTTAAAAGTTGTCATCTAAGGAAACAGCAACTGCTCACTTGAAATAAGACCTCCTGCCACAAGTTGACCTTTAATATTTGTTATACTGATTTCCTTGGCATATTATTTCTGTGTTAGTTTTGTAGGTGTATTTGGTTTGCATGACAAGGTTTCAGTATCAGGGAGGCTCCAGGGTGGCTTCTGTGAGAAGCTACCAGGAGCTTCCCCCATGTCCAACAGACCAAATGCCAGCCAGCTCCAAGAGGGACCTGCCACTGGCCGGGGCTGAGCCCATCAGCCACTGTGGTAGTGCCACTGGGATAATACATTTAAGAACAGAAAAAGCTGTTGTGCACAATTGCAGCCAGAGAAGAGAGTAGTGAGAATATATGAGAGGAACAACAACCCTACAGACGCCAAGGTCAGTGGACAAGGAGGGCAAGCAGATGCTCCAGGTGCTAGAGCAGAGATTCCCCGGCAGCCTGTGTTGCAGGCCGTGGTGAGGCAGCTGTGCCCCTGCAGCACGTGGAGGTCCACAGTGGAGCAGAGACCCACCTGCAGCCTGTGGAGAACCCCAGGCTGGAGCAGGTAGATGTCTGGAGTCTATGACCCAGTGGGAAGCCCACACTACAGCAGGGTCCTGGCAAGACCTTATGGCCCCATGGAGAGAGTAGCCTGGACTGAAGCAGGTTTGCTGGCAGGACTTAGAACCCTGTAGGGGACCCGCATTGGAACAGTCTGTTCCTGAAGGACTGCAGCCTGTGGGAGAGACCCCCACTGGGGCAGTTCATGAAGAATTGCTGCCCATGGGAAGGATTCACATTGGAGAAGTTTGTGGAGGACTGTCTCCTCTGGGAGAGACCACGTGCTATAGCAGGGAAAGAGTGTGAGGAGTCCTTCCTATGAGGAGGAAGGAGCAGGAGAGAGAACATGAGATGAACAGACTGAAACCCCCATTCCCTGTCTCCCTGTGCTGCTGGGAGGAGGAGGGAGAGGAAAATCAGGAGTGAGGTTAAGCCTTGGAAGAAGGAAGGGATAGGGGCAACGTGTTTCTAGAATTATTTCTCATTACCCTACTCTGATTTGATTTGTAATAAATTTCAGTAAATTTCCCCAAGTTGAATATGTTTTGCCCATGATGGTAGCTGGTAAGTGATCTCTTGCTGTCCTTATCTTGACTCATGAGCCTTCTGTTGCATTTTCGCTCCCCTGCCCAGCTGAGGAGGGCAGTGACAGAGTCACTTTGGTGGGCATTCAGCATCCAGCCAGGGTCAACCCACCAGGGTGGGAAAATACACTGCCCACAGATGTTAGCCGTAGGAAGAAATGGAAGACATACATTACAAAATATTTTCAAATCTCTGTAGATACATTTTGGCGTGATCTTGTGATTTTTAATTACTGATTGGTAGCATAAACAATACACATTGTTTCAGACTTATGTAGGGTACCAAGAAAGTTACTTATGCAAAACATAGCCATAAAATCTAACAACTTACATTTGTTAGATTTCAACAAAACTACCAATTACAAATTTAAAAAACACTTTTTCCCTTGTCAATGTTACTGATCCATTAAAAAAAATTGTAATTCCATCATTTGCAGAAGCAAGTGAGATATTTTAATTCATTCAGAAAAGGAGAAATAAAAAGAGGGTTTTTAAAAAACAAACTTCAAAATAGTTCAGCAGTACCAGACAACTTTACTTACATAACACGAAGTGTAACTAGAACTACAGGCATACACTTGTGGTACTGTATCTTCCAGGAGGTACCATGCTGTAATCGTTTAACCAAGTTGCGTGTACAAGAAAACCCAGCAAGAGCAGACACCACCTCCAGTGCAAACAAAAGACATATAACTCAATTGCCTACATAATCATTCTCTGTAGAATTGAATAGCAAGTGAATGAGTAATTCCACAAATACGAATTGAGCGCTAACATTTGAAGCTGCTAAACACAAAGATGCTAACCAAAGGGTAGAGTTTAACTGTCCCCAGAATCTCTTGGAGTGTGTGAAGTGTGCTTGTGAAGTGACCTGCAAGCAGTGGCCTTAATGGATGAGGATGCACGAGACTCCTGCCTGATTGGTACAGTACGCATAACCCTTATTCTCCAGATTTCATGTAAATTCACTGTTAAATTTACATTAATGTTCTTTCATGGCTGGCACAGCCTTGAAATTCACATTATGCCACTAGAACTGTATTTGACTGGCATACTGCTCTTGGTGTCCAACAAACTAGTCAGCCAAGATCACACAGCACCCCAAAAACTTCCTCAAGTTTAATGAGTAACTAAGTGCAAATCCAAAATGAACCTGCAAGCCAATTCACCATGTAGGTCTGTAAGTCTCAGCAGAAGCGAAAAACAAATGAACCCAAAGCACATACACTACTGAGATCCTGTAAATTGCTCTGAATTATTGCATTGTTAATGAAGTGCTAATCTAATGAAGATTCTAAAATCTCTTTGTTTTGCAGACTTGGGATCCAGATTTGGCAAAGACTGCAAAAGGTTGGGCAAGGAAATGCCAGTCTAGACATAATACACACCTCCGAGAGCCAGGAAGAGCTCACCCCAAATTTACCCCTGTTGGAGAAAACCTCTGGACTGGCTCACTTCCTGCCTTTTCTGCTAAAAGAGCCATCACCTCTTGGTACAGCGAGGTCGCATACTACACTTACGACACCAATAGTTGCAGCAACATATGCGGCCACTATACACAGGTAGGCATTGCAAGTCTCCATCTAAACCATGAGCCAGCTTTGCCATTTTTACACAGAAACACTACATTTCTGTTGAAGATTCAGTGAACCTTTCCAAGTGCTGTAGTCTTATTTCATGCCAAAGGCTGGGGAAATACCATCACAAGAAAGAGATGTCTGCAGTTCTGCAAGTATCATAGGCACATTTTTCTCAACCACTATTCCCGAAGAAAGATGGCAGAATGAGGGAGAGCAGTGCCACTGCCATGCAACCCTGCAATTAGTGTCCTCAACTACAGGACAGCAGGACAGCTTGCAACAGCAACTCTAGGGTTAGGTTGTGACCTGAGGTTATTTAATCTTTTCTGCAGAGATACACAAATGCATTTAGGACTTGAATAGATGAGGTGAAGCCGGTGGGCTGTCTGAACAATATGTGCAGGTACTTGTGTGCGGAGAGGATATTTGGATGCAGAAGCTATGAGAGGTGACAGCGTGTTGCTTTTTGACCTTGTTCATGAGGACATGGCAAAAGTCAGCATGTGGAAATGCAGTGAAATGCACTATATCTGTCATTAAGACACAGTGTTGTTTGTAGAGGAGCAGTCCAGGTAGTTTCATGGGAGAGCATGAAAAAATAAGATTATTCCATCTTGGAGTCAGTGGTGATAGGGACCATAGCTAGAAGATGTGTGTCTGCTGGCTTTGGGAGGTATCTTTGGGTCTTTACTTTGGGGAACTCTTCATTCATTTTCCTTCTTTCCAGCCATGGAGAAGAGAATTTTCCCTGGGCACAGTTACTGCAGTTACCACAACTACATCCCCGGCATATGCCTCAACCAGTGGCCACCTGGGATGGGGAAGGTCCTGTGATTCAGTCCTTTACCAGTCCTTGGGAATGCAGTTGTCTATGGCTGGTGTCAGGAGCAGCCTCTGGTCTGCCACTGCACTGGGAACACCCTCAGGAGCTTGAGCATTGTCCCTTCTTCCAGACCTGGCACCAAAGAGGCACAAACAGAAAGGGCCGTGCCTCCCCTCTGAGTCAGGGGCATGAATGTGTTTATATCCTATGCTGCCAGGATCTTTTCCATATCACTCATGTAGTCAGTCATTGCTGCTGTTGTATTGCCCTCAGGTCTCCCTTGTCTCCCCTCTATTGCTGTCATGGGATTTATTTTTCCAAGACTGCAGCATTTGACTGCACTCTCATCTGTGAGCTGGACATAGGATTACAGAAAAGGGCTTTTGGTAGACAGAGGATCATTACATGATTTAGTGCCCTTGCCTCTGCCTTACCTTAGTCATGGCCATGATGCTAAAAGACAGGACTGCAGTCTGAACACAGTCCTCTTCCCTGCTCCTCCCATAACACCAGTGCCTTCTGACAATTTGCCTGTATGACCCCACAGGATTTAGTACAGGGGCAGTCAGTCCTCATAGAACCTGAAGGTCATGCAGCCTTCTCTGCACAGGTTTGAACTGATCTCCCCTGCCAGAAAAGGCAGAAAGCTAATGGATTAGCTTGAAGCAAATAAGACAAACTTCACCTTCTTTTTTGCAAGAAGGAAAACAACTTGTTATAGCCAGTTATTCCTTTTTTTCAGCATTGTTTTAAAAAATATGTGGCAAATTGGGTGTAAGACAATGAGTCATTTTTCAGACCTAACTGCTGCTTTTCCCCATGAATCCTGCCCAAGGAGTGCTTCTCGGTCCATTCGTATGTTGTAAAGCAGAGGAGGGCAGGTGTTTTAGTGCTTCAGATGCTGCATCAAAGCATTTGTCACCAGTGTACCTGTCTGTCTTTGCAGGTTGTTTGGGCTACAAGCTACAAGGTTGGCTGTGCTGTCCACTTCTGTCCCAGGGTGGCAGACTCCTCCATAACCAATGCAGGACACTTCATCTGCAATTATGGGCCAGCGTAAGGTTTTTGTGTTATGAATGTTTCACAGGGTTTTGCTCCTACCCCCTGCTTCCCACAACATGCATGTTTATTAGATCACTTTGTCTATTCATGTCTTGTGGAAGGAAATGGTTCCCAAAATCGAGAAAGAGGTAGACCTCTGTCCAAACAGCTTTTTTTATTGGCTAGATGAGGGCTATGTATTGGAGCCAGAAAAGCAGTGGGACTGGTAGAAAGGGCTGTTTTATGCTAACAAGTGAAGTAATGCCACATCCAGCTCTTGCTTTTGAGAAGCAGCAACTTCACTTCTTTCTTTATACAATCCTGACCTATTTTCAACTCCGCAAATTCCTAAAGTGAATTTACTCTTCAGCTTAGGTGGAGCAATGAAAGCCTCACCTTGCTGAAAGTAATGGGGTTTTACTGTGAAGTTTAGCACTGCTGAGATGGCACATTTTAAAAATCCTTCTCTCTGTGTTTATGGGAAGTTTGAGGCATGCTGTAAATCTTGCTTTGGCCACGCTCCAAGCAAAGTGAAGCACTAAGCCGTGTTTGGTGCAGTATCAGACATATGGGCAGGTAATTGAGCCAAGAGCCTGGGCAGAGGTAGTTGGTGCCACTCATGCCAGTGGCAGAGGGAGGGAGCACAAGGGAGACCCACATCACTCCTAAAATATTTACCAACAAATGATGAAATCACTACCTGTGAGAGATTCTCCAGCACCAGAGATTTCCTCTTCAGGGTTGAATACACATGTACATACATAGTAACTGAACTTGCTCTCATTTCCTAAGCTAGAGCCAGGTTTGAGAGCCCACAGTCCCCATGCACAGAAATTATCCAGGTTTGAGACTGCTTTAATTCCCACGTTTGCAATACTGCTGTCCCCAGGTTCCTGAGCAACACGGTCCCCCATGACACTTAGCCTCTTCTGATTCACTTGGGCACAGGGCACTCAGACAGGACTGTCCAAAAACCATCACTGTATCAAGACAAGTGAAGCAAAACTCAGGTTAAAATCTAATTAGCGGTAGGCATTAACGTTCTCCTCCCAAGGGCTGTTTGAGAGCAGTGTTGCTTTCCTTTGCAGTGGGAATTACCCAAGGCGCCCATACATTAAAGGAGCAGCGTGCAGTGACTGCCGTGGCGACCAGTGTCCCAACAAGCTGTGTCGTAAGTAGAGGACAAGCAGTCCTCCTCCTTAAGCATATGTAGAAAGGAAAAGAGCACACAAAAGATACTGACATGAGGCAGGCACAGCACTCTCCTGTTCTTAAATATAGGGTGAAGAACTGCAGTCAGAAGTCTACTGGGCAGTGATGCATAGAGAGGGGGGAGAGGAGTAGAAAGAGCCTGTTTTCTGGCCTGGGGAGTGACAGGATGGTGTCTGTTCTTTATGTGCTGAAGGGTATGATACAGGAGATATGGTGGCTGCAGTTTAAGGTGCGATCACCCCCACCAGAAGTTACTGCTTGCAGAAATGGGAAGCAGAGAATGGGATAAGTGTCCTGTCCTGGGGGCTACAGGTAGCTGACGCATGAGCTGTGACTTGAGCTGGTGCAGGTCTAAGCAAGTCTTGCCCCTGCCATGCTACTGCAGGTGGGGAGAGCAGCCATAGCACTGCCAAAGCTGCTTGCTCCAGTGACCATCAGCCAGGCAGTCTGCTTTCCCCTAAGCACCGGGAGAGAACAAGGCTGACACGCAAGAGCCCTTCATGGGGATGCAGTGTTCAGCCTGAGTCTGGCAACTTACCTGATTGGCCTGCACTTGGCTTTGTAATGGCTGCATGGTGTCAAGAGGGAAGGAGACCTTCTGAAATTCCCATAAGGACAGACACTGTGCTGTGGACATCTGCCAGGGGGGTGCTGAGGGTATGGTCACACTTTACCCCAGCACTAAACCTTTGGTGAACTAAAGGAGTGGGAAGGTGGTGTTAGAACACCAGCACTGCAGGAATGTGAAAGAGTCCTAGATTCACAGGACTGTTTAATGATAGCTGGAGGCTGGGGATCCTAAATACACGGTATGGGGCAAAAGCCAAAGTGATCTTGGGAAGCACACCTTGGGGAGTGAGTCCTCTTTACATCAACCACTGGTAGGAGGAGAAGTCAACAGGGTGTGATCAAGCACTCAATAGCAGAGTCCCTTAGGGGCACTCTCTAGAGGGTCACTGCAGGACTCTCTCAGAGTCAGCAGGTCTTTCCTTTTTCCTGGAAAGAAACACATCTCCTGTAGCTGTATTTGTGAGCCCATTTTGAGGCTCACACTTCCTTTCCTTTTGGTTAGAGTCAAATGGTTTCTAACATAAAAGTCTGCTTATGTTCACTTATTTTCTCTCTCCAGAAAATGCAGAGCGTGACAAAGTCGTTGGTAAGTACCACCAGAATTAGTGCTTCCATTTATTGCCCTTGGTACAGTCATAGTTGAAAACAAGTGAATTATTTTCTTCACAGAGGATTCCAAGTGGCGACCAGACTGGGACAGACCTGCATGTGACGAGTACTGCATTTCTGTTATTGTTTTAAGGGTGTTACTCCTCATACTGACATTTCTGGCCTCCTGCCTCATACCAAAATACTGGTCTCTAACATATGCCAGTGGGTGACACACATGTAGAAGACCACAAGAGCACTTGGTTGGCTCAACTCATCCCTTCCCTTAACAAAAGTTACTGGCAGCATAAAGATTGGTAGAGACATTGTTTGCATCCATGGGTGATATAGAAATACAATCTTGGTTGCAGGCAGCAGCTGTGAGAGCTAATAAGCAGCTTTCTCTGCTCAGAATCAATTAAAAAAGTTAAAATGGCTTTAGATGCTAAAATGGCTTTAAAAGTTAAAAGGTTAATTTTTTTTTTAAGTGGAGTGGTGTGTATGGGATCTAGTGGGTAAAGGGAGTGCACCATCCAGGCAGCATACTAAGGTGCAGGCAGCTGCCCAACACAGTTTCTGAAGGAAGGGCTGGAGGATGTCCAGCCCAGGAGCCTACCCCCAGCCCCAGGCAGAGCACACCTCTCTCGTTCCTATTGCACTCTTCCTTGGATGCTCCTACAGCAAGATGCAGAGTAGCCTGCATCATTTAAATAGTTTTTTTAAAAATTTTGGATCCCTGTGAGCTCTGGCATTTGCATCCTGTGGCAGGCAGTGCATTTCCCAGTCTCAGTGCACTTGGGCCATTGGTACTTCTCTTTACTTAGAATTCACTTTTAAACACTCATCATCTATGTCAAGACAGTTTAAGCTGTGTTTACATGGTTATGTATCACTGCAATCTTTCCTGTTTTGTTTTTTTTTTTCCTGAGCATACAGGTTTTACCACTGTTTCAAACAATAAATCATTACTTCCTGCTTCCCATGTTTGGCAGTTGTGTATTTGCAATATGAGCTAAAGCTTAACTGCTGGTGCACAAAACAACGCCACATTCACCTCCAAGTTGCACAACACTGAGAAACACAATTCTGGGAAAGAATGAACTCCAAATAAAAACACACTGTACCCATAATTATGGCTGGTTCAACAGCTATCAAAGAATGAATCTCCTGGAACTTGCACATCTGGAGCAGGCAGAAAGCTGTGGGGACAGCTGTTGTGTTCAGCTGGGCATGTCCTCTACCAACTGCAGTCACTCAGCTCAAGCAGAGCCTCAAAGGAGCAGAGCTGCACCAACTCAAGCTGGACCCCAGTGATCCATATCTATATGTTTAGAAGCCTCTGTAGCGTGTCCCTCTGCAGGGCACTGACTCACACTGCTGTAAAGGAAGCTGGAAAGTTCCCCTCACCCCTTCATTTCTGGGATACTGTCACCACAGTACCTGTCAGTGTTCCTGCACACCCTCTCCTGATGCCACTACTGGAATGGATTTTAACTGAAAACACTGAAACTGGGACTCAGAATTTCTCATACTACTCCTCCAGGTAGCTATCTGCTTGCACTAGAATAATTTCAGCATCACAGCATTCCCTAAATAAATCACTCATGCACTCTGTGCACTCTTTTGTAAAAGTCAAGTCTCAAGCTCCATGCACTACAAAGTCCCATCTAAAAATGGGCCGGCAAGTGGCACATGGGCAGCAGGACTTACTCTGTATGTGCTCTCTTGCACAGGGTTCTCACACCAGCATGGAGCCCACCACAGTGTCTGCTCCTATGAAGCCCTGTGCGGTTAGATCCTTCTATTAGAAATGCAGGAAAGGGAACTGCATACACTGCTGTGTCCATGGAGCCTAAAATGAGCTCAGCAGGAATTCCCCCCTGCTTAGTTTAATCTATGCTTGGTCTCCAGGAGAAGAAACAAGAAACACGAGATCTTAACGTTCAAAACATTCACAGCAGTGTCATTTAACTATATACTTCAGCAGCCCTTAGACAATACCACAGAGAAAGCTTCTTTTAAAAACCTGTAAATCACTGGGGCTTAGGGGAATTAAAAACCTGAACTTTATAACAAGGCATCTTTCATACAAAAAAAAAGCCTGAGAGTCAAGAACTAAAAGGCAAAGAAGTAGCTTTGTCATCTTAAGGATATCCCAAAATCCAGGTATTTACCTCTGGATGATCAAACAACTTTGGAATTGTCCACACTTATGGCATATGCCCATGTATTCCATATGATAAATGTAAAACATTGATATATAAATACAGACTGCAGGTGCATTTTTGCAAGTCTGTAAACTCTAAAATCAGTTTATGGAGATAATTTGCAGTAGTTCAAGCTGGTCTGAAAATAAAAACTTTTCCGCTCTTCCAAATCCACTGTATTTTCTTTTTCTTGCTTTTTATACAAGTGTTAAAACTGTATAGCTATACTCTCTCAGAAAACAGGTGCAGAGAGCACCAACAGTGACACCATGCAGCCAGTTACCATTTAGATACAGACTCTTGGGCAGATGAATCCTTTGGTTTAACTTGCCTACAGGAGTATGAGTAAACTTTCTAGATTTTCCAGTCTAAGTAAGTGTCCAACCAGCAATCTTTGAAACCTGTCAACAATAAAGGAAAAATATTAAATATGATTGGATCCCTTTCCACCCCATAACAACAGGACAAGACATCCTGAAGACTGCTAAGAATTTTACTACAGATAGGGATTTGATGTAAAAGCTACATAAATGACTCAGTTGTGAGTCCTAAATTAAAAAAGCACACTTCCACAGAAATAAGTATAATTTAAAGCCAGGCTGCCACCAAGTTGAGCTATCTTCTCCTGGACTGCAATTCAGGCTACCAAGCATTTAGCTGATGCAGCTGGGAAAACAGTTTTCTGTAGGGTACTTTCAGAGCCAGATCAGGATCATGAAATGACATGCCTGCCTGCAAGACCAGTGTGGGATAACCAGCCCTACACTGTCTTTAACCTTCTAAACAACAAACAGGAACACATGTGCCACTCTCCATCATGAAAGGGGCCTCATGCAGTTCAGATTAGAACCAAGGACTCTCCCTTCCCTAGGTGCTCATGCTCCTTCCCTGGCTACAAACTTGTGGTGGGTTCACCGTGG
>VWZG01002545.1:0-31153 GCA_013396735.1 Grallaria varia | reverse complement strand
AATCTTCATTCGTGAAGCCGAGCTATGATGGCTCTTTAAGTATTATTATTTTCTAGGCCACTAGATAAATTAATAATTACATGGTTTGGTGAGTTTATATGCTTGCAAAGAAAGATTAATAACTCTCTCCTAAGTCTGTGTCCCCATTATCAGTGTTCAGTGCCATACTCTTTTCCTTTATGGCTGTGTCTCTTCAATCACTCTTTCTCTTTTTTATTTAGTTTTTCTTTATAAACCACCTAGTCACTGTTGTTGCCAAACCTAGCTTCATGCTTTGCTTTCATGCTGTATTTACTCTCACAGTCAGGAATGTTCTTGGAGGTAATCAAACAAGTTTCCTACATGTTCCTTTCCCTTCCAAAAACACCTTCAGCTTTTGATCTTCTGGAGAGCTTTCCCAGCTTTCTCATGGGCATTTTTCTTCCCCTTTTGAATTGGAGGTCACTGCTGGAATGTGCATCTTCTCTGTGCTTTGTGTGGGATAGATGTGGATTGAGAAAAATGAACTGGTTTTTTTTTTTGGTCATATTTTCCCTCTGTTGAAGAGGCATCTGAAGACATATTTGGAGGGTGCTTAGACCAAAACTGACCAAGTTATGGGGAGACTCAGCCTCTGTTTTGGTGAGGACCACAGGCTAGCCAGAGAATCCCACCAGGACTGTGATTTTTGAAGAGTTAAATTTAAAAGAAAAAGGCAGAACAATTACTAAAAACTGCAGAAAAGACTATGATGGAAACAGTCAATATATAATGGAAAAAACTGGGCACACATACTCAAAAAACAAAAGGAAAGTACTTTTCATGATCCAAACAGAGCTATCAAGAATGGCAGCAGTACTGTGCAATTGCAGATCCCTGAGTGGTTGCATTTACTTACCTGAATAAAATGTCTCCCATCAGGTTCCCTGCAGAATGCCACACATTTCTCAAGGAGAACAGGTTACATTTTAAGTGTTCCTGCTTGAATGATCCTCTATTCCCTGCATTCACAGCCATGGCATCGTATGCCCACGGCCTTTTGACAGTGATAGTGTCACAGATTCTTATTTACCCAGCAGCTGCTATTGGCAGCCTGGATCAATTTACATCGCAGGTATTAATTACAAGGAAGGGTTATTGTTCGGCTTTATGCTGCTTCACTTGAGTTTGTGAAGCCTTAGGATTGTATGACTGTGGCTGGGCTTTTATGCAAGGGACCAGCTCAAAACTGAAGTCAGGTGCTGGTTTTCCTCTGAGTGTTGTGGGTTTTGGATCACTCTGAGGGTGTCTGATGTCCTGCCAAAGCAGTGGGGGAGGAGAGCATTCATAATAGCTGGCAGCTGCATTAATAAGCTCTACTGACCCAATGGCGATGTAAAAGTGCATGAATTTCAGCAGACAGCTCATAGAATCACAGAATCATTTAGGCTGGAAAAGCCCTCCAACTACTCCTCAGCAGTGCCAAGGCCACCATGAACCCATGTCCCCAAGTGCCATATCTACATCGTTTTTAAACCCCTCCAGGGATGGGGACTCCACCACTGCCCTGGGCAGCTGTGCCAGTGCCTGCAGTTTACAACCCATTGTTTGATACTTACAGACTGGTCATGAATCATTTGTGCCACTCAGAGGACAGACCCTCCTGCCTCCCCATACCACAGGGACTCTCATTTGGGTGGACTTCTCTGGCTCTGCATCTGCTGCAGGGCTGTGCCTTTCTCCAACCCTGCGAGTGGTGGGAACAGCTTTTGTCACCCAGCTGGAAAGCAGAGGGTCCAGAGAGCTGGCCTCTTCAGGTGGATTGAAAAGTTTCTCAAGACATAATGCTAAAATATTTTTGCAAGGCTAAATTTTGTCCTGATTCATAAAACGAGCTGAGGTTTGTTCAAGTTAGATGGTAAGTTGTTTATCCATGGACCAGGCTTTCTCTGGGGTGACCACAGGCAGTTATTCAGCTGGTTGAGGTGAGTCTGGGCTCTCTGCAGTGTGACCTCCAGCTATTCTCAGAATAAGGGAAACACATATTGGCTGATTTCCCTTGAAACCCCTCCTTAATAAAAAAATTCTGTTTCCCTTTACTATGAGATCATTCATTTGCAAGGGCAATGTTCACTCACTTGGTCCTTAAAATCATGTTTAAGAGCAGAGAGAGCTGAAAATTAATTTAGTCTTCTGTGCAACAGCAGTTTACAGTAACCTGTGACATTTTGGTGAAGTCTTTGCAACCTGCCTGTTGCAAATGTGGTTGAGAGGCAAGGACTTACTTCCATCTAGATTTTTGGCCATCAGCACCCTGAAATTATTTGGGATTGGACATGATGGGCTATAAATGTGCATGGGACAGCAGCTCATGTCAAACTCTTTCAAGGCTGTCTATTCCCAGTGGGACAAAACTACATGTGTGACCTCAAACTTTAGAACTCCTTCAATCTCTGCTTTTTCTAGGTGATGTTTAGGCTCATTTGGTCTATTAACAGTCAATGTGAGGAGCAGGACAAACACGACATGTGGCACACCTTGACCTTAAGGATGGGAGAGTTCAACACAGTTTTATTGTGTTTAATTTTCCCATACTTAAATGTTTTGAGAATTGGTCACCTATTGATTTTTATTATTGTTATATAAAAACGGATCACAAGACGAGATCAGGAATAGCTGTGTTTTATCTAGGGCTCAGTCTGGATGGTCTTTTGCAGGCAGATGTGAAATTTCTGCTTTGCTTCTTATGGTTGTGTCAATTCTAGCCTGGTTTGGGGTTGATATATGGTGCATTTGAGAGTTTACATGGATATGTCCTAAGGGTAATGGCTGTAAGGTCACAGTGAGCATCTGGGAACAGGATCCCAGTAAAGGCAGATGAGTGTCCCTGCGTGCTTGTGCAGGCAGAGGGAAGTCTCACCTTTAGCAAAAAAAATAGAACAACATTTATTATAATTACAAATGTTGGAAGTTCAGCCGATCAAGTTGCAGGTCAGTCTCAACCCATTTGTCTTTCAAAAGTTTCCTTCAATCACTGGTCTGCCCTCATCTGGGGCAGAGTTAATGAGATCACCCAAGGAGACTGGGACAGTTCGTGTTTGTGGTGGGTCAGAGGAGAAGACCACAGGCAGAGAGAGCCACAGGACAGTTTCCTTTGAAGTCCGGGATGGCAGTCAGTGCAGGCATTATGAAGGCAGTTTGTGGCAGTCTGTGCTGGACTTCCCTGTCCACTGTGCTTTTGAGACTGTATGTGCAAGCACAGAGTTAACAGCTTCTAGGTATTCTCTGAGGTTTTTAAATCCGCTAGGACCTAAAACTCATATATTTGAGCTGGGAACGTGAGCTGTGTTATTCCTTTCCTCTTCGAAGCAGGTCTGTGTTAAGACTTCACGGTTTGGTGTGCAGAGTTTTAATGTTGGCTGACTTGAAGACTTATGAGGCGTTGACCTGGCTGTGGCCTGAGGAAACACTCAGCCAAGTCCTTCTTGCTGCCGAGGGATATGGATGTCCCTGAGGGCTGGACTGGATCCAAACTGAAGCTGTGGCCAATATTTCTCAGCAATGTCCTGGTGGTAGAAGCTCTGGTAAGGAGCAGCATTTGGGATGTGAAGCACCAGTCGATGATGCCCTGCAGGCTTTGCAACCTCATTCTATAAAACTTCAGGTCTGGAGAGTGGGACTGGTCCCTTGTGGCTGAGTCACCATCCCTAGAAGGATTTAAAAGATGTGTGGATGTGGCATGTGAGGATAAAGGGTAGTGGTGGCCTTGGCAGTGTTGGGAGAACAGTTTGACTCACTGATCTTAGAGGCCTTTCCCAACCCAAATGATTCTATGATTCCCCTGGGTCATGTTTCAAAATAAGGTCTCACAGTTTGGAAACTTTTATGATCAGAAAAATGAAAAGAGATTATTTCTGAGGACACAGAAGTGGAAGGAGATGGAATGAAATATTAATAAGTGTTACCTGCTCATCAAAATTCATCTTTATTTACACTGAGAGCTGGAAGTGTATAATCAGCACAGGAAAATGCATCTAAATATATTTATGAAATAAATATGAGTTGTTTACTTTTGAGTAATGGTGAATACCCTCTGTGTTAAGGAGGAAGCCTTGATGCATGCTGAAGCATTCAATAAACAAGGTTTGTAGAGGGAGTAATATCTTTTACCATCCCATTGATAATGCCGGGGAAAAAAATTGCCTTGCTATCTGCCATACTAAGTACCCAGAATGTCTTTTATCTTTGGTCAAAAATACTCCAGTGTCTCATAAGCATTTTAGTCTCCCTGCAAACTTTGCACATCTTATATCACTGTGTCCAAAATGAGGCAGCTATGGACATTTTACTTGTAATGTATTTTTTTCCCTGTTGCTTTGTCTCTAAAAATGGGTGAAACAAACAAGAAACTGAAACACAGAAATAAAAAGAAACACTAGTGACTTGTAAAGCACAAGGACGGCAGGATGCACAGAGCTCTGAAATGGGATGGAAATAGAGATTCGTAATTCATACAGAGGACTTCGTGTTTCAGGAGAAAGAATTTTGAAGAGGCATGAGACATCTCTGTGTGTGGCTGGTATATAGATCTATGTGTACCCAATACAAAAGAGATAGTACAGCATGTTTGTATAGATGTGGTATAATTTTGACTAATTATGTCTATATATGGAAGTTAATTCAGCTATCAGTTTTGAAATAAAGTAACTTTTAAAAAACATACCATTTATTCAAAGCAAGACTAAAGTACTGTGCTAACAAAAAGAATTTTAACAATTCTGTAAAATTATTTCACTCCTGCTTCTGAGCAAAAGTGTTTAACCCAAGAGGATATTTTCAGTGAATTCTTCAATTTTGATAATACCGGATCTGGGGAAAGCAGGAAAATTGATATTTATTTTGTGAAACGTTTTCCTTTTTTTTTTTTTTTTTTTTTATCCCTTTTCAATGGGCTCCCACCCTGGGGCTGAACTAATGCAAAATAATGACAAATCTTGGAGAATTAGATGAACAAGGATTTCTGCACTGCTGTCACAAGGTGGGTTGCCCTCTGCTAAGCTCCTTGCTTCTGCAACTGAACCACTATTGTTTCCTGAGCAAGGTCATTTAAAGCTCACTTCAAAAAGTCATCATCGCTTTGAAGTCACAGTAGGAACATCAGTTTAGCATATCCTACAAGCAAAGCCTCCTGCATGTGGTAGATTGCCTCTCATGGGCTCTGCAGAGAGATGATCCAGGCTGAATCCTAATATATTAACTGTTTTGATGCACACTTTGATTTCACCTAGGAGCCACAGAAAATGGAGCTGAGTCTTGTGGTGTCTTGCCTGGATGGGGAGGCCAAGTGTCTGAGTTCATCACTGGAGGGGCACAAGGCAGTGATTGAGGATGGTGCAATACCCAACAGAGCAAACACAACCACAGAGTCACAGAAAACCCCGAGTCTGAAGGGACCTCCAAGGAGCATCAAGGCCAACTCCTGGCCCTGCACAGGACAACCCCAAGAATCTCACCGTGTGCCTGAGGGAGATTTTTGAGATGCTTCTTGAATAATTTCCTTCTTCTCTGTGTCGTGCCTCCTTGAGTGACAGCAATAATATCTCTTAACATCTCACTTTTAAAGAGCTCTTATGAAATGAAAGAGATGCTGAACCAGGACCAGGCCACCCTTGGTGCTGTCCTTAATGATGGGCACCCCAGAGGCACTCAAAGGCTCCTCAGCATTTCTCTGTTGCTTACAGCCTTTTGGCAGAGGGGCTCATTGCCCAAAAGCCATGGAGTCACAGACCTTTGGTTAAAAGGGGCCTTTACAAGTCAACTGGTGCAGCCCCCTGCAACGAGCCGAGACATCTTCAACTGGATCAGGTTATTCAGAGCCCTGTCCAATACAAAACTCTTTATTCTTCAGCATCCCGTGTGCTCCAGGTGTTCTTGTAATCTGCATTTCCATTTGAAACCCTTGGTTAAAGGAGCTGTTCTCTACCTCTGAAGGAACAGCTCATTAATAAAGGTAGCTGTCAATTACCCTTGAAAGACATTAATTACTTTTGAGCACTAAACCAACCTTTTGAATTCAATGCTCTCCTGGCTGGGGGGGTGGGGGGAAGTCTTCTTTATCTGCTTGTCGTTGCTTTGTGTGAGGGCAAGACATGATTTTGAGACAGAGCTGGCTGCTGGTGAGGTCAGCAGGGCTCCTCTGCTCCTACAGAGGCTGATTTAGGTGCTCAAAACGTTTTGCTCTGCTTAACTATCTCTACTAGGGTCCCTGCTACTGCGTCAAGAGAGGCGTAATGAGTGGGGCTGGGTGAGTTTTCCTCTCCTCAGCGTTTGCAGACACTCGATTGCTGGACATGGAAAAGCGTCAGGGCTGTCTGACTTTTTAAGGATGCTCCGACCAAGAGCTCTGTCACTGAGGAACACGCTGTCAGCAGTGCTATAAAAGAGCTTCCATTTTGACAAGCCAGTCCTTTGCATCAAGAAGAGATTTTGTCAGAGAGTTTCTGGTGGGCTGGAATGACTGACTGGATCTGACATCGATGAACTAAAGCATATGGATGTTAAACTACCTTCCTGAGCTCATGCGAGGAGACCGTGGCAGACATGGAGTGAAACTGTACCTTGTCTACAGATCCAGGGCCCTGACTCTCCCTCCAGCAACAATTTTTTTCACTTTCCACACTAACCACAGAAGTATTTCTTTTCCAGCAGCCATTCAGAGACAGTAGCACTGCCTATCCTCCTCTCCACCCCTTCCCAAATCTGCCTGCTCAGTGCTGAGCAGCAGAGAATGGACCTCAAACACTGCCACCCTTGGGAGCACTGTGACAACAGAAGGATAATTGCTAAAAGTTGCCTTATGAGAAGAATCCATCGCTGCCTGTGGCTTGGTTCCCTGCTTTTGACCCTGCATGTTTTGCCTCTGAGGACTGTGGCGTTTCTCAGATGTTGGATGCTGAGCTGCTGCCCTGCTCTGTGGCAGATCATGCACATGGAAGGTAGGCAGAGCTGTCCGGATGGCAATTCACTGTGCCCTGCAGGAGGTGATAACTCTAGGTAATGAAGCACAGCCAACTTTGTTTTCCTGCCCGTATCTCCTGCTCCTGCTGCTACAAACTCAGCAGATTGTGTGTAAACACCCTGTCTAATGCCCCAAATAACAGTAGCTACAAGATTTCTTTAGGCAATTGCATCCTATGGCGGTTCAAGTGACCATGATACCATATTGCTAAATAAATGACATTAACAGATGGATATCACATGGCTAAACAGTCAGCTGCAGCTTGCAGGTGGAAGGACTTGGCTGGGATATATCTGTGCATTTTCCATGGCTGGCAGCAGGACAGGGGCTGCACAGGAGCACCCACAGGTGCTGGGTCTGGATAAAAAGATTCTGGGCAATGTGTTGGGCTAGAGCTGCACCCAGCTCATCAGGATGGAGATGGCAGTGGGAACAACCCAGATGAGGAATGCTGGGTGGCAGGAGAGCAGCAGCCCCATGCCCTTCATCCCCCAGGAGCAGCGTTGGGAGTGCACCACATTCACAAAAATAATCGTCTTGGCTCTCGGTGGAGAGAGCCTGACTGAAGCCCACAGTGCAGGATTAACCTTTCCTCCTCGCTGTTGAGAGCTGAGGCTGAGTTAATCAGTAACAGACAAGCTGATCGACCGTAACACCTCTGCTAAATTAATGCAGTGGGGTCACATCAGTGCTCCCCAGGGATGGCAGCCTGGCAATGTCTTCGAATGCTTCCTTGGGACAGCTTTGCCTGCATCAGAGTGTTGGATGAGAGATGTCAGAGGGACCTGAGTTGCCTCTGCTGGAGCAGATACCCAACCGTGAAGAAAAGGAAGGTGCTCTAACCACAGAGGGCATTTACCCTTGTGTGTTGCAATGGGAAGAAGAAGGAGCAGAAAATAGCTACTGCTCTTCCTACTGATTTTTGTGAGCAATTCTGCTCCTGGCATCTTGCAGTTCGTGCCTCTGAAGCTGCTAATTTTGCTCCTAGGAAAGCTCCCCTCCCCGTGCCTGTGCTGCAGTGAGTCTGCACTGCTCAATGGAGGCACAGCTTTTACATTAGCATTTTGCATGTTCTCAGTGCTAGGAGAAGCATTCAGGAGAAAAAATACCCAGGCAACATCTTGATCCCTGTTTCGCAGATGAAGTCAGAGCCATGTATTGAAATTTAAAAAAAAAAAAAAAAAAGCCAAGTAGGTATTTTTGAAAAGATGCTGCTGTTAAGGGCTTAAAAAGAATAGGGAACAACATCCACCCATGATCAAATTGAAGAGTGCTTGACTTAAGCCAGATCTCTGCCTGGCTGCAATGAGAGCTTTTTCTTGCATGCTTTTAGCAGCTGAATCCTCAGTGTCTTTCTGACAGGTAGCATTCCTTCCTATTTAAATTTGCACAATCCACCATGTCATTCTGTAAGATGTGCTGATGTACAAAGCACAGAAGTACCTCTGAGCAGCATTAAATGCTCCTCTCTCTGCTGCAGCTAAGTGTTGAACTGCCTGGAGTGGCAGAGAGTGCTGGCAGAAACTCAGCATGGCTCTGGATTGGTCTTGTTTGCTTCCTGAAGATGGAAGAGCTAAAACTTTCCTGTATACAGACCTGAGGGGTCCTGACCCCAGGTATTGGGGTAAGGCTTGGATGCACAATTAGTTAGCATTATTTAGCAATATTAGTTATTATTAGAGCTGTAAAGGTGAAAAAAAATTAAAGGGAAAACCTAATGAGCAGAGGCTAAGCATGATCCCATGGCCTATGAAGCAGGGAAGTGTTATAACCTAAGCCAAGGACCTCTGATGCTCTTGAAGCAGCTTTGCTGGTGGAGACATATCATCATGGAGAAGAGCCCTGCCAGCACATGATCTGCATCCCAGCCTCGCTTACATTTTAGGGGGCTACATAAAACCCTCACAGCACAGTGCTCTGTGCTTGCCACCAGCCCAAAATAACCCATCCGTGGGCTCAGGGATAAGCTCTGCCACTGGGTCTCTCTGTGCTGACACACTGTGCATGTAGAGAGCCCTTGGGACCACTCAGGGTTCCGAGTAGGTTGTCAGAAGATGTCACTCTGTACCTTAGATTTGAAATACAGCCATGTTGAGAAACCTTTCAAGGTGTTTGATCTGGCAAGTAATTTCACCAGTGTTTTCCTCGCTGACCAGATGTATTTCTGCAGAAGCTATACAAGGTGCCCTTCCTGCCCCGTGTTTGGTCTCTGCTCCTCATTGCTCTTCATGGGCTTGCTCTCTGCATGTCCTCCTTGATACTCTGCATGCATTCAGGCATCCTTCTGGTCTCTATTTCAGAGGCATATAGCCTTATCCTACAAAGATAATCTAAGTTCAGCCACTGTTTCTTGTCCTTTTGAGGATCTTTTTATCCCATCAGGCTCTTCTGGCTCCTGAAAAGTGGAGTGGAAAATTAGTGACTGACATCAGTAAAAATATTCTAGGGGAGGTAGGTGCAAGGAGCAAAACTTCCTTAGAAATGTAGTCTGTAATTAAGCATTTCAATGTACAGTGGGTCAGTTTTAGTCAGAGCAGCTTATTGGCCAAGGGGGAGTTGTAAATTGCATCATCTCCCTCCTTGGCAAATGCTGATGAACTCTTTTGGTGTTGATGTACCTCTAGTAGTTTGTTAGAGCTCCCTGAGCTGAAGCAAACGAGTTAAAGAGAATTGCAAAGGCATTTTCTCCCTTGTCTGGTCCTGGTTATGTCCTCCTCTTTTTTGTTATTTACTATATATTGCAGTTTTATCATTATTGTTTTATTTGCAATGGCATGTTTTGCAATGGGGCGCCAAGGATGTCAGCTCAATTTTTAGCCTTTTCCCAGCACAGTCATTAGACTGTGACAGGTGATTTTCCCTTCTGTTTGTACTCTGCCCTTGTATGCCTCGCCCTGAGAGCTGAGAGTGTCGTCGTAATTCAGGGGATGGTCCAACAACCACTTCTGATACGTTTGCTCTCCCACCCCCTGCCTCAGCAGGAGCACGTGCACCAAAGTGTCTGCTGTCTTTTGGAATAAATTTTAACGTGCACTGATTGTGGTGAAGAAGGAGGGGGACCTGTTTTGGGAGTGGTAACCCAGTGTTTGTGATGTTCCATGGCTCCTGAGGGAGTCAATTTCTAGAGCTGCCTGGAAAAGTTTTCCCTGAAACTTGCCCCTGCCAAAGGGGAAAAAAGTTGCAAATCATGAATCATGGTTAACAGCTGGACTTGATGATCTTTTCCAGCCTTAATGATTCCATGATTGTATGGTGTGAGAAGTTTCGTTTTTCACAAAGGGTGTGTGTGTGAGGAGACCTGTGCATTTGACCCTCTCACAGAAGCAGCGTGCGTGGGACTCAGAAATAAAGAGGTGACAAAGCACAGAGCTTTCAGTGTCAGCCACCCAGGGCTCAGTGACACAGGCTTCGTGAAGGGCATATATGACATCGTGTACTGTTGATGTAGATTTTGCCTTAATTTCATCAGTTTTGTCTTGTGTCTTACTGTCTGCCTCCACCACTGGTTTTCATGGAAGTTACACCACCAGGTGTTTGTCATGGCTCTCTGCCTGGAGGAGCAAGGTAGTCAGGTGGTAGATTCTTAAAGCTGCTCATATTTGGCCTGAGAAGAGTCACACTGAAGGTCATTGAAGCCTTGTCACTGGGTTCAGAAGAAGCTGAGCTCCCCCTTGCTGCCCTTGGGAACAAAGTGAGTCCCACTCTGATCTGCCTGAAGAACTTGCTTCTCCAACTCACTGACATGACGTGTGAAACGTTTGTGGTGTGGCTCACCCACAGGGTTTTGTGTTGCTTGGTGCCACATGTGATATATCTTCACAGTATCACAGCTCCTGGGCTTTATTCCTGTTTCCCCATTAAATGAAAAAGAATGGGTTTTTTATTACAATTGTTTTATTTTTTTTAAACTCGGCAGGCTGGCCACCTTCATGTTTGTTGTTTTTTGTGTTCATGCAGTGTGACTGAGCTTTCATAGAATCAGAGAATGGTTTGGGTTGGAAGGGACCTTTAAGATCATCTAGTCCACCCTCTGCCATGGGCAGGGATGCCTTTCACTAGACCATGTCATTCCAAGCCCCTTCCAGCCTGGCCTTGGACACTTCCAGGGATCCAGGGGCAGCCACAGCTTCTCTGCCCAACCTGTGCCAGGGTCTTCCCACTCTCACAGGGAAGAATTTCTTCTGTATATCTGATCTAAATTTCCCCTCTTTCAGTCCGAATCCAATACTCTTTTTTTCTATCACTACCCTACTGTTTCCTCAAAGTACTTGCCACTGGCCAGTCTTAATATAAACTAAACTGCAAAAATAGCTCTAGGACAGCACTGGGATCAGAGGGGTCAGGTCTGAGCTTGGGCAGATGGCTGGCTCTGTAACTCCTTGACATTTGGAAAAAGCAAAGCTGGTGTGTAGGTCTGAGTTCATTTAAAGACCTTTTATCAACATCAAGATTTTCACTTCCTCGACTGCTTCACCTTCCAGCGTCAAGGCCAGGAACTGAGTGATGTGTCCTTCTGCCCTGGGCAGTGAATACGCAGGGTCAGAGTTCTGCCTATGGATTTTATTCCTCTTACAGAGAAGAGGGTCAGTGCACCAAGGGCCATGATTCAGATGTGCCTTTCAACAGCACTGCCTGTATGGGTTTGTAGCACTGTGCTTTGTATCAAACCACTGAGTTATTAATGTACTGTGATTTCTGCCTCTCTCCTTGCAGTCAACAAGTACGTGGTCCGGGTTTTTACGGGTGAAGTCAGTGGCAGTGGAACAGACGCAGATGTCTTCATTAATATCTTCGGTGAGAAAGGAGACACAGGTATTCAAATGCAAATCAATTCCCAAAATATTTCCTCCTGCTCTGCAGGCCTGTGATCTGAACAACACACAGAGGCAACCTGGCAAACGCAGAATAGTTTGGCTGAGTGAAAGGCACAACAAATGGTGGTTTTAGCCCTGGGGCTTCTCACATCCACTGGAAGCTGAGTCTGCAGGGCAGCAGTTGTGGCTGTGCAGTGACTGAAGTCACCTATCACTGAAAAATACCCAAACCCTGTGAAAATGCAGCAGAAAGCAGTGCAGGAAGAGCCAGTCCTGTGAAGGCTCCAACACCAATGTGTATTTATGGTGCATGCAGTTAGAGCTGTGTGTCTCATTTTCTGGGTGCCTGGACAGATAATGATGCCCTTTCTGTGTGCAAAGATTGTGGCTGAGCCTACCTGGGCATTTGGAAAAATAATCTTACTAGGGTTTATACTAATTGGGTTTAAATTAATGGTGTTAGCTTTTCAATTTTTTTTAAAAATGTAGATTGTTCAACAAAAGTGGTCTGGAAACACTAGTTTTTAAAAAAAAATAAATTTGAACCGACTAAATAATAAAATATAGGTATGAACCAAACTCTCTTGGCTATGGAGAAAAGTGAGTTGAAATTCCTGGAGACCCAGAAAGCAAATATTCTCCTGCTTCAACACTGCACCTATCCTATCAAATTCAAGAAACAATAATATTATGTCTGCCAAGTGTCCTTGCACAGATTATGAAACTTAGTGGATGGGGCTCATCCTTGAATAATCCTCCAGACTTTTAGGAGGGAATTCATCTGATCTCCCTGAAGGCAACCAACAGTGGGAGTCTAAACCTAAGCTGGTTGTCCAGGCACTCTGTCCTCTCTACACAAAGAAATAACACCCCCTAGAAAATGACTCATCCCCTTCCAAGGAAAGTGGGATGAATTGCCCAGTGACACCTTTCCCTGCACTGGTGCCTTGGGTGGGTTCAATCCCACTCACAGCATCACTCACCCAGGAGCAACGTTGCCTGCAACCAGGGTCAGAGCTTTAATACCTCTCATAAAGGCAGACTCCTGTGAGATCAGGAAAAAGCCAACAGCCCTGGCTGGGCCCTAATTTGAAAATAAATCCTTCCTGTCGGATGCAGCAAAGAATTCTGTGTCCTGAAATGTCAAAATCTGCAGCTTGTGACCAAAGCCTTTTTTGAACAGTTCGGAGATTTTCAAAGGCATTAAAAATAAAAGGGAAATGTGGTGGTATAAAAAAAAAAATAAATAAAAATTAAGAGCCATCTGGATATATATTCCTGAAAGCTCCGAGAGCTGTAAGCAACTGTGACATTAGAATGGAAATCCTGGTCTTTTGTGTGCTCTAGAAAAGGTACCTTTTTTATTAAAATATAAAGTCCTCTGCCTTTACCTTGAATCCTGGTTGCAGAGAGCTGATACCTGGGGAATATTTGATTCAGTCAGTGAGAACACTCCTAAATATTCCTTTACTTAGAAACGTGCATGTGCCAGTAAGCCTTTCCTCCTTGGAGTTATTACTGTTTACTTCTTTATTTATTCTTATTTTATTTTTTTACATTTCCTCCCCCACCTCAGGTGTGAGGAAACTGGACAATGACAAAGACAACTTTGAAAAAGGAGCAGAGGACAAGTTCACACTCGATGCTCCTAATCTGGGAAAACTGAGAAAAATTAATATCGGGCATAATAACAAGGGTGGCTCTGCTGGCTGGTTCCTTGCAAAGGTTAGTTACTTGTGAGAAATTCAACGTAACCATGTCATGGGGTCAAAATATCTCACCCACCCTCTCAGTGGGGTTGTAGCAAGAACTGTAAGGATAATTGCTGGTGACGCAGGTTACTGAGAAAGTCTCAAATCAGGTTTTCCCCTTTCCAGAAGTTTCCTCTCCAGCACTTGCTTTTTTCTGCAGAGCAAAGAGGGCTGAGGAAGTGCTGGCAGCAGCCTGATGTGTGTCAGTGTGGTGTATTTAACCAAGTGCTGCAGAATCAAACTGGACAGTTAAAATCCAAATTGGGTAGCTTGGTTTCAAAGTAAAAGAGGGCTGATTTGGATTACACATAAGGAAGAAGGCTTTCTTACAATGAAGGTGTTAAAACACTGGAACAGGTTCCCCAGAGAGGTGGTAGAAACCCCAAACCTAGAAACTTTCAACATCAAGTTGGAACAGGGCCCTGAGCAACCTGGTCTAGTTGAATATGTCCCTGTTCACTGCAGGGGGTAAAACTAGATGAGATTTAAAGGTCTCTTCCAACCCAAATCATTAGATAATACTATTAAAATGAGGGTTTTTTACACCCTGGGTTAAGGTATATTTTTGAGCACCTCAGGTGACTTTGTGGCAGTAAGAAAATCCAGTTGTTAACACTTGAATTTGCCTTCTCTAACAATATTTCTCCTGTCTCAATCACAGCAGTTTTTTGACCAATGAGGATGAATTCTCCAAGCCAGGGCCTCCAAGCCCCCTCTCATCCTGTTGGCTTAACTCATTACCAAAGCCACAAAGATACCAGAGTCTGAGGAATATCTGCTAGGTCTGTTCACACTGGATATTTGCAAATTTATAGCTTGGCCAAAATCAGGTGATTTATCATCGCCACAACAAAAGAGATATACCTGCCACAAAGATCCCTTTCTTCCAGTCTCCTGCTCATTTTAATCTCCTGCTCTAAGGTAGGAAGGTATTACAGCTTTTAGTGAAATGGTTGAAGGAATATTTTAAAAGGAGAAATCTATGTCTCTTCCCTCTAGTCTCATTTTCTTTCCTCTGCTGATGCAGTTTAACACAGCTGGCTTTAATCCGCAGAAGATCTCACCCCAGATTTGTAAATCCTAGATAACAGAGTAGTTTGATGTATTACAAATGCAAATATTAACACATGCTTTTTCACCACTGCCATACAATGCAGGAAAAGTTATGATGTTGGTTGTCTGTGAGAAGTGCAGCAATGAAAAACAGAGCAATTATGCTCAACGTAATAAACGGTGGGGAGGGGAGGGGGGAAAGCACAGAAAAAGAACCTCATTCTCACATCACAGGTGACATGACATGACTTTTAATGTTGGTTGGGTTGCTTAAGTCCTAAAGCCTGGATTAGTGACTACTTGCAGCCAACACGTTAACCCTGCATTCAACCATTCGCTGCCCAGATATTTGTGATTAAGTAAAAAAAACAACTTTTACCTTGCAAATTCATCTGAGAGTTTGCAGAATTGAGCTAAAATAGCTCAGTTATTGTCCACCATTGTTTGATGCCTTAGTGTAATTCGCTGCAATACTTGGAGACTCTGGTGTTCTCACTCCTGGATGAACCTGTTCTCACGTTTCATGTGTTTGCAGTGTGACTTACGCTCAGAGATGGTTTCCCACCTCTAAATAGATGAATAAACCCATTAGAAGGAGCCCAAAGAGGATCAGCTGGTAGAGAGGAATCAGAGTGTTGATATTTCTCCTGAACCTTGTCTATTTTAGTCTCTAACACCCCAGCACAGCATCGCTCTCTCATGCTGACAACCCCAGCCCTGGCAGACACTGATGTCTGTATCTACAGAGGTACAACGAGGATCAGGGATGCTGCAGGCAACAGCAGAGCGTGGGATGAGTGACAGGAGAGGAAGCTCTGTTTCCCAAAGAATGGCTTCATACATTTATCAGAAAGGACAGGTTTCAGATTCTCCCTGTTTGTTGAGGAAAGTGTCAAGGACTTTCTATCCACATTCTTATTTTTTTTTCTGAGACATAAGACATGCAGAGGAGTAGAGGTTTTGATTTCTTCTCTTCTTACTAAAATTCTTCAGTATCCTCCTCTTCTTGTTTAGGATACTGGTCTTCAGGAGCCCAGAGAAGATATTGGTAAGAAATGCCTCAGCAGGAGGTGCAAAAGATTACAATCCAGTATTAAAGGGGAAGATTGTTCCCCACCTTGTTTTAATAAAATATATCAGAAGCCTAGAATGGTTTGGCTTGACAGGGGCCTTAAAGGCCATCTTGTGCCATGGACAGGGACACTTTCCACCAGCCCAGGTTGCTCCAAGTCCTGTCCAACCTGTCCTTGGACACTTCCAGGGATCCANCAGGTGGGGTCTCACCTGGGGGGGCAGAGGGGCAGAATCCCCCCTGCTCTGCTGCCCACACTGTGGGATCAGCCCAGCACAGGGAGAGCTTCTGTATGAGGCATGTCCAGCCTCTCACCCACCAGCACCCCCAAGTCCTTCTCCCCAGGGCTGCTCTCCATCTGTTCTCTGTCCAGCCTGTGTTTGTGCTTTGGTTTGCCCCAACCCAGGTGCAGGATCTTGCACTTGGCCTTCTTGAACTTCATGATGCTTGCTCAGCTCCACCTCACTGGTGCTCCAAAGAGTCAAACCCTTCCAAATTAGAATCTATTCATACCACAGGGTATCACGGCTGCCTTTACAGTGGTACCATTCTGGCATAACTCATCAGGATAAAGTGATATTACTGGGTCACATGAGCTGATCTGATGGTCTTTATTTGCCTGGAAATTCCTGTTTTTTACCTTATAACAAGGCTCTAAAGCAGAGAGAAAGAACACAGCCTGTTCCCAAAGCACAACAAAGAGCTGTCGTTCAGCTGTTGGAGATGAGTAGCCATCACACAGGCTCTGGAGAGAAGGAAGACAGGCCAGCCAGCTGGTCTTGATAGCAGAGACACCTGGTTTCGTACACCGTGAGAGCTGCAGAGTGGGTTCACTGGATCAAAAAAGAAAATGGAAAAGCTGGGGTTTTACTCAGTGATTGTCTGAAATTGTATCAGTACTAATTAGGGAGTAGAGAAGGATCCGCTTGAGTATTAAATATGTTAATTACCAGGTCAGAGTGTGTACATTAAGCCTCTGCTCTTCTGCCACCCCCTCATGTAACACCTTCACTTTTCCCACGATGTTTTTCAAAGTGCTGTTCCTTTTTTCTTAGGTGATCATTGAGGACATCGGCAATAAATGTGTGTACCAATTCCCAGTTGGACGCTGGTTTGCTTTAGATGAAGATGATGGAAAAATCCAGAGGGACATTCTTGTTGGGGGCACTGAAGCCACAGGTAAAGTCATGGGCTGAATCCATGGTGGGAAATGGGAAGTTAATGCCATTAGCCATGTTTTCTTTAGAAGACTGAATGCCTTATGCTTAGGGAGATCTGCAGTGAACCATCTGCTGGTGACAGGCTGTTTTGTGCCACCACATTTCCCACCTCTCTGTCTCACTGGTGAAGATGTTTAGGACCTACATGCTGGTTTATCACCTGATGCACCTGGATAAGGGGCTGATGGGCAGAGGAGGAGAGATCCAGCTTGTACTTCAGCAAGTGTCTCACCAGCTTTTAGAGGGTGGTTTGCTATTTCCACAGTCACCAACGTGCCACACAGTAGTGAATATTGTATTTCTTGTCTGGGGAACCACACACCCTTTTGCAAAACAAGAAAGATGGTGCTGACCCCTAAATCAGACTTTTTTATTACTCAACATGGTTAAAGCAAAGACAATCAAAATTTATGTCTCTGTTAAAAGAAGCCTGGATGGGAAGTCAATAAAAGAACTTACCACAAGGTAGAAGATTATTTGGATGGTGTTCTGCCTGAATTTATTTATTAACATAAAGGCAGACACTTTGGCCATGGATGTAACACTTTGACTATGCATGTAACAGCTGTTCTTTACTTCCTTGCATGGTATTCAACATCTGCAGTCCTTGTATTCCTGCGTGTGGATGAGGAAAGTGGTCTGGGTGCAGATTTCTGACTGCAGGATGCTTGTTGAGAAAAATTAGGAGAAGAGTGGGAAAGAAATGTAATTCATTCAGTAAAAGCTTCCTTATTTTTCACCATTCATGACTGTTCATTTTTTTTCCTGCTCTCATGAGTTTTGTTGAAGATGCATCCACAGTAAAGCATAACTGAATAAAATTTTTAATATAAATTTCAAAGGGAGGATTATTTAGAAGAGAGTGTGTTCTGATGCTTCTACTTCACCTGAAGTCCCTATTGAAATTTCTGGCTGATTTAGTGAAAAAACTTAGCTCGGGCCCCAACTATTTTATACACACTCCCTAAAACATTCTTAGAGTGTTTTAGGGGTCTATTTGATGTCATGAGATGGGTCTAAGATGTGCTTGTCTATGAACCATCTGAGACATAAGGCTTGTAGGAAGAAGTGTTTTATTTCTTAGACCAACAGTTAGAGCTAGGAAAAAAATTAAAAATAAAAAAACCAGGATACTTGTATGCATGTTGACTTCTTTTCAGAAATGTTTTTCCTTCTTCCAGCTAGGGCAATACCTCTCCCAAAGCTTGTTTGGCTGAGATCTTTGTGATCTCACAATGATTGTGGAGGTCCTGATGGTTTCAGCAGCATTATAAGCTGTTGATCTGAAGTTTCCAGAGTTTTGTGATGCTGCAGACCTTGCCACCACTGTTTAAAACAACACTTTTCTGTCCTCTCAGCATTCTCTGACACATTTAGTGCTTGGTATCACTCAAAATCGATCTAATTACTTGCCAATTCAATTTTTTTCCTCTTCTTCACCTAATGATCATGACATGGTGAATAAAAACCACTTTTTTTTTTTTTTTCCCCCTGGGCTATGTGCTAGGGAGTTTGTCACCACCCTAACCCTGTTTCTCTTGGACGTTCTGAATGAAAGTAGATGTGTGTTTCTCAGAGTTATGTGCGGGACAAAAATAAATGAAGCATTGCACTGTAAGTCAAAAGCTGAAATAGGCAAGTGGGAAACCAATAGAGACCAATGTAAATCCAATAAAAATCGTAAATCTCAGACTCCTTTCCTCCCTTCTTTTTTTCCTAACCTGACTCCTGATTCCTTCAGGCATTGTGTACAACGTGGCTGTGGTGACAGGAGATATCAGAGGAGCAGGAACAAACTCCAAGATCCACGTAATCCTCCACGGCTCCAAAGGCTTAAAGAACAGTGGGAAGATTTTCCTGGAAGGAGGTGAATTTGAGCGTGCCAGGACAGACCTCTTTAATGTGGAGATAGCTGCTCTTCTCAGCCCTCTCAGCAGGGTCACCATTGGGCATGATAATTGTGGTGTCAGTTCTGGATGGTTTTGTGAGAAGGTGAGACTAAGTTACCATAATCTCGTAGAATCATTTAGGTTGGAAAAGACCTCTGAGGTCATGGAGTCTCAGCGTTAAGCCAACACTGCCAAGTTTTTTGTCTGCAGGCAGATGTCAGACTGTCTCCTGACCCCAACCTGACCCCAACAACCAAATAGGGTTTAAAAATAAATAAATAAATAATGCTACTTTTGTTTGGATGGCAATATCCCCGATTTAACAAGTCAATACTATACATCATGCATGGGAGTAGCTGATTGCCTCAAAGGCACATTAGATGCGTAAGTCAATCACTCGCTAATTGGGTTGATTGCCCCTCTGCAGTCACAAAGATAGAGATTATTGTTTGCTCAGCTCCAAAAGCACCTTCAGATGTTCGCCCAAGGGGCCGGACAGAAATGCTGTCTTGGATTGTGCTGAGGATTTCAAAGTTATGAACTGCACTCAGACTTCCCTGAAGTTTCTAGATGCTGCTCTGGAGCTCAGAAATTATCAAAAACAAGCCAAAAAAACAACCCATCAATAAAAACTGGCTGACCACAGCTCTTACTGGGAGGTAGCGGGGCAATATGTGATGTGAGATCATGTACAAGGTCAGCAGGAGGTGATAGGAGGGCATGGCTGCCTATCCTGAAGCTGTGTGGAAATGTGGTTTTCCTGGAAACCAAAATCAGCTTAGGATGTGTTTGAAGGCTTTTTGTGCCTTGTGTTTTCTTTAAAGCCCTACTGGTGTGGTTCAGGGCTGGCTCCTGCAGCCACCCTACCTGTTCCCATTCCTTTCCCCTCCTGTTGTTTCACCTCTTCTTGGTGGACCCATTTTGATATACAGCTACAAAACCGGGAGTAACAGGACAGATGGATTGCAGCTGAATTCCAAACTGGGAATGGTGCAACCAGTCCAGTTCATGTTGGTCCAGAAAACCTGATTCAGAGAGCAGAATCAAGCTCTCCATCTCTGTCTTTGCTTTGGTTTTTTAAGTTTTCAGGTCCAAGGTCCGTGGGCTTCCAGAAACAGAATATTCAACCCTGCTTTCCCAATCTCTTTTGCCAGGTGGTGGTTTACTGCCCATTCACTGGTGTTGAGCAAACCTTCCCGTGTGGTAAGTGGCTGGACGAAGATGAAGGAGATGGTCTCATAGAGAGGGAACTCTATGAAATGGTCTCTCTGCGCCAGAAAAGACTGAAAAGTAGGTAAAATTGTCCAGGAGCCTCTTGTGAGCATCACCTCCCCCTCCCACAAGCAACATCACCGTGAGTGTCACCTGAGTGACATGGGCTGACCTGTGGTCAAGTAAAGGCCCAAGTCATTGAGTCACAGAATGGTTTGAGTTGGAAGGGACATTTAAAGGTCATCTCATTCTAACCCCCTGCCATGGACAGGAGCACCTTCCACTAGCCCAGGCTGCTCCAAGACCCACCAAATCTGGCTTTGAACACTTCCAGGGATCCAGAGGCAGCCACAGCTTCTCTTGCCAGGGCCTCACCACCTTCACAGGGGAAAATTTCTTCTATATTATCTGATCTACCCCTGCCCTCTGGCACTGGGCAGCCATTCCCTGTGTCCTGTCCCTCCATGCCTTGTCCCCAGTCCCTCTCCAGCTCTCCTGGAGCCCCTTTAGGCACTGGCAGGGGCTCTCAGGTCTCCTTGGAGCCTTCTCTTCTCCAGGTGAACCCCTCCAGCTCTCCCAGCCTGGCTCCAGAGCAGAGGGGCTCCAGCCCTTGGGGCATCTCCGTGCCCTCCTCTGGACTCGCTGCAGCAGCAGCAGCACGTTCTTCTGATGTTGGGGCATGAGCTTGAGCTTTGAACATACTGCTTTGGGGAGTTCAAAATGAAACTTCTACAATATTTTGAAGAATTACATTCATTTTCTTAAGGGAGGAAATCAGACCTGTCAGCCTTCCTGGGTTCACTGTCCTTGAGGCTTACCTCTGCAGACAAGCCAGGCTACGTTTCCTATCACTACAGAAGGAAAGCTTTCTCATTCCAGATGGAAACAAAACCTAAACACAGTAAGAAGGAAGGAAAAAAAGAAAAAAAAAAAGAACGGAAGAAAACCAAAACTCCTCCTGCTAACTTCAAGTATTTTTTATTCTGGACCTTGGAGAAATAACCAGTCAGTCCTGTCCAGCTACTACAAGTGCCTCCCGAGGCACAGGGGTGCTGAATTAGAAGGCTTCTCTCTAGAGGGAGGCAATGGCACACGTTTGCAGGGAGGAGCTGCTCTGAGCCTTGCTGTGCAGTGGTTGGGCATGTTCATCATGTTCATCCATCCACACCGGCTCTAGCACCAGCCTTGCTTCCTTCCCTGGCTGGGTTTGCACCAACCAAAACACATCGTTCCCGTCTCGCCTGCGCTGGTGCCTATGTGTAAACAGAATCTTTTAATTAGGATAATAGACACAGTTTAATCCGCGTGCTTCGGGTGGGCTCCTGCTTAAGCAGCAGTTCATTTAAATAAGCTTTATCTAAATGTTAGTCAGTGTTATAACCACATCGCGCCTCCAACTCGGTCCATTTAGCTAAAGCATCTGCAACCTTTAACCCTCTATTATCAGCTCTGATTGTTATTGACAGGCTAATTCCCCTGCCACTGCAGTGCTGGAGATAGACAGGGAGCATTAGCCTTGAGAAATCTGTGACCTTTAGCTGCCAGATTATAGAAGCATAAGACTTGGAGTTAGAAAAGACCTATTATGTCATCTCGCCTATCTCCCCGTGCATACAGGACTGTCCCTTTCTGTAGAGCTGATCAAAGCTGGGTTGAACCTCACTTGGGGTATCCATGGTGAAACATCTCCCAGCACAGCATCCACAAGCTGCTCCCGCAGCAGATTGCAGCTCCATGTGTAGCTTGTATTTATTCTGGTTTGGCTTTTTTTTTTTTTTTTTCACTCCCTCCCTTCCTTATCTTGAATGTTATCCTGGAAACTGTTGTGTCAGATTTAGCCCTCCCTGGTGTTTATGCCCTGGGGAGGAATACTTGCTCAGGCTCTGAGAAATTCCAGACTGCCTGGATCCCTTGAAGTGGAGGGATAGGAAAGGGGAATGTGACCAGTGAGCCCCAGGAGGATGATGATGGGTATTTGGGGAAATGCTTGGTCACCTCCAGCAGCTGCTGCCCTGGCTCACCCCCGTTTCTATTGGTGTGGTTTCTCCCTGAAAGCTCTCTATCAGCATTTAATCCTGGTACATGGTCCCGTTTCCCCCTCCACGGAGGCATCACTCCTGCTTTCCTTCAGCACGAGGTCAGGGAGGCCAAACCAGACAGATGAGAGCGGTCTCCGGTGTCTGAATTGCCCTTGTGCTTTTCCCCAGGGAGACCAGGCTTCTCCATCACATGGTATCTGCAGAATTGTCTTTGCCTCATTTCTGCTCTTATAAAACCTGCTGGTGCTTTTCAGAAAGGAGTGGTTGTGAACATTCCGTATATTATTAAAACAGGGTAAAAACTTTTTCTAAGAGCTCCCTCTTCTCCTCAGTTTGGTTTTTTTTTCAGTAGCTCTTGCCTCTCTTTTTTTTTACTGTCAAACACTGACTAGATCAGTAAAAATCTAATTTATATGCATGTCATCATATTTTTATATTCCATTCTGGGCTCTGAAGGTCAAGCCGTGCTGGTGTGGGCTCAGGCATACTGAAAGGGTTACCAACTCTCTCATTAAGATTTGTTAATAATTCAGCTGATGTCTGAGTGAGGAAAGAAGGCTGTTCCCTCTCCTGTAGGTGCTGCAAGGCCTGCAGAAGTGACACACATTACCATCAATAAAGAATGCAGATGAGAGGCTCTTTAGAGCAAATAATGTCACCTTTATATATGCAACCATCTTCTGGAATGAAACCAACGTAAACTTGCTGTGGGAGAGCTGGTATTATAGTTAAACTAAAGTGAAGACTTAAGAGATAAAAATTTTGTAGCTTGGCCACAATCTTTCAGCATGTCACAGAGCATAAAGTAGTACTAACTGAAGTCAGGTGGGATTTAGGCATTTAAATAATTTAAAACCTTTTGGAAAATATCTTTACCTTGCTCTGAGTGTGTTTGGCTCACATGGTAGGGCATGGCTAGGGATACCTGGGTGGCCTCTGAGCCAGACTGTTCTGCAAAAGGCAAGTCTGGGGTGATTGGTCTCCTCTCAGGAAGGCTCAGGATGAGGTGGTAATATGTCTGTACCAAACTGCTCCTCGTTCCAGACACAGATCAAGGAAGTTTAGGAGCTCTCTGGAGCTGCACTGCACCTTGCACAAGGAACTGGAGACTCTTTCTCATTGACAAAAGGAAAGCTGAGTATTTCCCTGACTTTATGGTCTTTGAAGCTAGAGTTGTTTGACACGTATACTGAAACTACAGGGGTGGAGCACATCCCTGAATTACCCTGTTATTAATGTATAACAGAAGAATATGGTTCACCTGAAAAGTGGTGATTTTGGGGTTTTTCTCCTCATTTTCTTAAATGAAATCTCATAATTATATTTCCAACCAATCTAATTCCTATACATCATGTAGCAGCTGATTACATTTGTGCAGAAAAGGATGAGATGTCTTGGTCTTCTGTCGTATCATCCTGCCCTCTCAACCTACCAAAGGAAAGAATGAGAATTATCTTTTTTACCAGATCACCCTTAAAACTTACTTTTAAAAACTAGTATCTTGAACCTTTCTTTCTAGAAAACCCCTGGTCTCTGTGGATCTGGACAAGCGACATTAAAAATGCAGGGACAGATGCCACCATCTTCTTCCAGGTTTATGGAGACAAGGGGAAGTCAGATGAGATGAAACTGGACAACAATTCAGACAACTTCGAAACTGGACAGACGGATAAGTTCATGGTATGAATCTTGGCGCAAGTGGTAAATTTGGCTTGGCATTGTTTTCCAAGGCATTAGCTTCAACCCTGAATGGAAAATCATCAGCAGGAGACCTTCACCTTGGTAGATCCTTCCAAATTGGAGGCAAAGCTGTTCAGTTTGGTGGTGATGCAAACTATATGGCTTGTCTTCTCCAAACAGAGATTAGGCTTAGTTTTTGACTCCTCTCTGATTTAGCTCTCAAAAGATGTTCAGAGGTGTCCTTTGTGCACATGTTTTGCTGACTTACAGAAATGTATAATGAACTTCTTTTCCCCCCTATAGATCGAGCTTCCTGATCTGGGCACATTTTACAAGCTTCGGATATGGCACGAGAAAAGAAATCCCTTTGCTGGCTGGCATCTGAATAAGGTGAGGGGAAAGCAAGGGAAGGTAGATCTGAAAAGCCAGGCTGGTCAGAGAGGTCTGCAGTGCCAGTCCTGGGTCAGTGTTCCCCAGCTGGCAGCTGAGTTTGGTGTGCAGTGGTCAGAGGTCCCTCCCTGTCAGGCCAAGGGGTGGAAGCCTGGAGAAAAGGAGGCTCAGAGGGGACCTTCTCAGTCCCTACAACTCTCTGAAAGGAGGTTGTAGCCAGGTGAGGTTTGGCCCCTTCTCCCAGGTAACAAGTGACAAGAAAAAAGGTAACAGCTTCAAGTTGCACCAGAGGAGGTTTAGACTGGATATTAGGACAAATTCCTTCATGGAAAGGGTTGTCCAGGACTGACACAGCTGCCCAGGGCACTGGTGGAGTCCCCATCCCTGGAGGGATTTAAAAGCCATGTGGATATGTCACTTGGGTACATGGCAGCTCCATGACAATGAAAGTGGTGGCCTTGGCAGTGCTGGGGAATGGTTAGACTTGATGATCTTGGATGGCTTTTCTAACCCCAAGGATCATGTGAGTCTGGGAAATGAGAGAAGTGGGAAGAGGCAGCTCCCAACAGCCCAGACCGATGGTGAAAACCACATTTTCCCATCCTCCCAGTGTCAGACCACTGTAGTCCCATCTCACTGCTACCAGAGGCTTTTTCCTTGCTCTTCAGAAATCTTCCTACTCTCAGACATCACAACCCACTCCTTGTGTGGCCTACTTAGGCTGTCCATAACAAAAAGACTGATTACAGCAGAGAGCTATTGCACAGTGGAGCATCACCTGCCCTGAAGTGCTGACAGGAGGTTAACACCTGCAGGCTGGAGACTGTGCAGAGGAGAGCAGCGCTGTGCTGTTTGGGAAGTTAAAAGGGTGATCTGCTTGAACCTCAGTCACATGTGTTTTACTCTCCCAGCATTGATTACCAGGCTATCAGCCTTCCCCTGAATTGTCTAGGCAGCAAGTTCATCTCCTAAGTTTCACCTGTACTCCTCCTGAACAGCTTGGGAGGCATTCTCTGGACTTAACAAAACACATGCTTTGCTCTGCATCTGTAGGTGACTGTGTTGATGGATCACAGTTTAGCATTTGGAGGTTTTTCTTATGTGCCTCTCAGGTGCTTTGACAGATCCTGCTCTCCTGCATTGTCATGGAGCTGCAAAAGCATCCACAGCCAACACCAATCTCCAGTGGTAAAAGGGCATCAAGCACTGATGTTGTCACAGCATATGGTGGGAGAAGGGGGTCTACCTACGGTCTTTATCAAAAAGAAAGTGCTGGTCAAACTTTGGGCCACTGCAGTAATCTCTGTTAGTTCCTGCTCATCACAAATGATGAGCAAGAATGCTGGTGTCTCCCATAGTTGTATATTTCCCTGTGGTATTCTATTTTCCTGCACAAAAATTGTGTTCAGGAAGGGCAAGAAGCATCTGGCTATGTCTCTAAGATTCACTTTGGGCCAGACTGTCAAAGCAAACCTGGTTAAGATGCATGAAATGCATGGATGATCTTATGGTTGGATTCAACAATATTACACAACCTAAACAATTCTATGACTCTGTGAAATCAGTCTGTTCTTATACAGCCAGTTTGCTGTTTTCTAGATGCATTAGGCTCATGGTACATGAATCCCATCACTTTTGCATCCGTTTTAGTATTTAGGAAATTAGATGAAGCCCTATGGATGTTTTGGTCCAGTCCTCACACATTTCATGCCAGATTTACTTCCTGTCAGGTCAGGCTTCTATTTTCTGGTACAAGAACATAGAGCAGCCACTCTGGTCAGGCCAAAAGTCCATCTAACCCAACATCCTCTGTCCTGTGTCACAGAAGGACATGATTAAAGAAGTGTAAGGAAAGAACAAGCATTTATGATACTTCCTCCTAACATTCTTCCAGTTTTTGACTATTTAATTGGACAGCTACTTCCTGAACAGACCTACTGAATACAAAGCATTTAATAGATTTTTCTTCCAGCTATTTGTTCAAAGTTTCCAGCCTCCCCTCGAGCATTTAAACTTTTAGCAACCATAATAGCTTTTGGCAAGGACTTCACAGGCTGATTTTGCCCTTTTGTTTGCTTGGAACTTTGTTCCACAGGCATCATTTGATACCCTGTATTTCTTGTGGCTGAACAGTGAGCAGTTGAACCCTCTTTGCCTTCTCCATGCCACCTGTGATTTTATAGACCTTCATCACACCCTTCCTTCACCCACTTCACCAGACAACTGCAGACCACCACTTTATTTGCTCATTACTTTTTTGGAAGGTCCTGCAGATCTTTGGTCAGGCTTGCTGCCATTTTTGGGATGTTTTCTCAATGTGCCATGCACTGATTCTGAGCAGTGAGAACCAGCAGCACAAGCCCCATCCAATTTGCTCTCTGAGTTTACACAGTGTAACATGATGAGAAGTTTTAAGAGCCACAGAATCCCTCAAAACTTTTACAACACCGTGGAGCGATTGGAGAAGGAAGGAATCAAAAGCCATCAGCTATGACTTTGCTCCATGCATCACTACAATGCACGAGTCAGAATTACAGTCTCATCATTAATGTGCTTTATTTCTCAGCTGCTACCCACTCTTGCCTGCCTGGCAAAAGCCTGTCAGGAGCTTGTTGCTTTCTTGTCTTCAAGCCTCTGAACTCACACGGGTTTTTTTGGTTTAATGAAGGTAACTCTGCTGAAAACGCTGACAAAAGAAAAATACTCGTTCAACTGTGGCCGCTGGCTGGATATAAATGAAGAGGACAACGAGATCGTGCGGGAGCTCCCTGCAGAGGGACCTCTAGTGACTGAAGTCATGCCAGGTGAGAGCCACGGGCTCTGTGCAGGTCCTCGCCAAGGACCTGAATAGAAAGAAACCCTCTTTGTGCGAGAGATGCACAGGCAGACCGATGCAAATCAATTAACTTCTCTTTCTGGCACTTTCTCTCTGCAGTATTTTCTGTGTGCACCATTAGCTGCGTGAAGCCTCAAAAAATCCCAGATTTTTGTTGTTGTTGTTGTTGTTGTTTGTTTTTTGGGGTTTTTTTTTAGGGTTTTTTGAGCAGATTCCTCTGTGGTGGGAAATGGGAGAGATCTGGTCACAGCACAACTGTTTCCAGAGTCAGGAGTGGGTTGTTGTTTTTTTTTTTAAACTTGTGGGGTTTTTCCCCCAGTCTCCCTTAAAATGTGAAATGCAAGGTTTGAGGGATGTTCATGGAAAACAAGCTTAGCTTAAGTGCAATCTAAACATCAACAATCATATTTAAAGTTTTGTTTAGTTACAAGCAAATTTATGCAGCTGCATGTATAAATACATAGGAAGTTTCACAGAGCAGTAGTGCAAAAGCAAATGCATCTTTCAGTATATATGAGCAATCCAAACTATTTATTCATTCAATTGATCTGGATATTTAATTAAGGAAAGCTGCAGAACTTTGCACTGGCTTCCTGAATTGGCCACTTGTGCCTTGACCTTGTGTCACAAGAAATAAATGTACTTAGAATCATAGAATCATAGAATTGATTGGGTTGGAAAAGACCTCAGAGATCATCAAGTCCAACCCTTGGAATATCTCAAGGTGGCCAGCGGGATTTTTCCTATTTCCACCAAAGCACCCACACTCTGCAGACCACGAGTCCCCTGTTTTCTGGAATTTCTGATTTGGGTGATCTGCATGCGGCAGAGCAGTGCCTCAGAAGAGGAAGAGCAATTGTAATTGCAGATGTTATTAAAATGTAAATAAACCTGGTTTTGAAATGTACTTTTAATCAGCTGTGGAGAGGGCAGCTTGGAGCCTCACACAGGCACTTTGCTGTGAGGAGTAGTTGTGCTGAGCAGAGTCGAGATGCAGCACCTGCATGTTGGGCTGGCAGGTGGGTTTTGGAGGGAAAGTGGGAGAAATATTTCTTGTCCCTTCCCCATGCTGGAGGAGAAGGTGCCTCTCTCAAAGGTTGGCCCGTGAGCTGGTTCTTGCCTGTGATGTTTCTGCCTGGAAATCCTTCACCCAGTGGGATGGGAGGGCAGAGAAGAGGGCAGGGCTGGGGAAGGAAGAAAAATCCAAAATAAAAATCTCAATTGTGATGAGGAGGCATGACAGAATCCAACCTCGTCCATGAAGTTTGGGCTCTTGGAGTCTTGAGTGATCTTAGAGGCTTCTTCCAACCTTAATGATTCTATGATTATAAGGGTCTCAGGGGGATGGGGACAGCTGGGCTTATCTTGCCCCATAAATCCAACATGAAGAGCCTCTTCCTCAGATCTATGAGCTTTTGTCACTTTCTAACTCTTTTTGTCTTCCTGCCATGCCCTTGGATGCTGAAAATGTTGTTTTCTCACTTTACCAGGTCCCACATCACCAAGACCATCTTGGGAAGGCAGGAGGGGAGGTGGGACTGGGGAAGCTGTGGACTCCAGCTCAGGAGACTTTACATGGAGGGGTCGAAATCTTTATGTCCATCTTTGGAGGGCTTTTGTGGGTTCTCTTCTGGCTTGTTTTGTTTATTCCTAGTGATAACGTGAAACTGTAAAAAGTCAGTGCATCAACACAAGTACCGAATGGAAGTATGAACCCTTAAAGTCAATTACAAGGCTGTCAAGAATGCAGTAAATTTCAGTGGCAATTAATTGTGTTGCTGGAATTGTTTTATTAATTTATGTCTCCCCAGTGATAAAATACCGTGTGACAGTCTGCACTGGGACAGTAAGTGGGAGTGGCACAGATGCCAANAAAGGTTTTTAAGTGTGTGGTTTTATGGTTTTATATATATATTTATTTTTTTTTTAATTTTTTTTGTGTTTGGTTTTTGAGATGTGTGTTTGTAAACTCAGCTGATTTCCTTGCCAGCTCAGGCTGGGGTGGTAGAGGAGAAATGAATCATGTAGACAGAGCATCATAACAGGTTGCAGCTGGAGGGAGGCTTAGGTCAGGGACAGTGTGCCCTTGCTTGATGTCTGCATGTTCATAAAACAGTCTCTTGGTTTGCTCCCCATGCTGAAATTGCATCTCCAGATTGGAGAAGGCTTTCAGGAAACTTTTCAAGAGAAAAAAAAAAAAAGGGAGCCTTTCCCCTTCTATCAATATAGAAAAATTTGGCTCCTGGGGCACAGGAAGAAAAAGCATCTTATTTAATGTGAAATTCAGACCCAAAAGCCTAACCTTTTCCTTTATATTTCCTCCAGCCTCCCTCAACCATGCTGCCCTTAATTTTTGTGTCTTATTTTCAAAGTGATTTTTATATAGTTTTGTACGTTCATATCCTGAATAGAGGAGTGTGGAAATGCCCTGAAATGAAAACAGAGCTTGTTTCCTGGAAAGCTGTGGATAATGAAGAAGTCAAATTATAGTTAAAGCCTTGCAGCATTGGCAGTGTCAGCAAGCAAATAGTGTGTTGATCTGATCTGTGGGGTTAACCTACTTAATATGTATCCAATTTTGGATCTCTCGGGTCCAACTTAGACTTGTAAAATGTAATCAATATCTTCAGGAGGAAATTTTGAGAATCTGATCACAGAACTCTGCAGATTTCCCACCTCTCCTGTCGTTATTTGATTGAAGGTTCAGAGTGGAAGGAAAATGAAGATAAAAGGCAGTCACGTTTTCAAAACAGACCATTGAATTTAGGCTTCTGAAATATGCATTAGCACATTGAATTTGCCTTTGACTGTTCAGAATTTCCAAATCTTCACTGAAATCACAGAGTTATCATAGACTTTAAAACAAGTTTCATCAAGTAGTTCTTGTGCTTGTAAGGTCTGTATGTGGAAACATGTGGCAATTACACAGTGTTGGAATCCATTCTGCTTCTAAATGACATAAAGGTTCGCACACATGGACATTGCAAGCATCTTATTTGTTGCCTATGCATTTAAATTGTAGATATTTTAGTTTTAAAAGGTAGGTCTGAGCTGCAAAGGGTGGCATTTAGTCATTTGGTGCAGCCTAGTTTTGTCAAAATGATAGCAAATAAGTCATGTTTTGGTGGTGTTTGAAGACTATTTCAATGCAGTTCCAAAGAAAGATGTTTGGTTCATAGAGGATACAAATATTTTAAACACAAATTATGGCTCTTTTATGGGATGCTCCATCCCTGTTCAAGTCCAGGGTGGATGAGACTTTGACCAATTTGTTCTAGTGGAAGGTGTCCCTTCCCACAGCAGAGGCTGGAATGAGATGATCCTTAAAATCCCTTCAAGCCCAAACCATTCTAGGATTCTATGATGATTTTATGACAATTACTCAACAAAAAATGAATTATAGACTAACTTACATGAAGGGCAATAAAAAGGGGAAAATGATTTTGGCAATCAAATCAGGTGATTAATAGTATGCAGATGGCATAAACCAAACTGGAACCTATTAATGTAAAACTGCTCTCCTGGCATGGGGAGCTGAAAGCTGGTGAATGAATTGGAAGCTGTTTAAGAATTGATCCTGACAAACTTAGAGTTCATATATTCAAGGGACTGAATGAGCCTATCTACACTGATTAACTCAGATACCCCGTTAAAAAGAAATATAGCTTAGTCAGAGCAGTGTCTAATCTACAGCCACTTAAACCAATAGTATCTTGATTACCAATTTAACTTCAAAAGTTTGCCTGCAGATGCAAAGTAACAGCCTGTATAGAAAGTAAGATTTAAAGGTGCCTCTAAATTAAGTGTTTGCCCTGTTGTGGTTCCAGTTGGTTACTTATTCATTAATTTATATCTGCCATTAATAAATAAGGTGAGCATCAGGCCTAATGAATTAAACTACATTGACTTTGACTGACTCAGTGAGGTTTTGATACCTTAAATCCCCAATTCAGCAGTTTGAGAATGTAAGCAATATTGACATACGTAAGCCCATCATTAACACTTTAACAGTGGCAATATGCTTAGTTGTCCTTATTTTAAGAGTCAGTTTGGAGTCCTGAATGACGAAAAATTACCATTGTTTTATTAAATTCCAGTATTTACATAAATGTTGCCTTGCCACCACACTTTATGGGAGCTAGCTGGATATATTGCTACTACCATATGTGCCTTTGGGAGGTGAAAGATAACTGAATAACAATGGTGTCTTAGTTTAGGGCA
>VWZG01002536.1:0-130626 GCA_013396735.1 Grallaria varia | reverse complement strand
TATATTTTCCATGATTTTGTTTAAAAATATTTGTGGTTGGGTATTTTGTCCTACCCACAGCCTGCAGTTGCTCACAAACTGCTCCACTATAGGTCCTTTCCATGGGTTGCAGTCCTTCAGAAACAGGTTGCTCCAGTGCAGGTCCCTTGCAAGTGCTGTGAAGCCAACCTGCTTCATTCAGCATGAGCTTCTCTCTCCACAGGGCCACAGGCCCTGCCAGGACCCTGCTCCAGTGCATGTTTTCTTTAGCAAGGATTAAATAATTGGCTGTTTGAAAATTAGTGGTGAGTTGATAATGTTTGTTTTCTGTGCCTGCATCAGTCATAAGACAACATTGGAGTTTCTTCTTATCACTATTCTAAGTGGGCACAATACACACAGTATACTTGAGAGATTTAGGAAGGTTGGAAATTTTATGTAATCCATCTAGTGTTGTGGTGTATTTGTGAAGCAGGAGTATTTTTAGCCATCTGTGCATTTCCACCAATGTGCATTCTGTTTGTATACCACTAGGCCAAAAAATGGAGTCTCAGAAAATTCGTATCTTTAACACGACATCCAGAAGTCATTATTAATTTCCAAAATTTTCAGGTGTAGAATCCACACTGCACTTCTGGAGGCATTTATTAGCGGTTTCAAGCAATTTGTTACATAATTTTACATTTTTTAAAAAAATAAAACCCATGCTTCTCACTTAGTATGGCATCAGCAGTCAAAAGCATTATCTTTGTTCCTGTGAGCTTGCCTACCTGGTTTTATTTCTAGACGTTCATACCCAGTACCTTGGTACGTAACAGGCAAGACTTCAAGGTAATAGGTAGTCATAGCCCCTTTTACCTGA
Source organism: Grallaria varia (assembly GCA_013396735.1). Taxonomy (NCBI): domain Eukaryota; kingdom Metazoa; phylum Chordata; class Aves; order Passeriformes; family Formicariidae; genus Grallaria; species Grallaria varia. The sequence goes on along the minus strand of VWZG01002536.1, from coordinate 129,785 downwards.
CGAATGTATGCTCCCCTGCTCTGTCCACAGAAGGTTTCTTTTGCCCAGCAGGTTCAAGTCTAGTTCTGCAGCTGCATTCAGGTGGGCCAGCAGGCATTGTACGAGGTTTTGCTTCCTGTTTTCTTTGCAGTGGCAATATAGGGCACTGATAAGTTTGGTCAAAACCTATTCAGCCCGGACAAGTTACCTGTGTCCTGCAGGTCTCTCATGCAGCCTGCTCTCATCCTTCTGTCTGTCCCACTCTTATTCCATCATACTTCCTTGCAGCGTTCATTTTCTAGATTAAAAAACAACAAGTGCTGTATCTTTTAATCCATTAAATCCCTTTTCCGTTCTTGATTCGTGGATGGGCTTAGTGCTATTTTCTACAGATGTGATGAAACATCCTGGTGCAACCTCCCCCTGTTGGTCACTTGACAGCTCACTGTTTGCATTCAAAACAGTGACTCCTGGTCTTCTCATGCAGAAACCCTGACTCGATTGCTGTAATTATAGACTGACTGAGTTCTTGTTAACACAAATGTATCACAGTTTTAAACTATGTGTATATATTTGAGTTACAGGCATTTTTTCTGCAACTCACAAGTCTCCAAAGGTAGTGAAGCAGCTTTCCAAACAAAGCCAGCAACAAAACTTGACTGGATGATCCTAGTAGATAAAGTAATTGTCTGTCTGCTGTTTGAAAAATCCAACACAAGCTCTGCCACCATGCCCTGACTTCTCATGTTGAAGGCAAAGAGTGTTTCCTGCTCAGTCTCACAGCTGAACCTGCTAAAGAACGTGAATCTGATAGTGAGGTTGTGTTGTGAGGGCTGCTTGTGGCACGTATTTGCCAAGATTATGCAACTGTTTGACGTTTTTGCGAAGTTTTTAGTTGAAAACATTTCTAAATTGTATAGATAGATTGCAGGTGAAAGCTCTGGTGAATGAAATGCATTACCACTTAGCTCTGCAAATCTTTTTCTAAAAACCTAAATTCTAAAATAATTTTAAAGGATGAATGAAGAAGGAATTTCCTTTTTGGTTGGCTGGAATGGCCTCCACCGTTCTTCTGCACCTGGACTCCTCTTTCCTCGCTGCTGTTTCTTTTTTAGCCCCATTGTTTGAGGATGGTTTCTTTTTCTCTCATGTTGTGCTGTAAGTGCTTTGTGGTGAACCCTCTTCTGTTTCTCCATAGCTTCCTATGTGTTCTCCATACACTCCTCTCATTCCTCTGTTGGAGTATTCTGGTGGCAGCTCCCACTCATCACAGCTGCTGCCATTTCCCCAACATACTGCAGTAAAAAGCTGGAAGGTACCAGTTTCAGGACTACCTGTGGAACTTGCAAATTTTGGTCTCTTTTATTTGATGAATGAGGTTTGAATTGAAGATTAGAGGTGGGGGCCTCTTCTGCTCGAGGGGACAGATCAGGAGTTGTTGGAAGCAGAACAGTGCATTCTGTGTAGATGGGCCCCTGGGGTCAGCTCTAATGCTCAGCTGACTGCCCTTGAGTCTGTGGTGGGGTTGTGGGTGTCAGTGTCCTTTTATTCTGCTTCAGGTAATGGGCCTAGTCACTAGTGCTGGTTACATACTGGCCAGTTGTGCAAACACATCTGGCGCTTGCATTCTGAATAAACCATTGTAGGTGCACAGATGAGGACTCGCTTTGGTTGTACTGCATCTGTGCAGCGGTCTGGTGTGTGACATGATCCAGTGCAACTGCTCTTTTGGCACATGTAAAGCACAGGACAGATAGCTCTGCTTCCCAGGGAGGCAATATGTGAGTTCTAGGTTATGTGAAGTTATCGGCCCTTGTGGTGAGGGATCTTGGAGCCCTAGGTGCAGCTCACAGTTCCTCTAAGAGGAAATTTACTTTGTGAAGGAAGGTTTCTCCTGCACAGTTTGAGCTTTTCCCAAGCATATGGGTAGGTAGGAAGAGTTTGCCAAATGTGTTATAGTTACATAAAACATGCAACATCTGACAGATACGAAAAAGGTTATAATAAATTATTCCTTTAACTCCCTCTTTGAAAAAGCTAAACAAAATGGTAATACAAAGCCCATCAGATTTTCTTTCCCATTTATGAGGTTCTTTTTTTTAGTGTGGAAATTCTGTCTGTGAGCATGGGCTAACAATGGCTGAGTCTGTTTGAGAGCTTTCTGCTAGGCAAGTACTGTGCTATTTCGAATTACAGTGCTCATTTTGGTTTATTTGTCTTTGCTATTAATACCTGTGGGATATTATTTCCAATATCTCATCTCCATTTCCAGTCCTGCATCTGCTGTGACCCAGAGATATGACAGGCTGCTTGAAGTTCTTCAATTTTTTGGCTTCCTTTCTCCCCTTTCTGTCTTGCCCATTTTTAAAGCTGTACTAGTTTTCTGAAGGGTAAAGTGAAGTTAAAAAAAGAAGTAGAGTTGTATTTAGGAGCTAGGGATTATTTTGCTTTACTGGAAATATTTAGCCAAGTTAGTGGTTTGGAAATATTTTCATGAGAGGTGCTGAGCTAAAAGTTACTGAGACAAAATTCCATAAAAATAACTATGAACTCCAGTTTATAACAAAGTCATTGTTGGCAGCCTTCCGTTTAAAAATTTTCCATAGCTGCAAGAAAGAAAGACTTACGGATCAAAAGTAATCTGAATTTTTTTTTTGGCAATTAAAAAAAGTTAACATTTGGATTTGAACCCCACTGTGACTAGTTCATTTCCATTCATTTATTACTCTGTATCCTTGATAAGAATGACACCAAGGAATAGAGGTTAGGAAGAGACACTTTTTTCTATTTAAAATTGGTTCTGCAGGATGGAAATTTGGCAACAGACATGGAAACTAAGCAAATCTGTTTACAGAGCTCTCTGCCTCTGTATATTGAAACCAACAAGAAAGCTCATTATAAGGAGAGATTTTAATGATGAAGCTACACTTTGTTGAAATTTTTCTTTGTGCTGTTTTCTTGATCTTTTTACCTTGATAATAAACTAGTTATTTGGTGTGAGATGTAATGTAAATTGGTGCCAGCACTCATCTGGTGTCCTGTGCTCTTCAGAGCTTCTGACCGCTGTTCACATTAATGAGCCAGGCACAAAGAATCTGGAAGTGGTGATATCAGAGAAGTTGAGGGTGTTACATATAGGGCTAGGATAAATGTTAGGAGAGAATTTCAGGCAATAATTTAAGGGCTGTGGCTACTGTTAATGCAGGAACACATGGGAGTAACGTCACTAATTCCTACAAATCTTGTCGTATCTTTTCAGAAGTCAAGTGGGTGTACCCATGCCCTCTGTGGTGGGCTAGCAGGAAACAGCTAGGATGGGAGGCTGGAAGGACATGATTTCCTGCGCCATTAACTTAATGATCAGCAAAAATGAGCCAATAGAGCGAGGGATATTAGTGTATTAATCTAGTAAAGAATAGTAGCAATTTGAGTAAGAGCAAGGAAAAAACTTGGGAGAAGCTGTGACTTGCTGACTCAGGAAGTTTTCTGGGGCTATGCAGTTGCTGGCAGTCCTGCACATCTGGCAGACAGCAGGAAAATATTTTCATTTTTTAAAAATATTGCTTACTTCCTGATCCTCAGATTAAAAATATTGAATAAAATTGAATAAAGTCTTGTCTTCACTGAAGAGTTAATAGGAGAAATTGTTATTACTCTGCTTGTGCCACTTCTTAGTTATGTGTGCAGCAGGGGAGAGGTTGATGTTACCTTAAATTCCCTGAATGTTTGGCTTCAAAATAAGCAAATGCTTATGGATTTTTTTTTAACTCAAAAGACAAAAAAATTACATTTCTTTGTTCCCTAAGATCTTGTCTACAAAAATGCAGAATTTATCTATTATGAGGATAATATCTACTTTATAATGCAGTTTTTACAAATAAGTTACTGGCATAAGTGCAGACTCTGCGGGAAGAGTCAACTTTTCCTTTACAAAGGGAAGTGCCACCTTTCAAAGTAATGGAAACCCTTTGAGGGAGTGAATGTGCAGGTGAATAAGAAAGATCTGGATGGCATTCAGAGGTATTTGACAACATTCTATATCAGAAAGAAGCCAAGCAACTGTGCATGAGGAGGGAGGGTCATGTTATGGACTAATATGTGGGTAAAAGATGGGAAGAATAAGGTGGATGTAAGTGGTGCCTTCTGACAGTCACCAGAGTAGTTTGACTGGTTGATGCATTTGGCATATAAAAAGTATGCTGGAAAGGGGCTAATTGTTGAAGCAAGAAAGGGTGCTGATGACACTCACTTGCTCAGAGTAGTAAGGTTGAAGTGAACCACAAGGAATTGGAGGAATACCTGACATGGCTGTGTGATTGGGTGGTGGAAGGGCAGGTAAAATTCCGTGCAGATAAATGGAAAGTGGTATACATGGGGAAAAAATAACTGTGATTCCACTAAAAAGGTGTGTTTTGAGCTGTTACCATGAATGAGTCACTTACCACGTTATGATAAACAGCAGTGTAAAACAGGCGCCCACTACTCTACAAAGATCAGAAAAGCAAATCAAATGCCAGGGAATATTAATAAAGGAATAGAGAATTAAAGAGATGGCATCCTTATTGCCACTACGTAAGTTCATGGCTTACCAGCATTTTGTATCATGTACAGTTCAGGTCTCCTTAGCTCAAAACCAATACAGTAGAATGAGAAGAATTTGGAAAAAGCAGCAGTTTTAAGAGGTACAGAAGGGTTTGTGTACACAGAAAACAAGGATTCTTTATCCTGGCAGGATGAGACATTGGAAGATATTCTTGAGGTCTGCAGTGTTGTGAGTGGTGGGGAGACCGTGCGCAGGTTCCTTTGTTCATTGTCTCTTTGAATTTGAGTCTTAGAGGAGGCATCAAGTAGAACATAAGCAAACAGAAGAAAGGTGTGTCTTCTTGAAACACCATGCCAAAGAATATTATGTTTGCTGAAATTTTATATGGGTCCACTTTCTGAATAGTGATTTTTTTTCCTGTGATTGTATGTATGATGTAATGGGTAGGTGCACTTTGAAACATTTGTGTTCTCTGTGGTCTTCTGAAGTTTTCTGTAGCCGTACATTATATAGCCTATCACAAACCTATAAGGAAAAGTATTTAGCTGAATTAAATGGCCTTCCTGTATGTGTAAAATGATTGGAATATTTTTTTAATGCGTGACAAAGTCTTTTGGGGTTTTCATATTCAAGTTTCCCAGCTTCCTCAATTACTTAATTGGATATGGTACCTTTACATGGATTTTAAAAACCAGTCTTGGGTTTAGTTTCTAGTAAATGCCTCCACCATTCCTTTTGGTTCTAGGAAATTAACACTCTCAATATGTTTGAGAACTTCAGTTGTGCGCGTAGGAGAAATACTGTAAATTACAGTGATGTGGGCTTGTTGGCAGCCCTGGATTCCCACTAAAGCATTGTGCCTCTTTAGGCATGCACATTGTCATCAAAGAAGGTGAAATTGTGCTTTATCCCTCAAAATGTCTAGTTTTTTCTCATAACCAGCTTCTTCTGAAATGGCCCTTCTTTAGTTATTGTTACTGAAATACAGGGGCCCAGGTTTTGTGCAAAAAAGCAGTTGTTCATGCAAAGAAATCCAGGGGCTCTCTGCCTCAATATCCTCATCTTAGCAACAGGGCATGGTTTTCTTGCATATGGCTCTCCTGGTTTTGGAGGTCACACATTACTGAAAGAGCAGGACTTCCACTGAAAGCAGAGGAATAATGACAACACCAAGAGCTTTTATCTGCACCTGCCTGGGTCAGGTAAGCTCAGTTTCCTTCTTACCAAAGTCACTGACCTCAGGAGCAGCATGCATCACACTCATGTTCTAAGTCCATGCACTTGCATGCCTTCTGTGCATGTTCCATGTGTTTTATGCCTTCACCCCCCTCCATGCCATCACTGTATCCTGAACCTTCACCTGAGATGTCAACTGTCATCCTTGGCAGCCTCATCAGGGAACCCTGGGCTGGTCTCTGTTGCTTTGGCTCTCACATCCTTGCTCCTTGTACTATATCTGGATTGGGGATTTTCGTTTCCTGGACTAGCTGGAGAGTTGGGGTGTGCATGCATGAGCCTCCGTTGCTCACTGAATCCTGACAAGGGACGGGTGGTTTTACCTGCTGACTCTCCTCACAGCACGAGGAGACCTTCATTTGTTTCTATTCTGATGGACACTTTCTCTTTTAGGAAGCCTATGGCGCTGTTTGTCTGTGAAAAGGGCTAGTACTCTTTTTGGTTATGCAGTGTCTGGTGTGATACTTGTGTGTGTGTTGGGCTAGTGTGTAATGTTTTGCTTCTGAAATGAGAGACAAATCTGAGGATGGTCTTGAACACAGTTGCGGAGAAAGCACAAGTATCAAAGTTTAATGGGAACCCAGGTTTCCTGATGGTAACTTGTTGTGCTAACAGCATATTCATTTGTTTCCTAATTAATCAGAAGGAGTGTTCTTTTTATTTCAGCCATCTGGTGGGGAGCATGTTGTTTAGCTTCTTGCTACTGCAAATTGGAGCTACACAGGAAAAAGGATGTTTCAACTTCTGTGTTTGGCTTGTTTTTCAAGGTTGAGTCAGTACAGAGCACGTTAAAACATACAGTAATCAGCTGCAAAGTTCAACTCCCAAGGACTGCAAAAATTTAACTTTAATTGTCCTTCCTGAAAAGATAAGATTGTGATATTGATGATTTAATTGCTTGTCGTTACTTGTTTTGTTCCATATAATCAATTGTCAAGACAAAAGCAAAATTTCCTTAGTGAACTGCAGAACTATTCTAGGATACTGAATTTGTTACCGCTTTGTAGAGAACATTCAATGTTGCTTTTACATTTCTTCTTTGGATTAATGTCAAAAGCATATTGCCTGTCAAACAATTTGTCGCTGAGTGTGCCATTAGCTTGCTAACTCCTCACAAGGATTTTAAAACATTGCATTTTTTTCCCTTCCAGAAGTCACTTTAGCGCAGCCTTTCTTTGGAAGCTATATTGTTCTTGTGGAATATTTTCTGAGTAGCAGTCTGTCCCTATGCAATGTTTACTGTATTTTTGCCTTGCAGCCAGCAGATTTTAGTACAAACTTGCCTGGGGGTGGCCTTGTCCTATTTTCCTCTTAGATGGTTCTGGCATTTATAGAGCTTGGGAGATCGTGCTTCTGAATTTTCCAGTCTGAAGGGCTCGAGCCAAAACAGCAGGGGAGATAGCAAACCTGTACGTTGTTTGGCTTACAGCAGCTGGGCCTGTTTTTCCTTTGACCTAAAGCAGTGGCAGCTTTCCTTGGGTTTTGTGTGGAGGAGGGGGGAAATGAAGAAGAGGAAGACTACGTGAGGAAAACTGCTTTATCTCTGTGCTTGGAAAAAGGAAGCCTTACCCACCTCAACAATCCCTGGTTTTGCAACCCCTAGCGAAGGTAGCTCTGAGCTCCTTTTACGTTGCAAATAGAGATTTTCTTTGTTTTAGCTCGTTTGTGAGTACTGATTATACATAAGAAAATAGACGGTGCTTTGTTTTAATATTGCATTATGGTTTTTATGTTGCAGTACCATAGCACCTGCAGAATGGACTTCATATTAGAGAACTGGCTTCTTTGCAGTTTTTAGTGACATTTGAGAGCTTTCCACCAAACTTGTATTTTCTCCCTTACTTCTCGGTCACTGAAAAAGTACTTCAGTGAAGTAGGCCCAGAGTCTCCACTGGGGAATAACCTGTGATAAATGATTGTGGGAGAATGTGAAATACCCTGCAGATGGGTGGCTCAGAGAATGTAACAAGTCTTTGGGTTTGGCCTTGTGCTTGAAGAGCCCTTCTTGTCTGTAAGCATTGTCTCTGGAGTTGTCCCCTCTAAATGAGTTTTCCCATGGAAATACAGGAAAACAGGCTAAAACAGGAATACAGGCAGTGTCGCTGTCTTTGACATGTCCTAGTCTTATATTTATCAGCAGATGTTTCAGTTAAGTTTTTCATTTATGTAACAGAAATATTTAGTTGTGCCACAGAATGAATTTATTCTTAGAGGAATGGGTTTGCATGTGATTGTTGGAATCCTGAGTTTATAAATTCCAGGAACATGGAGAGTACCCTAAAAAGTTTGTTAGAACAACGGAGAGTGTTGAGACTTAGCACGTGTTTGATGTGAAACACAAAAGAAACAGCCTGTGTGTGCCAGGAATTTCCCAGGAACTCACAATGATTAAACCAAATTAAAAACATTGTATCTCTAAAGATTGATAGGATTCCTGTTGGTTTGTCTGCGCTGGTGCAGGACAAATGGGTGACAGATCCTTAGTTTCCTCCAGCTGAATGTAACGGGAAAGTAAAAATTCCATGTCTCTCTGTGTTTTCATGTTTTCTCTCTTTATGTTACCACATAGTTTTTTTGCATGGATCTTCACGATGCCTGTTGTAGGCGAAACTGTTGTTTCTGCTGTGGTTCTGACAAGGGGTGGCAGTGCAGAAGCTACACAGCTACTTCTTTTGTGAAGAAGCTGTTGGCCAGCTTCATAGCACAAATTCTTACCCAGAATAAGAATTTTCTTAATTGGTAGCTTTGATGAATTTCCTTCCTCCCCTCTTCATCCCCATTTGCAACTCTGAGTTGGTCAGTATATACCTAAATCATATTTCAGCCTAGGGGGAAGATTATTTGAACCTGTGAATGGATGCAGGAAGCAAGGAGCAGATTAGAAGATTAGAGAAGGTTTCTCATTGGGATAAGAAGGGTTAGCAGAAAGTTGGTGCTGTAGAACCAGCGTCTCCAGTCTCTCTTGGCTGAGCAGTGTGAATGCCTCAGGCTGTCAGAGTGGGACAGGAAGGAGCTGAGCCTTTCAAAAAATATGCTGGCTTCAAAATCATTAGGCCTGTTACGTAGGCAAGTAGTCCAAATTTGCCTAACTGTTCTATATTTATTTTTCTCTCTTCTTTCCATTCAGGAAGTCCAAGTTGCAGTATGAGGCTTTCTTTCCTTCACAGATTAATTTGTTACCAGTCATCCTCACGCTGCAAATTTCATTCTTTGTGCATAAGGAGATGATTTAACTTAGATACATCAAAAAAACCCATCACAATCCATTCTGATGTGATAGTTTACCTAATTTTATTTTTTGACATGAACTTTTTCTGCTTCTTGTTGCATTTTGTTCTACAAATCTCAGTAGGCTGTAGTGAATTGTCTTCCCCTTTTTCCAATGATTGTCCAAATTCTGAAGGCAAAACACAAAGGACTATGTTCTTTCTTGGACTTAGTACTGCTCCTTATCTTACTTTTGTCACTAAATGTAATAATTCCTGTAATTTGTCCTCTGATATTTAATACTTCTGTTGCCCTTAGGAAGAGATTTTCTTTCAATGTTAAACTTACTCATGGAAGCTGCAGTCACGACTTACTAATTTCTCTCTTCTTTTAATGTTCTCAGGAATGTCTTCCTTAACATTAGGTAGCAGGTCTGGTAGATTTTTTGCTGGTATTAATTGCTGCGTAACCAAGTGCCCTTGAAAGTCAGTTATGTAAATGAACAGCCTTGAGCTGGCTGTAAGAACGAAGCTGGCTTGAGTTTTAATTTAATAATTGAGGAATTGGAACATAAAATGATTTCTTTAAATCTAAACTAGGATAGAGTCATATTCTTTATTAGACAAATACTAATTTCATGAACTATATCAGCTGTTTAACATTTAGTTTAGGTGATCCCTTTGCATACAGGTGAGCACTTTATATTGCTGTTATTAGGAAAAAGCCTTGCATTTAATTGCCTTAGGTAATTTTAGTTGAGTATTTTGAAAGAAATTACTAGTTTGTTGTGGCTTTAAAATAACAAGTAGAATCTTTCTTGGACTATATTCTTTACAACTGTTTTTTTTCCTAAGTTAGCAATCATAAAAGTCGCTGTAAAAGTTCCTTTTATTTTTCCTGAAGACGCATCATACTTGAGTCTCTTGGCTTATTAAAAAGTACATGAGTTCTGGACAATGGAAGGCAGGTACATCGTGTCCATTTGGGTAAAGGTTATTTATTGTTACATACGATGTATACAAAAACCAGTGGATGCAAAGTTATTTGCAAATACAGGCTTGGCAAACCTCCTCTGGAATTCGGAAAGGGTTTTCCAGCTCGACTTAGTCATTTTTTCCCAAATGTCTTGGCATAACTGATCACTCAGGAGTGACATATGGTAGAAACATGCTCTAAGGGACAAGTCTCCCGGATGGCGCACAGCACCACACAAGATAGACAGATGGTGGCTTATTCAACCTTGGAAAAAGTTTAATCCTACATATTGGCACGTCAGCCTGGGTACTGAGAGAGAGGCACACACATGCCTGTGAAATCTGAGGCAAAGCTTTTGTGAGTTTGCTTGCTGTTACTGAAAGAACTAGAAAGACCGAGCTGATTATATCCTGCATGGGTATCTGCAAAACTATGTCCTCAACATGCTGTCCAGAAAAAGAGATGTTCCCTGGAAAAGTGGAAATACCAGAGGGAGCAGAACACTGCAGGGAATAAAATTTGCTGAACTTTTCACAGTTGTTTCTAAGCTAAAACATGTTTATTCAACAAAGATGTTGAGTACTTAGTCACCAATACCTGTTGACTAGTTGAAGTGTCTAATAGGGGAAACTTATTCTATGTTTTTCATGGTTTTACTTCTGTTTCAGGGCTTGGTACAGGTTTTCTGAAATATATTGCCACTTTCCAGCACAGAAACCATAGCCTTTCTCTTAAGAAGGTTGAAACAAAAAGTTACAAATTCCCTAGTAGTAAATTTAAGTCTCTAGCAGAAAATGAAAACTGTACATTGCAGATTTTTTCTTAAATAAGCAGAGGAAATCAGACCTTTCACTCTAAGATCTTTGTGTTTAAGACAGTGAAGAGAGAGACAGAAATCTGACATGGAAAAATAAATCAGCTTTGAATTCTTTCAGGAAACCATGTAGTGGTTGATTGAGTGATTGATTGACTGATTGATTGAACGAAATTCTTGGGTCAGGGCTGTGTTCAGTAAGGATTTTGAAAATATTGATCCACTGAGCAGATAACAAATTTCCTGCTAAACTTTTCCCCTCCACTTCCTTTTTCTTGTAGATCACGCTCAATAGTCACAACTAGAAGGAAAAGGAAGACTCTCCTGACTCTCTGGACTTCAAGGGTGTCATTGTGTTGTATTGGATGAGTTTAAACTAGGCAAGACTTCTTTCTGAAACACGTCAAAAAAGGTAAATGTAATTCCAGCAAGCTAATCTTTTGCCAGTAGAGGAATAGTTTGGTCACATTAATCACATTCTAGTAAGATTTCAGCCACTCTATACCACAACAGTGGCCTTTTGTGTACATATTTTAGGTGTTGATGTGTTTGTATAGATACATACCCATTAATATAGCTATAGCTAAACCTTACCAGTAATTTTTAGATGTTGGAAGATTTTTGATATTTCAGTCCTGGTGTATTTTGTGGAAATATACTGGTTTCTAGCAGTTCCCTTAGGTGAAAGGTGTAGAAGGAAGAGGAAAGAGAAGTGAGAGGCTCACAGCAGCCAGCATGTTGGTAATTACTTGCATGGATGTGGAAGACCCAGTTAACATTTCTGTTCTGCCTCATGAGAAGAATGACTTGAAAATGAGATCCTAGACAGTGAACTCTAAAGTCAAATGGCTCAAACAGCATTGATTGACATATAAATTTAAAATACAGTGTGGTTTGAGAGACACAGAGAGAGCTGCAAAGACAGAGAATAATTCAGTAACCTCTTTAGGATATGCACTGAAGAAGTAAGAGTTATCAAATTCTTGTATTCAGCTGAGGGTGCTCTTGTGTAATATAAAGATATACTGTTGGGCTAGTATAAATAAAGATATGCTCTTCCTGTGGATGTGAGTACCCTTCAGGTATTTAATTTTTTGTCACCCTTTTCTTTGTTTTGCTGTGCATCATTGTGAGAAATGGTGACCATAGCATAGCCAAATCCGAAGGTCCACAATAATCGTTGCACAACCAGTGTGCTTTGTCCATTTTATCTCTTTCTATCTACTGTAACTAATTTTTATAGGACTTAGTAAATAAAAATGTCAATGATTCTATTTTGTGCCCAAGAGCTCAGTCAGAAAAATGTGACAATTTCCTCTCTGCCTAGACTACAAGAGTTTCTTACACACTGCACAGAAGCAGTGAGTGTTTTGGTGGCCCCTATGGCAGAGTCCTGCCTTGGTGTCAGGAAACATGCCTGTGGACCTTCCAGATACCATATATTTCTGAGAGAGAGAGAGCTACAATCTGATGAGATGATTAAAATTCTACAGATCCACAGCTGACACCTTTTTGACCCAGATGTAAAGTTCAGACTTGGAAATGCTTCAGTCCCTTGAAATTTTAGGTCATGCTTCATAGAATTGCTGTTTTCATAATTTATAGGCTAAGTGTGATCATATCACTGTTGAATTGCTGAACGTCAGTGTGTGTGAATCAGCCATCTGCTGTCAGGGCTGAGTCTTGTATCTCCCTGGCCAGTGACAGTGAAGGTCATTAAACCATGATGAGACTGTCCGATGGGAATGGTTCAAGGTAACAACATGACTGTGTCCAAAAAAAGCCTCTTCTGCTTACTGGTAGTAATGACATTTAGAGGAGTGAAATGGAGAAAGAGGAGTTTTAATAGGGGACTGAAGACTTTGAAGCCAGAAATGAAAGGTTTGGATGTTGGAAAGGCACAAAGACTGGCTTTTGTGGCAGGGTTTTGAGTTCATCATGAAACCAGACAAGGAATAGAGAAACTGTCTACATTGGAGGAAAGCAGACTTCAAGATGTGCAAGAGAAGCTGCATGGAGTCCTTAGGTCACTGACCTAAGAGTGGTAAGGAAGCAGATATAGACTGCATGTAGTCTCATTTTAGTTTGTCTAGACTTGCATACCTTGTACACTTCCAAGTGGAGAGTGATTTGGTATTTTGGAACTCGTACAAAGCTTGTGCATGTTTTGCTTCAACCAATGAATGTCCTGGAAACTCAGCATACCTGCAAGGTTAGATCCTTGTGCTAAACTTGCTGTGAAATCTGGGCAGGATGTGGGTTAGCGCTAATGAAGGGATCCTGTGCCATCTCACTCTGCCAGGCCCTGTTTCTCTGGAAACAGAGTAACCAATACCAAAGGGAAGTAATGCAGCAACTAAGAAAAATATTTAGCAGGAAATAAGTGATCCAAACCAATGGAGACCAAAGGTGGTGAAAGACCAGACACAACTGTATGTGCACCAGTGCGGATTTTACCATACCAGTTCATGCAAATTGCTGCTGGGCTGTTGAGAGGGATTCTGAAGTGAAGGTTGAGCTGAAGCTTTAAAAATCAGGACCAAGAAGTCTTGTTGCACACCTCATGGAATATATTTAGTCTTTATTAGTTGCAGCTGATTCAAAAATGTACTATGAACAGGTGCAACCAAACAGGAAGAAAGAGCAATTTAAAAATCTTCGTGTATGCAGTGGTAGGAAAATGTGAAGTTGTAATTGACCTCTATACTCCCCCCCGCTCCTTGCTGGGAGAATTTTTTGTTTTGTTACTAATTTCTAATATAGTACTTAGTCTCCTTCCTTTCTCCTCCTCCCGCCCCAAAATCCCCTCAGACTCTGATGGTTTAAAAATTATACCATGCAGAGTTGGTGTAACCATGTGTAGGTTGTGCACTGGAGGTGTGATGTACCTCTCTTAAAATCTTAAATGCAGGTATAGCTGAAAATGGCTGCGTTCACTTTTATGCTGTCTATCCCCCTTTGTTCTCTCTCCCTCCCCCTTCTGCTTGTGCTCACTTGCTCTCTCTTTAGTATAACGCAGTTGAACAGCAGTGAAGTGTAAAATGTGCTTTTGCCAAGGTCAGTTTCTTGTGATTACTCGCCTGTGGCAACTTATGCCAGTTGCAACAGACTGAGTCTCAGCAGTCCACAAAGTCACACTGGTGCTTATGCAGAGGACACCCAGTGTAGGTTATAGTAACCGTAGTCTGGAATAGATTGCAATGTGGCTGAATTTTAGCTGCTTTATTTAACTCTTCCGGTCTAGCTTGTGCTTGCTTCAGTGGTTTGGAGTCTGTTCCATGGAATGCTACGCTGTCCTGTTCTCTAGAGACCCCTGAGGAGGATTTTGGGTAGATTAAATTCTTGTTAGAGGTTGTTTCTTTTCTTACAGTGGATTGCTCAAATTTCAGGAATTATTCATAAATTAAGAGAAGATAAAATAAAGCACCATGGACACATGCATCTTCTTTTGTGATTGGGTTGCTTTTGGAGAAAGTCCTATCAAATACTGCCCTGTTGACATTGACATAAGAGAAATTGTATATGTACATAGTAAGAAGCATTATGGAAACATACAAGAGGTAGTTTTAAAGCAAAAATTTAAAAGATGGTGACACCCAATCTTGGTACCACTTTAAAAATGTACACATTTATAAGCATCAAATAATTTTTTGTTGAAAAGCTAAAAGTAATTTTGTCGAAAAGCTAAAAGTAATTTTGTCTCCTGTGACGGGGAAGTCAATGTGAGATTCCAGAACATTGATTTTAGGAGATAAGATTTGTTGGATCCCATTTTTTTGTGCACACTGGATTGGGTACTACCATGTGGTGCCATGTGGAAGTGGTAGGGGCCTCCACTTCCATTCCCCTTTCTTACGTGTGAGCAAACGTGTAGCTTTATGGAAAAAAGGTTGTATTTAGAACAGAAAAACAAGAATTTCCTGTGTTGTTTGGTGACCTTTGAAATTCAGTTAAGTCCAAAATTTCATTGCTTAAAATTGATTATACATTTGATTAATTTTGAAAATATGTGTTGCTGTATTAAGCACTACTCTCTCATGTTTGCTTTGGAGTGATTCCTGAACACAAGTGAAATAATGGCTCAGCAATTGAGTCTCGATCCTGTAAACACCTTTGCACAAAGCGCACAAGTATATTCCTGTTGTGCTCACTGAAACTCCCCACAAAACAAACCGAGGATTTGGAATTCAAGTATTTTAAAGCTCTTTATGAGGGGTTAATCCTGTATTTTCTGTTTAGTTTTGCTCTTGGGTTTACAAGAAGTATTTTTTATCAAGGATTATGTTACTTTTTGCTTTTTTGCCTACATGGAAGACAGTTAAATTAATTTTTTGTTCCAAACTGACATTTGCTTGTTTGGTTTTCATAACCAGTATGGTTCTCTTGGTATTCCAGCCCCTATTCCTTTCCTTTTAATAATATTTGTATTGGCTTGGTTCTTATGGAAGAATATGCTATGAGAGATGGGTTCAGACTTTGTGAGGACTGATCTCTGTACTCCCCTGTAAGCTGGAAATTCACAGCGGAAATGAGCAGTGTTTTGTGTGTCTGTACTGTGGTACTTGCAGGGGTAAGTGATGTCTTCTAATTGGTAGAGCAGTGGTGGAAATGAGTGTTCCTTGTAGAAGGAGACAGCTGTTCTAGAAGCTGGTCTTCAGTCAGCTGAGAAATGAGCAAACGGGTGTTCTTGGGTGCGGTTGTATAGAAAAGTTGCATTGTCTGTGCTCACCAGAACCTGTCACATTAGTTTCCCTTTATCTTAAGGAACTTGAGGAAAGGAGAGAACTATTCAGGCACCAGGGTGTTTTTTTGGAACATTCCTAATGATGCTCATTCAGTGGGCTGCTGCGGCTGCACGCTCTGAGGATTTCCCCATCAGTACATTCAGCACGAGCAAGCAGTTGACAACTGAGATGGAAGATGTCTTCAAAAACCCTGAACTCATTCAAATCTCCATGCAGAGCTCCTAACTGATTTTTAAAAAATTATTAGAACTTCACTGTTTCTCAAGTTCTCATCTACTGGATTCTGGATAAGAGAAATGCTTTGAGGCACACAATAAATGTAGATATTGTGGGTGTTTCCGGACACATGAAATTCCAGAGCCCTTGAAGACTTTCAAGATTTGCAGCCTAATTTTTTAATTCATGAGTGAAGATCTGAAAGCTTGTTAAGGGATTTATTCATACAATTCCTACTAGTTTTAAAGAAAGTTCTCTAAATCAGTGTCTTGGTCAGCTTTGAAACGTTTACTGTGTTAATACAGATGAGCTGGAAATATGCATTTGACATATAGATAGAATCCTACTTTTGTAATGCTCCTCCAGTTTGTACCAGAAGAGGTTTCCTTTTTTGTTGGCAACCACTGCACTCTTGTAGAAGTAGAGGAGTGTCTATCTATTAATTTATTAATTTTATTAGAAGCAAACTAGGGAAATGAGCAGTAAATTTATGTTGTGCAGCAGAAAAAATTATATTCTTTTTTTGTTGTTGTTTTTGTTTGTTTATTTCTTATTTCTTTAAACTCAGTATTACTCTTCCTTTTCTTGGCAACAGTAGTGATATCTCTTCATAACCATTCCGTTGACATTCCAGGGAGTATCTGAGAACTAGGAGCCAGGTAAAGAGAAGTCAATAAATTTAGACAGAGAAAACATTGTCAAGTTCCTTATAAAAGATGTTTATTCCAAATAAAGATCTGTGCTAATCTGAGGGAGCAGTTGTCACACATACATCCTTGGAAGATGAAGGGGAAACCAGATGATAAATCTTGAGGGGTTTTGTGTTTTCCATTTCAATGTCAAGTTTATCTTTAAGCTTCTAACTGCTTTTAATAAATGTTAATTTAACATTTCAGTTACAATAAGACAGTATCATTCTTATAGTTTTCTTCATCAGATGAGAAAAATTCAGTGCTCAGAAAGTAGGATTAGGAGGCAGGGTTTCTTACGGTTTGTTACTTATGGCTTTGACGCCTGAATCACTGCATGGACTAGGACAGTCTATAACATGACTTTAGCTTCCCCATGGGAAATACTGACTATAATTTCCTGCCTCTTGGGTGCATAGGAAGATTAACCTCATGGAATGACTGAAGTATTTATTAATAAATGTTCGTTACTGGTATGTCACTTACTTGTTCATAGCAGTGACATTGCTAATATATTACTCCTGAGGGGAATGTAAATGAACACATAAACCAAAAGACATTGATTCAAATAATTTTCATCATCCTGTTTAAAAGCATATGTATTCAGTAGTGTCCCTGTTAGTGCTTACTGTTTTGAGGTTTTAAAAATACTAAAGAAGAGATGCTACCGAATACAAAGGGAAAACTCAAGGTCGTGCTCGCTTGTTCTGTCTTCATATCACAGCGACTGGAGTGTCTTTGATAGTATCTCTTTGAAGGCCTGTTAACAGGGAATGTGGGTGAAGCAGCATGCATTTAAATCCTGCTACATTTTAGAAGTTTAATCTCATTGTGTGTTTTCTGCAGTACAGGTACAATGTATGATTAAAATGTGAAGTGTCCAACAGCAGCATGGCTTTCTAGTTTTTTTTTTAATTTCTCATTTTTTCATAACTGAGGTTAAGGAGAAATAAAATATTTTTCCAGTCTGTTTCCAGTGTCAGAACTGTCATTTGGCCTGTGATGAGAGACATGGGAAAATGGATATTACTTTACATTTCTTTCAGTGGTCAGCTTGAAGGATGTGATTGAACAGCAAGGTCATACAGGGTCTTGAAGAAAGTTTTTTTTTTAGACTCTTATACTATTTTGTTTGCTCGTTAATGAAAAAAGGCCCCTGGGTCTTTATTTTTTGTTTCTTTGTAGATTTGGACTTCTGGATTTTTTTACTATACTTTAAATATTAAAAAGAATCTTGTGATAAATGTCCTTTGGGCTTAAAATGGAAATACTTCACAGAGTCTCTGTTTTTGGGTTGGATTGGAAAGAAAGAAATGAGATAAATATGCAGTTCAGAGGAGGGAGAATGTAGCTGAAAACCCAATTTGCTATAAAAGCTGGGGCCCAGAAGTAATTTTTGACATAGTGCTTAGTATCAGATCTGTTGTCTTAAAGTAGCAATGGTGATCTGGTGATCCTTCTTGCACCTCTTAGTTCTCTGCCATAATATCATTGGACTCATCTCTTTTTAGTGTTGTAGTCTTAATTTACCTAAATATTACATTTGAGAAGAAAACGAAGGTCAAATTAAGCGACTTTACTGAATCTCAGCTGCTTTTATAAATTTGATATTGGTAATGAATGAATTGTGCCATAATTAGTCTTTTGTTGTGGTTTCTGTCAGAAAGGTCCCATTCTCTTTACCTCACTGTTGGATGCTGGAGCTTGTGCCTGCCAGCTGTGCGGAAGACAATTTAGGAATGTGGTCCAAAATGCTCATGGTGCTCTGCAAGATTTCACTGCCTGTGGGAGCTGGTTGTGGCTTTAAACCCTGGTGGTGAATATATGTAACAGAATTATTCAGACCCGAAAAGACACAGTGAATGTAATATTATATTTCTGTGGTCAAAATTTGAGTTTCTGTCTTACGTTATTGGTGGAGCTTTTTCTCTCTCAAGAATTCAACCTGAAGCAATTACTTATGAGTCACACTTTGTGTCCCACTTACAGACTGGCTTGACTCATCAATGATTTTTCTTCTGGCATGATTTGGGGGAAATGCCAGTTATTTTTTTCTTACGTAGTTTTTAATATTGTTGACTGTTGAATTAAGATAGAGATGAAGCAGTCCAGCTAAATACCTGATTTTATTTAGGTCTGTGCTTCTAAAGACTCACATCATACAATAAGCTATTGTACAATTGCATAAGAGATAGTGGGATGTGGCTTTCTGATTTTTCAATCTTAGTATCAGACAAGGACAGTAACATGTAAGTACTCAGAGCTCATTATTATGCTCATGATTTCTCTGACTTAATAGTTTCCAGATGTATAAGATAGATTTAAAAAAAAAAAAAAGTTATGTCTGAAAAATAAATACCTCCTGCAAATAAAGCCCCAAACACAGAGCTTTTGATTTCTAGATTTTCTTTAAGGTACAGATGATCTAATGCATTTGTACACAAATTGCACGGGTCATTTAACTTCAGCCATACTTGCTAATCCTTATTTTATTGGGTAACATTATTTTTGGTTTTACATTTCCCTTCTAATATAATCAGATGCCCAACATTATCAGTGCTAATTTTGTGGAAACTTGAAAAACAAAGCTCAACTTCAGTAGTGTTGTCTAAGTTTACAAATTTATAATAATCCAGAAAAAAGACATTAAAGCATTATAAGAATATTTTCTCTTATTGCGAGCAGTCATTATTTTTTCTACATTAAACTGTTTTGTACTTACTGTTTTCCTATACCTGATTTGTAAATACTCTTAATGTCTTTGGTAGAAGCTGTAAGATCTTTTAGTTAGGATTCTGAAGGCCTTTTGGTGCTATTAGCATACATTTGTGAGCCTCAACGACTGAATTTTTACATACAAACCATAAATAGTTTAATTTGTTTGATATTATATAATTCTTCTCATTACACATTCATTGTCAGAGTTTGACTCAAGGGATATGTTTCATGTAGCGAAACACTTCTTCCCTAATTATGTGTAAGACAAAGCTATGCAAAGCATTTCCTTAAGAAATTAAAGTAGGTATTTTCTGCTGTATATGAACACTCAAGATCTCTATCTTCACTCCATGAGCAATCAGTAGATATTTTATCCTTTAACTGAAGTGAGATTCTGAAGTATCTTTAATTGATGATTTAAAAGTTGTTGGAGCAAGTAGAGAAGACAGAAACGTGACAGATGTGTAGGATATCCACATGCACAGACTGTGGGTGAAGGAATATATTATAGGTAAGATCCATGGCTTCTCTCTGCAGGTATGTGAGAGCCCAGACTCTCCTCCTGTGTCCTGTTGGCACATGATCATTCATCTGTGGGGGATGAAGTCCACAAGGCTAAATCAGGCTTCTTAAATTATTGGCATTAGTTTGAGCCAAATATTTCTTTCGCATTACACAATGAATGGGAAAACTTTCCTGCCAAGGAAGGAACAGAACTGAATGATAAATGTGACAGTGATACTTACTGTAGAGCTTTTCACTGAAGCGTAATCTTCTCTGATATGACCAGCTCTTAATTGTAAGTAACTTTTTTCCTCCTTTCAAACTGATCAAACAGCTGTCCTTAATTCCAAAAGTAAAGAAAAACTTGCTCTCAAATTCCCCATTTCTGTTCTCTGCTGGAGGCATCCAGTTTTGTTGATAATGATCTAATCTGTTGCATAACCAGAGAATTCTGAGCCTGCTGCCATAGCCTGCTTCTTTCTTGGCACTCTTGGAAGGCTTCAAAGAGAGACTGTATGTGTGAGGTGACTGCTCTACCAGCAAGACCAAGGGGATCAAAGCATACGTTTAGAAATGGAAAACAACAAAAAGAGAAGCGGTTACCACGGAGTTGCAGTCCTGAAACTGAAACCAGTCTCGCAAGAGTGAACTATTTTGAAGTTGAGAATAATTATTACAAATTCTATAGAGCAGGAAAAGATCAAGGATTTTAAAGGGAAATTCATCAAGATTTTATTTTGCAGCATTTTGATATGGGGGAGATTATTGTTCAAAAATGGATGTGTTGACAGTTGTATACAGTTTAACTGGTTTTGCATGATTTTATGCTGTGTCACATTGCTTTCTTGGCTCCTCTAATGTTTTCAACTAGTACGTTTTCAAATGAAATCAGTTGAAAAATTACTGCAAGAAAAAAATTGATAGGAAAGTTTCATGCAGATTTTTTTTTTGAAGGATGGACAGTTGTTTCAAGATTGCATTGAATGATCTTGGGAAAAATGTTGTGGTTTGTGATGTGGGATTTTTTTGGTTTTTTTTTTGTTTTCAATTTCATAATAAATGAAAAGCATTTCTTTTCATATTATTCCCCAGTGTTTTGAATGAAAATTCCTGATTTTTCAGGAGATACCTAATTTATGAGTATTTAATTTATCTGTTGGTAATATTCGTGAATCAAGGTTATTATTCCTGATACCTTAAGTGTGGTTTACATTATGATGCAACAATGGCTTAAACTGATCCTTTAGATTTTTTTTTCACTTGCAGTTCTAAATATTTGTCTTTAATGCCATAGGAAAATCTTAGTATTTACCTATGCTAATACAATAAGGCATCATATTGGAAATGTAGGAATCTCAGCTGCATGTTATTAGGAAAACTTGCTATAATAAGCACAATATTAAGCAAAAGGAAACCATGAGACTTTCCTGGTGCCAGCTTTTTGGAGTGTCCTTGGCCATAGTCCATTCGTCCCTATCATTTACTATGCTAGTACTTGTGGGTTTTATGATAGGGAAAATGACAGTGACATGTTTTTTCATGCTCATTGACTCCCTATACAAGGGATTCAATGGAAAGTTAAAGGTACAGTAAGCTTAGCCTCCCTCCTGCCCTTGCTACTGTGTAGTTGTCTGTACGATGGGCCAGTGTTAATGGTTGTGGTTATGCCTTTTTTTTCTGGGGTGGTCTGGTGACTGGCATGTTACAGTGTTTGTTATACACTGTGAATCCTAAGAAAAACTGCCAAGCACAACGTGATTACTCTCGATAGAGATGCACAGAAGCACTGCACCCTGATAAAGTACATGACACTCTTCTCACACAT
The DNA here is from genome assembly GCA_013396735.1 of Grallaria varia. NCBI lineage: Eukaryota > Metazoa > Chordata > Aves > Passeriformes > Formicariidae > Grallaria > Grallaria varia. The sequence goes on along the minus strand of VWZG01002536.1, from coordinate 108,334 downwards.
AAAATCTTTGAAATATTAACTAGCATTTTGGTCCCCAGTGTTAGAAATGCTCCACCAGTCCTGTTTCCCCCTCTTCTTTAAGAGCAGGTTCCTTACTAGCTATATTTGCAAAATTATAAGTTCTAATGATACCTTATCCCACTGATTACAGGAGGCAGCCCTAGTTGTGATGATGACTACTTCCTTGGACTGCTTTGCCCTCTGTGGTGGTGTCCGTTTCTTCAGTGGTCCTTCCTCTTGGGGTGGGAAAGAAGAAATGCTCGGTCAGATAAGACCCTTTTGTGCCCTCAGCTGCAAAACTGTAGCTACATTTTAAAGAACATGAGCAATCTGTATCTTTTGAAAGATGTCCTAGATGAAATTATCCTGAGGGTCACAGTAAGTTTTTTCCTTATTGAAAACCACCCCAGACCTGTTCTTGAAAGCATCAGTCTTTGAAACTTTTCTTATAAATTCTGTCTTTTTATCACCGGCCAAACAGGATATTTTTCTTTCTCTTCCTTCATGAAAGAGCTGAGTTGTTCTGACTGAAATTAAAATACTGTAAACATGAAGACTTACGGCAGAGACTCAGCATAAAAAACTCCAAAAAAATCAGATCAATTTTTGAAGCTTAGCAGTTTAAAGGGATGGATAGTACCCTGATACCTAATTGTAATGCTGAGAATCAGCTGCATTGATCCTACCTCTTGCTGGAGAGGCACTATCACCAATTTACTAGTTTCCATAATAAAGTTACTTAGTACATGTTAAATAGCTGTTTAACCTTCTGTTATATTTCTGTCTGTCATTCCCGTACTAGTAAAATAGATCAGTGTCAGTTAAGTTGCATATGCTTAAAGTAGCCTCCTCCTCTTGTCCTCTTTTTTGGGTCATTGAAATCTCTGCTTTTGAGAGGCTTTTGTACTTTATTTTATGTTGAGGGTATTTTTGACAGGGAGTCAATGCTCAGATTGCAGTTTTAGTTACTATGGAGAAACTTTCACACAGAAAGGCTTATGCTCTATTTTCTGAAGATGGTTAAATACTGAATTTGCCCAGCTTCCTCTTAGCTTGCAGTTCTGAAGTTCATTTTGTACCAGTTTTCTTTAGACTGAAAACTCTTGGCTCAGACATGCTTCCTTTTAGCCTTTGCAATCTGTAGTGTCCTAATGGAAAAAAGAAAAGATGAGGATCAGGACAAAAGAGAACTTTATCCTGAAAGCCTGCATATGACAAGGGAAATGAATGTAGCTGTAGTCAGATTTTTGGGCTTTGTTGAAAGAGAACTATTGTGTGGCTGTCTTGGCAGTGCGTTTATTGGAGATTTCTGGTGTATACTGATGTATGTCTGTGAGTTTCTCCACTTGTGGATATGGTGTCCTTACGAGGGTACTAGGTTGTGGTGGTTTCCTTTTGATCTTGTGACTCTGGTAAGAGTTGTTTAAATAACTTTGTTTCCATGGGGAAAACTTCCTGGGTCTGGGCTGAATGGCAACAACACATGTATTTTGGTTCATATGTAGTTGTGGGGCTTTTTTCTGATACTTTCTGTAGTTTTTCTTTGAGTCTGCTGTACTGAACACCTTTTAAAGAGGTGGCTACATTAAGGCGTAGTTCAAAGTGGCAGAAAACCATATGAAGCTTAGAACTGGATCCAGAAATAGATTGTGAAAGGTTCTGAAAGCATTTTATTTTCACCTGCTCTGTCGACGTCTTTGCTGGATGGACGCTTACTCTTAATCCCACTGTTCTCAGACTGGTTAGGCAGTGTGATTTTTGTTTTTTCTTTTCACCTCCTCCAGCAATAGGAAGGCAATACTGCAGCCTTTGAAAGGCCCAAGTTTTGATAGCATTGTGCTGTGATGCAGGCTTTCCTCCTGATCCTGTGCAAATCACTGTGATGTCAGGGGTAGGAACCTTTTTTCTCCTCACCCTATTATTAAATCACCCATTAAATACCTGAGAGAAAGCAGACTGTGGGGAAAAAGGGTTTTCCATGTAATAAGAAAAGTTGGAGAAGAAGGGATTCAGAGAGGGAACTGTTTTTCTAGGTTATGCCTGGAGGATTGTTCAGATGCAGTAAAGACTTCAGAACACAGCCTCATCCTTTTAAATTCCTACCTAAACTGAAGACAGAGCAATTTCTCATCAATTATCTATAAATACAGAGGCATTTAAGGACCTTTTTACTGGCTGTTGTCAGAGTCTAAAGACATATTTGATACCCTATGGTTCCATTTTTTTGAAGGCATTATATGGGATGAGAAAGGAGTAGACTTCTATAGAGTGTCTTAAGGTTTCAAAAATTAGAAGAATAATGATGTTATCACAAAACCCATCGGGAAACAATGGCAAAAGAACTTCAGGTCACACTGCAACTAATCTTCAAAGGTTGAGATTAGAACCAAGATGGTTTTTTTATGTCTCTTCTTTTTCCTATCCATGTAAATACAGACATATTTTTATTCCAGAATTTCAATACTGAAATCCTTAAGTCTGAAGCTCTTAAACTGCAAGGAATTGTTTCCTGAACACGACAGAGTAATCCTGAGGAGTGCTGGGTTTTGCTTCCTCTTCCTCTCTTTTGTGGCTCTCTCACTGAGTTTTGCAAGACAAAACTCATAAACTCTTCCAGAGGATAAAGGCTGAAGCTTCTTATGTATAATCATGAGCAGGCTGACAGAGACACTTGGTCAAAGTGGCAGTTATTGTGTGTAAGAGATCAGTGATAGACAGGAAAGATTTTGTTGTTTAGTCTTGCCCAAATTGTGAACATTTTCAACTGTGTGACCTTTTCTCGTTTAATTAGTGTAAATCTTAAAAGCACAGGGACATCATGATTACGGAAGATAAATGTTGTTCAACTAGATTACAGACCTTATCCCCTGAATTTGGTATGAGATCTGATGTTTTTCAAAACAGAAATGGGCTCTTAATGAAGGATCATTTTGAAAAATCGAATTCACATCCAAGTTTCTAATGCCAGCATTACCTCTGGTATTTTTGCTGCTGCTAAGTCAGCCTGTATTTTTTTGTGTAAAAGTCTTAGAAGCATCAACACTTCCATTAACGTTTATAAACAAAGCAGTGATTTGAATATGCATGGCTGAAAAAACATTTCATGCAGTTGTCCCAGAAAACTGCAGGCTCTTTTGAGTATTTGGTCCTCAGAAGAATAAATATGAAAACTGAATTGTTCGTTCATATCCAGAGGGGACAAGGTACTGAAGATTCAAGATGCCATGAAGCTTAACTAACTCACTGTGTTGTGTGGTCATTTAATAACTTCTGATAAAGTTTATGTAGTTTTTGTTCTGTCTTTGAAACTAAAGTTTATTTCCTTGTAAAGCAATGGCTGTATAATAACTGCAGATAGACTTTGATAGCTTGGGATGGTCCTGCCTCCTCCTCTCTAGTCTGTATTGCAAGTGTGTGTTACAGTACTTCAACTCTCTCCTACATAATGAATATTTCTTTCCAAAATCCTGGACATGATACTGGTTTGTTTGTTTTTTTGTTTATAATAAGCATGTAAATACATATATACTGAATTAATTGACATAAGTTTTAGGTCAAACCTTGTTATAAAAGCTTGGAAAATGTAGGTGAGCAGAATTTCAGTGTACATTATTATTGCTTCTTAAATGTTTTCTTCATAGTTTATAAAAATTACAGAGACTATTCTGATGGGAAAAGTTTTTAGGACTTTGTAACTGATTTAGAATTATGTACTTTGTATTTGTATGATGTTCATCGAATCAGAAGAAAAGGAGTTATAAGCCATTTCAGAAGAAAATACTGGGGTTTAATACTGTTTTTTATATTTATTATGCAAATGACCTGGTATATACCTTATTTTACTTTCCTGCACTACTAAGAAAATAACATTTTTAGGTAGCATTTTAATTTGGTTGCTCCATTCTGTACTTACAAAAGGGTTAGCTGTGGGAATGTGTTTTGTAGGGGTTTTTTTTTAATGATTTGGCATTGTGTAGTTGAATAAATAATTTGCATTTGAAATGTGAAAAAATCAGCACCACTTAGGTTCCTTCACTCTAACAAGCTGCTCTACCTTTTTGTCTTAGCTAATTCAGAGGAACATGTGTTTACATGCATGTGAGGAAAGCCAATATCTACTACGTGACTACAAAAAGGATGTCTTCACATAAGTGGTTGGCCGTCTTTAAACTTGTTCCACAGTGGGGGAGCAGTTTTGTAGAGTGGTAAGATTTTTGATGTTTAGAAGGCAAATCTTAAAAAGACTTCAGTTCAAAAAAAAACGTTAAATATGAAAGAACAACTTTGTTGTGGCATCTCTGGTATTTCGACAGCGTACATTTTAGTTGTGACAGATGTGTAATAGAGACAACCAAAGCTTTCTGATTTTCCCATAGAACTTGGCATACAGATTAGGGAACTCCTGTTTTGAACGTCAGTACAAAATGGAAATCCTGTAGCTGTCAGCTGTTTCCAGGCATAGATCTGCACTTAGTATGCTATTAGTAATTTACTACTGTCTCATTACCTAGTTGTTTCTTTTTTCTGTTTTAGGTTTTATATAATTTGGTAGTGCGGTTTTAAGACCTCATGAGTTTGATCTCCTTTGTAGGGAAAATTCACAAACTCTGATATTTTAACTGCAATTTTTATTTTAAACACAGAGTCACAGGATCAACTAGGTTGGAAAAGACCTCTGAGATCACCAAGTCCAACCCTTGACCCACCACCACCTTGTCAATTAGACCATGGCACTGAGTGCCACATCCAGTCTCGTCTTAAACACCTCCCGGGACGGTGACTTCACCACCTCCCTGGGCAGCCCATTCCAAGGCCCAGTCACTTTCTCTGTAAAGAACTTCTTCCTAATGTCTAACCTAAATCTCACCTGGCACGAGACAATGCTCCCGGTAGCAAAGCACATCTTGACTGAAAACAGCCTAATGATAGAGCAGTTTGCTTTGAAGTGGGGTTTAGTTTAGAGCAGGGAGGACTGATGTGGCCTTGTTGACGAAAAGGTAATGAAGGAGTAGGGAATATATTTCCTGTGTTGTTAGGAGACCTCATGCCTTCCCTAATTTTTTTTTTGTTGTTTTATCGGTCTGTTTTTGTCTCTATTACTGAAGATACATTTCACTTCCTGAGTTGGGCTTTGGAGTGGTGTTTTTGTGTTAGATTTAGTTCAGTGCATATTTGTTAGCATTCTTCGTTATCTGGAAGCAATTGGAGTTTTATGGAACTGAAAAATGTAATTTGAGATTTATCATAACTTGGACCTTTTCATCATCTTTAATAGCTGTTTTAATTTTTGGGCAACTCATCAGTTGAATATGTTCGTGTGAACAATGTATCTCTTCCATATCTTATATGTGCTACTATATGGATCATAAGTGGATCGAACTATGTAAAACTGACAAACAATGGACTTCATTGGAATAAGAAATATTAACAATAGTGTCATTTACCACAAAAATGGCAAGAGCTTCTATTTGGAAGAGACACAAACCCTTGTGCTTCAGGGCTTAACAAATGCCTAAAACACACATCAGTGAAGTGGGGAATGTTTTTATACATGTGCACATTGATGGGTCTTAATTTGTTTCTGAAGCACACAGTTATGGCTGTTGTCTGAAGTTATTTGATTAGATAAGCCATAAGTGCCTAGTATAGCAGGATCTAAAGAATCCTAAAGGATTGAATATGGCAGTTGCTCTGTTTTTATGATAATATTACCCTTTGCCTCCTTGTTTATCACCTATGAAATTGATTACATTTTCAATGGTATTAAATTATTATTACAGGCTTAGACTCTAGATGCAAATTAAAGTTTTGATTAATCCTTCATTGATTTCATGTGATGTATGAATTTCAGTCAAAGTATATGAAGGTAATATTTAAAAATGCCATTTCTGTAATGGAGTAGTGACAACACAGGCTATTTTGCTGCTCTTCTGGTGATTGAAGAAGCATGGTTTTCATCCCGTGGTATGCAACAAAACTTCTGAGATGCATTCTGCCTGGAGAGCATTATAGCTGAAATACGAAATAACTATGGAGCTGTAATTAAATACAAATTGCAGTGCTAGAGCACACTCAAGAAATTATCACTTGATAGAGGTTTCATGGTTCTGAGGAGGCTCTTTTAGGTGTAGGTAAATTTGAAAGCTCTTGCTTTAATTCTACACTTCTGTTATGAAAACTTACTTTGTTGCCAGCTTTCTAGTTTCTATTTGTGCTTTAGACTTGTTTGGTTTCCAAACAATTTATCTTTTTTTTTATTTTATTTTTATCTTAACCTAAAGCTCAGAGAAGCACTTGGTCATTTGTTTTACTGTTTTCTTAAGTCTTGGTCTTCAGGGCGTGATGCTTGTTTTACTAAAGTGTAACTGCTGGGTGGTTCTTGGGGGCTCACCGAGTTCTCATTCACTAGCAACGTGTTCCAAGTTATAACAGCAGCCTTTGCCATGCGCTGACACTGTTTTACATTAACAGTATTTATAAAAAAAATGACACTGAGAAATAACCTTGGAAGATAAAGAACTTGTGTTTCAACATGAGGTATTTGTTCTAAATTTGCTAATTATAGTGTTGAGGATGAAATTGAAGAGACTGAAAATACAGGACTTAAAAAAATATTTTTTAGTTTGTTTTCATTTAGCTTTTCAGTTGCTGACTAGTAAACAGTCTGCTTGCTTAAACTGAAATAAGAATAGTTAGTGCAAAATGAGCTTCAAATGTCAAAGCCCTTGCAAAGAATCCTGAAGAATCAGGCCTTTGATGGTACATTAGTATTTTACATTGAACTATTTACTGATTGCCAAAGAGATTTTTTCTGTTTCATTTTCTTTTGGAAAATTAAAATATTTGCATGAGCTTTTGACAGGCTCCTGCCAAAGATGTTGCTCTCTGAAAAATTCTAGTAAAATGAAATCAGTCTGGCTGGGATTTTGAAGGGGCGCTGTAGCTGTTTGGCAGGGATGTAACTGAAGGAGATTGGTGAGGAGGGTGGCTTTTGTACATGCAGTAGGTTGTTTCTATTGGCCCTTCTTCCTTTCCATCTTCATGATAAAATATTAAATGCTAAGTTTGGATTTCATTTTCATACATCTGGAGCTTAGTCATGTTAATCAGAAGGGCCAAATTTTGTATCTGTTGGAATTCTCTGGAAAAACTGATGCATCTTTCAAAGCTGGTTTTTTTTTTTTTCTAAAATACTACTCTAATTTAAAGAATTCATGTCAAGCTTCTAGATCAAATGCAGACTGTATAGAAGCACATGGCTGTATTACTATATACTAGGGGAAATACATCACAAGGAATTTATATTTAACAGGGAATTCTAATAAAAAGAAATTTACAAATCTGATGATGTTGGTGAGCAGGCAATGAGAATTTCTTGTCTCCATCCTGAACTTAAGTGCATTAAATAGCTGAAATACTAATCAGGAAAATAGGCTGGTTGATCAAAATTTTTTTCAATCTTCTGCTTTCTCTTTTCCTATGTTGTGCCTAGGATTTATCCATCTAGTGATTAAAAAGATTCCAGCATGGATATTAGAACGGTAAGTTCGATAGCCTATCTTGCAGTAGTGCCTAGCAAAAGCTTTATTTCATTACTTATCACCACCACTCAGATGGTGCTGAGTGTATGTGTGTTTTCTTTCTTCATTCCTTGATTGTTGTTCTCTGGTCATCTTCAGTGCATTGCTAGAAAGCCTTGTTTTAATATATTATAAAAATTGTCATTAATGCATCCTGTTACTATTAGAAAATTCCAGGCCCAGATATTTATTTTTTTTAGTGAATGTATTTCAGTTATGGATTTTTCCTGTAGTTCTCTGTAGCTACCAGACATGTCATGTGATGCCTTTCAGCTTTTGCATATTTCAGCGACTACAAGACACTTGTGGTTTTGTGCTTAGAGCCATTCCAACTATCAACTTTTTTGACAGCAATTATTCTAAATCCACTTCAAATGAGGATGAAGTTGCTCACAGCTTTGTCCAGTTCAATATGCAGGGATTCTTTTAAATTTCTGCTGGGCTGAGAGAAGGATTGGCTGTTTGGTGGCATGTGTTTGATCTTTCTGCTCTCATTTTAGTTACTAAGTGTTCTTTTTTTCCCCAAAATTTCCTTAAAATGTTTTCCAGTCCTGTTTTCCTGTGAGATTGGTGATGTCCTCTTTGATAAACTCATGATGAGTTTAATTTGGTGTCTAATTTGAGATATATTATTTGATTAGGCTTTTTCCTCTGTTCCCCCCTGCTCTTAAAGAATGTAAAATAGGATAGTAGCTAAGGGAACACAGAACAATTACAAATATTCTGTGTTTTCCTTTAGACTGCAGCAGTTTGTCATATATATGGAGCTTGAAGCTTATCAGGTGTAAACCTAAAGTTCAAATGTGAACTGGAATCTGAATGGAAAAAACCGCCGTACCTCCCACTGAAGTGCCTGTTTATAGTGCAGGCTAACCTTAATTTAGTACTGCTTTGGCTAGTCGGCTTTCTGTGGGCAAAATGACTGCGATGTTTACAGTAGGAGAGAATGTGTGTTGAAAAAGTGCAGGAAAAAAGCTAATAATTTCTTGTGCCTGACCTCACAGAGAAACCTCTTCCTTCCCCCAAGCCAACCATGATAAAATACCATAAATTTTCTGCACGTGCTCTAGCTGTGCTTGAGCAGACGCTACGGAAGACTTGAAGCTGTAACAAGATACCTTCTGTCCTGAAGAGTGGGACTGAATTTCACCTTGTTCTTTTCTGAATGTTTCACTTTGGCTAGACATTAGAGTTGTATTTGTTTTACTTTTTTTCTCCACAGCATATCTGCTAGTGAAGGGTAATGTTGTTGGATATACATATCAGCATTTAATTTTGTGGCTCAATGACCCATAGCTCCATTTGTTGATGTTTTGGGGAGGGAATAGTTTGGCATTAATGGCATGTCTTTTATATATGAGATAAACTTCTTCATCACTTAGTGCTCAAGCCTAAAGACAAAGATGCAGAACAAAAAAGATGGAACATTAACTTGTAGTATTTATTTTGAAATTGGTGTATGCACCTTAAAGTTGGTTTCTCTGTGTAACATTAGCCAAAATTTTATGACATAAATATGATTTGCAGAATTGAGTAAAATGTATCATCCTTTGATACGGTGATAGAAATGCCTTTTAAGGAAAGTTAGTTTTTATACTAGGAGGCTTGGTTATAAAAATGTTAAACTAAATAGGTAAGTTCTTGGTGCAAGTTCTTTGGGAAGTGGTGTTACAGTTGGGATGATACAGTAGATTGCCTCTGTTTGTAAGAGGAAATTCTTCTGGTTTGTTTAGCATCTGTTATTTAAAAAGAATCTCTTGGGTTCCTACTAAAGCATATACTTGAAAAAGTCACATCCAATCACCAAACCAAATTCTTATCCTAATACTTGAAAAGTGAAGAATGCCTGTTTATCCTTTTTTTTTTTTAAGCAGTGATCTATGTTGTGTCTTAGAGCTGCCAAAAATGTGCCATTGAGGTCAAGACTGATCTTCCTCAGGCACACCTTCAGTGTGTTTCAGAAATTGGTGAAGCCAGTCAGACATTGGCAGAAGTGCCCAGGACTTGAAATTTATATTTTGAAGCAGCTTGAAATGTTTTTAATAGTAATAAGCTACGTCTGTGTCTAGTTTTACACCTCATGCTACTGTGTGCTACAGGATGGTTTGAAGTAACTGTAGGTTGCTGTTTGCGATTTGAGTCTCTTACCTTGTTGGCAAGATGACCTTGAGAGTGCAGTGGGAGAATCCTCTGCTCAGATGACCGGGATTCAGTGACCACCACATTGATTAAGGAAGAAGAATCTTTTACAGACTGCTCTTGCCATCTTTCTCTGTGACCTCAGATCAGTTCATCAGCTCTTTCTTTTGCTGGGTTGCATTTACATACAAAGTGTTATTTTACACTTTGGACAGGATTCCCTCTCTTTTTATACCTGTGCTGACTGGTTTCACCGGTGTTACTTCTGGTTGGTACAGACATAAGATGAGAAGCAGAGTTTCTGTTTACATTGTCAAATTCATTTGATTTCTTTTTACAATTCAGCATTCAGCTTGTATGTAGAATATAGACCAGTATTTTCCTAATATGCAAGGTTAGAAGGAAAAAGTTAAGATGATGAAGTTCTTCAGAATAAAAGACTCTGAGCAGGTCAAAAATTAATGTACCGATAGTTAAGCTGCTCTGGAAATCAGTTTCTTCAGTATGCAGTTACAGGTTTTACATGTTGATGAATTTGGGATATGCAGAGGAGCTCCTGGACGTCAGTGAGAATGGCGGCAAAGTTGTTTCACACTTCAGGTCTGTCCTACAAGGAAAGGCCATTGCAGTCTGCTGTGTTCCTCCTCTGGATATGCTAATGCACTGTGAAGGTGCACATCATGCCTGGATGGGCCCTGCTGATAAAATACCGCCTGGAGATCTCGCAAAGTGCTAGTGTGTCAAAGCTCCCGCAAGCAGAGGGTGAATAATACTGCTTTCTAAAGGTCGCGTCTGTTGACGTTAGCTAGGGCGTCCTTTTCGCGTGGGGCTGCAGTCCACTCCAAAAAGTTCTGTTGTTCTTTGTCATCTCAAAATCCACTGTTTAATAGGTAGAATCAGTAGGGCTGATAAAAGTGTCTTAATTTAGACAGCTGGAAAGAAAATGAAACATTAAAAGCTTTAAAGCCTTAAAACTGACTCTTTGAGTTAGGACGAATATCTGATTTCAAGTCTTGCCTACTGCAGTGTTCCCCAGAATGTGTTACCTGTTCTGGGAATTGCCTTATTCCCATTTCCAATCTTCCTTTTTTTCTTTACCTCCTAATGACAAAAACACTTCCACTTCTTGGAATAATTCCTAGTAGTTAGATATGACCATTTGCCAAAAAAGTTAGTAGTTATTCTATGCTAGTGGATGGTAATTTTTAAAAAAAAATAAAAACAAAAACCCCAACTATTTTATATTTTTTTTCTATCCTATGTTTTACAGTAATGTTCGACTCTCTCCTCCTGTTTAAAAGCTTATGCATTTTTCCTCTTAGACTTTTAATATTTAATATCATTCATAAAATATTGTGAGCATGGTGTGTAATTTTTGTACGTAACATTAAATAATAAAATAGGTGCAACTGCAATATAATTTCAAGTAGCTGACCTATCATTATGCTCTTGCAATTTTATTTGGAACTCAGTTATGCTTAAACACTCCCCATAAAATATGTCTATATAAAACCTACATGTGTTAATATAGATAAAAAAACCCCTTCAAATTAATTTTGGCCATAACACAGCATATCAGACTTGTCAACTATTTTTAGTGTCTTGCTGGACATTTGTATTCATAGATAACCTCTCGTCCTGAACTTAGTTGTTTATAAAGATATGTGTCTGTCATAGAGATTGTTTTGTTTCAGACTTAAATCTCTTGAGTTCTAGATGATTTGGCTGTGCATTTTTTCTACTGTAAGGAAGAGACATTTCTTATTTAGTGAGGAAAAGGTTTATCTCATGACTACAGTTATGGGACTACAGTCTGAAGTGAAGCTCTGCAAAGAGGAAATACTCTTCCTCCTTTTGTTTCCTATTTTGCTTCTTCATGAATAACAGTTCCTTCACTTGGTTAGTTTAGAAATTCTGGTTCACCAGAATGGTCTGTTCTCCAAATGTTTACTTCAAAAGGAAAAGATTTTGAGCCTGCTTTTATGAGTACATTTAAGTAATGTTCATTTTTCTGTTTGACCAATGTTTTCATTTTTAGACATTTAAAGGATAGATGAGAGTTCATCTTTCAAGCATATACTTACTTCACTGGTTGTTTCTATGCACCATGGTTTTTGCTTATTTAAGTTAGGCAAGCCATTGTCCAGAGCCAGAGTGTTTTATTTGGGTTTGTTTTTTCCATTCCTGATACCTGTTGAAGACTGGTAGGTTGGATAGTTCCAAGTTTGGTATCTTACATCTGCACGTTCTTGTCTGTTTCTTTTTGAGGCACTGTCATCATCATCACTGCTGCTGCTACTTCACTGTTGAAACTAAGTTTGTTCTCAGTCACAAAGAAGGTACCAGTTGAGTTAGTTAATGTGCAAACTGCAAGGTACCAGACTTCCTGTATGACAGTCCTTCTTCTTGTCTGTAAATAAAAATATGTATGTATGTCCCTACATAAAATAGAAATGTTAAGGTTAGGAAAGACCTCTAAGATCATCTAGTTCAACCATTAACCCAGCATTGACAAGCCCACCACTAAACCAGGTCCCTAAGCACCGTATCTGCATATTTTTTGAATATTTCCAGGAATGGTGATTCAACCACTTCCCTGGAGAGCCTGTTCCAGTGCTTGACCACCCTTTCAGTGAAGAAATATTTCCTTCTGTCCAGTCAAAACTTCGTCTGGTGCAACTCTTTATCCTTACAGCACAATTCTGTTAGGTCTGTGCTATTCAAGGTCATTCCTATGATATTTGTCCAGTTTCAGCTGCCAAATACTGTTTTCAAGACACTTGGGTGCTTGTTTAGTGTTCTGTGCTCTGTCTTTGAAGTCTCGTGTTGGAAAACCCAGTGGAAGAGCAGCCAGCATCTCCCGTGCTCTTACTTCCTGCTGCTCCAGAATGTCTGTTCTCCAGCATTTCTGGGGAGCTATGCTGGGTCATGGACGGCTTGGACCTCATTCAACCTCAGTCCTTCTGAAGGGCTGAGAGTCTGAAGACACGGGAAAGGCTTGATTTTTTTGTCAGCTTATTTGCATATATAAGAGTAAAACTGGAAAATCAAGTAGAACTGAAGCCCCTCTTTCTCCTTGGACTTGGAGTCCAGTTGTCATTGAGTGCACTGAGGCATAAACACAGGTAACTTACATTACTTACGGAAAGACGGATAATTTACATTATTTATTGCTTGGTACAGCAAGAATGGTGTATCACACGTGACTATGCTTGACCATAGTTTTTAATCACATGAAAATTTGTTAAATATGACATTTAAAAATGTTTACAAATTTAGAACAGTAGCAAACTAAAACGTGACACTGGTTTGTAGTAGAAGTAAAGAAAGTTTCTTGCTAGAGGCATCCAGTGTGGCTACATATAATAATATTTTTTCCCTGAAATTCTTGTTAAACGCTTCATTGGAAAACACAATAAACTATATCACTTCATTTCACTTGCTCAGTGTTTAAAGAATGCTGTCTAACAGGAGAACAAATTTGATTTAAACCCCAGAAACTTTCAAAAGTAGTACAGACTTGATAACAGTCAGGATGAAGATGCTGAAAATGGTTTGAATTTACAGAAGTAAATTGCAAATAAATCTAAAGTAGTGTCTGTATACAGGAGGTGAAATTACCATGATGGGTGTACACTCGACTAGCAAGATAGGAAGGCAAGAAAAAGGTATTTGGATATACTGAAAGTGAGACACTTCTGCCTTACATAGGCCATTTGGTCAGCTTAAACACAGTCCGGGAAAACTTTACTCTTGCAGTAAATGACTGATCCAAATTCTTAATTGCTCTCCCATGTTACCAAGCTAAGCTGTTTGATTGTTTACCTACATATAGGGTCTTCAGCAGCTTCCTCTTTTTCTTCCAGTGTTTTGGTAATTGAGCAAAGATCATGTGTACACCTGGTAAATTATCTTCCCTCTCCTCTCAGTGTTAGGATTGGGAGTTATTAGGGAAATGCACTACGTCTCTTTGCTTTGTTAAACAAAAACCAACATCAGTGTTAGCTTTTCCAGACATTCTCCTGAGTGAGCCACAAAAAACATCTTCAGTAATTTTCTTCTAGTATTGCAGGCTGGGCGGTTGGATCGGCAGGAGGTGAGACAATAATGTTCCATTTTATATTCAGGTTTATAGTCATGCACAATTAACAGATGAATGATTTTTTTAATGAATGGGTAAGCAATTGCCAGTTACAATTGATACCTTGTATTGATACCTTGTTAATTATCAGCTGTACGTCTTTTAAAGAAAACACCATGCCAATTGATAGCCACCTTTTGTTTATAATCATTATTAATGTAAAATTAATCTAGTCTGCAGTGGGTATAGAAAGTGATATTCTATGTTAATCAAGTATAAATGAAACCTTAATATTTGGTAAAGCTGACATTGATCACCAGAAGTAATTTCTAAAGGGAACATCTTTTTGACTAATAGTTTTTTCCCTAAATATTATTGTTCTAAATTGACTGATGTTAGAGATATTCAGCATTTTTACCTTCTCTTTACTGGAGTTTGTACTGCTTTTTAAAATTCTTTTTATTTTTCTCTGTTAACCTAACTCACTTCTCCAGTGGGATTTTGGATGGAGAGGCGGGGTAAGACTGGGGGGGTGGTGGTGGAAGGAAGAATAGGATTAAAGCATACTTTTGAGGAAGTATTTTATTTCTGGGCTGAACACAATTTTGTCTCCTGTGTTAAGCTGCTGCACCTACCTTCCCCATCCTTTTGCTTCCTGGAGGGCTAGATGACCTCCCTGACCACCCTTCACCACTGACCTCTGAGCTGCCACTCATGCCTAGAGGTTTAAATGTGTCCTGTCTACGGAAGGTTGTATTTGTCCCTGCACAGTTTTTTTCCAGCTTCCTTACTTTTTTTAGGTGTGGAAAAAATTCTGATAATGTGAAAACAGTAGCAGGTGATAGATGTATGAAGTGTCTAGCTCAAAAGTAGCAGGAGAAGTGTGACGATGCTGTATAAGACCAGAATGGAAATTTTTATGCCTTATGGAGGCAAGGATTCTTTCTGTTGAAAGGAGTGCACACCTCAGCAGAAAGCATCAAGGACTGGATTATTTTTTTAATCAGAGAAACAAAAAAAACCCCAACTTTTGTATTTGTGAAGGAGCTTATTAAGAGCAAAACAATTGCGCTTGTATCAGTTGCAGATGCTGCTGCTGTGGTGGCAGCGCCTGCAATGAAAACAAGGCTTCTCTGCTTTGATACTGCTTTGATAGTGGCTTGTACTTGACTGTCTATCATTTAATGCTCTAACAAGAGCAGCGCAATGGTGGCTTCTGAAGGGGCCAGTGAACATGTTTATTACTGATCTAAAGTTACAGAAAAGGAGTATTTTGAAATTAAAGAAAATGAGATGATTTGAAAGAAAGTAGTTGACTATCACAGTTGGGCAGACCTTATATTGACTGTTTTCTCAGTCTGATTTCATATAGAAAATTCAGTTTGAAAAGAAGTAAACTTAAAAGGAAACCTTAATATTGAACCCACAATGCAAACAAACATTTCAGTCTGTGTCTTTATGAGCTTCAGTCCCGTTTCTCATGCATGAAATGCTCCTTCTGATTTCCTTCACCTTTTTCCCTTTTGTGGTGTTTTTGGTGGGGATAAATGCAAAATACAGCTAGTGGGAGTAAAAAAAAAAAAAGGTCATTGCAGAGTAACACAAAAAGCAGGAGAGTAGCAGAGCTTGAGGCTCAGCTTGTTCTCCTGGATTTTAGTGGGGTTTTTTGACAGGTGCAGTTCCCTTGTGTCTCCCGCACAATGTGTTTCCATGCCTTCCCTTCTATGCCTGTGATGGAGAAGTGAGTTGGTGTGTGTCTGCCCACTGTTTCAGGATGTGCCTTATGAGTAAGGAAGGGCACGGAGAAAAAAAGGCCCCTTTTTGTCAACTTTTGATGCAGTTTTGAGGCTGCTTGACTTGGGAATCTCTTTAATGATGATACACTAATGTATTGAGGAATGTCCTCATATCTCCTTTGAATGGAAGAGTTGTTGTACTTGATTTGTTTGCTGTAGCTGTAAGCTCTCTGGAGTAATGACCTTTCTTTATGTGGTTTGTAAAGTGCTATGTTTACTCGAAGTATCCTGCAAATTGCTGTAAAAAATAATACGGGAGGTAATGTAGCAGCGCTTACCTCTTACTCTTTTTCTATATCCAATGAAATAAAAGAATACAATTATGATTGAAGAAGATACTGAGGTAATGTAGTCTAAACGCTGTTGTTTTTAAGGAAATAGATACCATTCTATTTCCTTATAATGACAAATATTTAAATATATTTTTTTTTTATTCTGTGAAGATGGATATGTAAAATAAGATTTGAAAAATTCTGATCTTCTGTAGGCATTAATTTCCTTTTGAGGATGTTTAAAATATTTAGTTAACATGTCCATATAGATCAGTAATGTTTCAGGCACATGCTCTTTAAAAGCTCTATCATAGTTTGCTTCAGTTATTTACGAGGATAGGAACCAAAATTAGATTGATTGCAAGTAAGTAAAAGGGAAAATATTTTAAAATTTGATCCAAGTGTAGTAATTTTTTTTATTAAAACAAAGGTATTTTTCCCCATTTTGGAACTTAGATATTGGGTTTTGCAGTGGCTTTGGCAGTATTTAGTGTTTTTCATGACTTCAAATTGCAGACTCGATTATATGATAAATTTAGTTTTCACTGGAAAGATGGGATGTGTACAGCTCTACTGATTCAGAGGAAAGCTGTAAAAATACTTCTGAGGCACTCTGACTAAGTTTTAAATTTTTTTTGGTAAGTGTCGCGATTTTGGGAATTTCAACCTGTGCCTTTTAAAAGATTGAGTTTTGTGATACACGAAGTACCATGTAATGAACAGAGACTGATACTGGGTGTCTGCTGCTGTTCTGTAGTAATGAATCCACTTATGAATGGCTGTGGAAAATTTAAGGTTATTATCTTGTGTTTGTTTACTTTGTAAAGATAAAATTTCAGAGAAAATCGAAGGGCACTGTCTGAAATTCCCAGTCACTGCAGTTCCATGGAGAGCATTGATCCCTTCCTAGAGGTTGCTGGGGACTCATTGTCTCCCTGTTCATTGTATGCTGCTGCTGAAATCTCCAATATTTCAGGTTTGCGATTCTTTTATTGTTGTTTTGGCAGTTTGTCAAAATTAAATGGCTTAACCAAATCAATAAGCTGTCTTGCTCAGTAACATCTGCATTTCGCATGTCAAGATATTTTGCATTTTGAATGCAGTCACAATGGAATGAGCCACATGACTGCAAAAATAACCTTTTTGCCCTCCGAAACCCTCAGACCTTAAGGAAACTTTCTGGAAAATAAACTTTGCTGTATTGTGCAATCAGAACTTCCACGGAGATTGGTGATAATTGCACGCTTGTGCCCGTGGGTAGGAGTCTATCAGTAAAGAATAGATGCAGCAAGGTCAGGGGCAGAATACAAGCTACAATGACAATGAATTTTACTTAATTTAGAACTACAGTTTGTGTATTTGGCGGTGTTTATTGGTGAGACAATTAATTGCATAGTAAAGAATGCATAAACGACTTCCTCTCTGTTGTGATGGCCTCTCTTTCCATGGGGTGACTAAGTGTTTCTCACCAGTTTCAGTTGTAGTGATATGTGCCTTTAGATACATGTTTATCATTAGCTAAAATAACACAGCTGTTAAGGAAAGGTTTATTGCTATACTTGTTCTGCATGCTAAGCACATTCTGTGTACATGTCAAACAAAATGCCAATTTAATCGGCCCCCTCAGAGTTTCCGAAGGAGTGATGATGAAATTTTGGCAAGTTTACTTGCGCCATTCTGTATAAAATCTGCATGGCCATTATCTCCAGACACTTGCAATATGAAAAATGCCAATGGTGTTTTTACGTTCTTAAGAGACTAATAAGCTACAGATGTCAAAACTGTAACGTTGAATTATCTTAAGGGTGTATGAATATGTCAGTACAGCTTTTTTTAATTCATGTGGAGTTATTCTTAATAATAAATTTAAATAAATAAATTTAAATATTGAAAATGTTTAATTATAGAATGTGTATTTTAATGCTTCACTAGTGTGCTATGAGATGGGCCAGGGTATGTGTTTTGGAAAGGCTCTCCTGTGCGTGGCCCGCGATTGCGAGGTGGGCTGCCTGTTACCACTCTGCCACGTACTGTGGGTACTTGCTTTTTGGTTTGACTCCAGTGACTCTTTGAGCTAGAAAAATCTAGCTTACAGGGACTTAGTTGTCACTTGTTCTACTAAGAAGCAACATGAAGCGAAAAAATGCACTTAGTTCTTGTTTTAATCTGTCACACTTGAAAATAATTTGATGCCTCTTTTAATAACAGATGCTTTTTAAGTACTCAAGTTTTTCCACCTTTCTCTGTCACCACGCTGAATATTTTTGTAACCCGTAAGCTGTGTTTTAGTACCCAGAGCTATTTGTACCATTTCTGAATGACCACTGCTTTAGTCAAATTATTGTCTGAATTGAGATCTCATGCTGTAAGGGAAAATAAAAATTCCTTACTAAAAGTAGGAGTCATTAATTTGGTCTCAGTTTGTTTTGAGCAGAAATGTAAAGGGAAGTAAACAAAAGGAAAATGTCTTGGTTTAGACACATCGTCTACATCTTTACCTGACACCCCAATAATAAACACAGCAGTCTGGCACATTCATGTTGTCAGACATATCATACTGTGGTGAAAAGCTGTCTGTCTGTCTGTTGTAGAATAGATGGATCCCAGTGCAAATGGCCATAATAATCCCCTACTTCTGTTTCTGCTGTCAGTTTACTTTTTGCTTCATTTAACTATTCAGCCTCTGCGGCCACACTGGTATAGGAGCTATAGCTTTTCACAAAATAAAACTTTCTTTTTTTCCAGGTAACATCTAAAGTATTTAATAATACACTTTATAATTTTCCTTTTTACTTGACATCAGATGACAGTTTGAAGAGCTCAGGCTGAAGGAAAGGGAAATTCAGGCTAACATTTTTCACAGAGTCTATTTTGGGCATCAGCTCTGGGTGCCAAGCTTCAGAGGGACGCTTTGACTTAAAGAGAAATCCTGGGCTCTTACCTTGTGCTCACTCAGGTTTGAACTACAGGATTCAGCACCTCTGTCAGGCTTTAAATCTCGAGTACCCCAATTTAGTCACTTTTTTTGATAAACTGACTTACATGGGCTGCCAGAGGTCAAATGAACCCACCCAGAATTGGGCAAGACAAAGAGTTGTCTGAGTGCCCAGTTTTGTGTTTAACTTTCAAGACTGTCTTCTTGGGCCTCTCAGGAAAATGTCTTCTTTAATGACAAGCCAGGAAATCTTTTAACCAGACCTGAACTAAGCATTTATATCCCCATTTTTAATGCCTTCCAGACTAATAGTAATATTTAAATATTGAGTTTCCTAGATTTGCTGACTTTCTTTTTTTTGCATCATTTATTCAGTCTAAGTAAGTATTTGAAAAATAAGGAGTGAAATATGGAGTACCTAAAAAAACATGACTAGTTTTGTTGCCATGATTATGTGTTTATGCCAATATATCTTTAATCAGTTAAGTTTTTCGGTCATAAGTGAGGAATAGCTTGATCAGGATTACTGAGTTCACAGGACAGCTAGTGTACTTCCATGATACACCCATGAAGTGTATGATACTTCTGTGAAGCCAAATGCAAATGTTTCCTTTACAAGGTAATGGAGAACAATAACTGATCAGCATGCTTAATTTTGATATTTCTTCTTTGTTAATCCCTGATCAGATAATTGCTCAGAGAGGTTGCAAAGCCAGCAAAAACCAGCTATATTATTTGCAAGGGAAAGGTAGCTTATTGATATTTCAATTGTAAGTCCTCCAAATGTATGGAACTACTTTTCTCTGTGTACCACACTTCTGCTGGCAGTTAGGAATTAACTTCCTTCTCACCCATCCTGAAAATTACTGATATCAATCTACCTAAGCATTACAGCCAAGTGATGCAAAACTTTTACACTGTTTTGTTCTCTCATCCCTGCTCTAAGTGTTACCAGGATTTGTGTGTTTATTGTAAAGATTTTCTTTGAAAATGCAACTTATGCAGAGTTGGAAATAGGTTGATTTGTTTTCAATTACTAGCTGCTTTTCCAGTGAGATAGGACTAAAATCTTTGCTCTTGATAAGTTACAACTGAAAATTAGTTGGACTGGGGGTGGCTATTAAAACAAACAAACAAGAAAACAAACAAAAAATGAAAAGAAAAAATAATTAACTTCAAATTACTGGATTTAGCAGAGTTGAGATGACAGTGCCCTGTTAAGACCACAGGATGAAACAAAACCTTGTTCAAGCAGCTTTTGGAGGCTTGCATTTTCCTGTAGTGTAACTTAACTTTAAAATCTTTGTACTTGTTTGCTGGAAGCTTTTTCTTTTTTTTTAGTAATGATAAGCAGACAGGACCTGGGAAGTGGGGACATTGCAGCAATTAAATAGTGAGATTAAAAGAAAAAAAACCTTATTTTATACTTGTTTAACTAAGGCATATGTGACTGTGTGTTGTATTGTGAGCTTGAATTCTGACTGCTGGTAGGAGTCAAGTACAGTTGTATTATTGTAGTTTGGAAATGTGAAATGAGGGTGCCTTTAGTTACCTGGCAGTGTTGTGTTTTGATGAAGAAACCAGTTGTTTGCTCTTGCTGTTTGCTCCAGGAATAGAAAGCTGATGTCTTAGCAGGGTGAAAAACAACAAGAGTGAATGTGGAAAAATATCTTAGGTATTGCTCTGTGTGGTAGCCTGAGTGTTTGAGGTCAGCATCATTCAAGCAGTTGGCTGGTGAGATGTTGGCTGTGATATTTTTCTGCTCACAAACAACTTCTCTTGAAACCCTTTAATCACATCACTCATAGATATCCACAAGTTTTCTATGCAGAAATATTTACAAAGATGAGTGATTTAAGACTGCCTTTAAGAAGACACTTCAGAGCCGAGAAATATCATGCTCTCGGGCACATGCTGCGTTTCTTGTGGTTGTCTGGTGGAGGGCCAGGAGCTGGACTGGATGGTCTTTTTGTGTCCCTTCCAAATCAGGATAGTCTAAGATACTATGATCCTATAGGCACACTTGCTAGTGGATATAATGATGTGCATGAATTTCTGTGCCACTTTGACATTGATCCTAGCGATTTTCCCTTTTTGCTAATAGTGGGTTTCCAAAGTTATGGGCAGCCAGTTGTGTATTGCCATATAACACATTCCTCTAAAAAAGTCTTATACAGAGAAAGGTCTTGATCTTGTCTGGGAAGGGGATAAAGATCTCTTCTGCAGAACATGGTGATTCATCTCACTGTACTCAGTGAAGCCAGCCAGCCAGCAGGAAGCTGTTATGCTGCTGAAACTTTCATGCATAAGCTCTCAGCTCCAAAAAATACTTTGCTGCTCCTTGATTGGGGTGTTGTTATTCTTAGTCATCAGAGCCCAGGATGTCAGCACACACCTCTGCCATGTAAGAACACAACTTAGTGCTGGAGGAAAAACTAGCTGAAACATAGGTTTTGTTTAAATGTCAGGAAGTCATTAGTCATTCTTACCACCACTGACTGTGAAGTGTCATAATGTAGTATCCATTTCTTTTGAAAACCTTCTCCTTTGCTTAAAAGTCTCCGCTGTTGACTTATAGTTAAAAGCAGCTGTTGAAGACATCAAAGATTTTTGTCCTCTGGTAGGAAAAAACTGGTGTCAGTTCAAGGAGGAGATGATGTTTTTGGCAGGTGAAAGAGGCTACTAAAAGCTTATGGGGCTTCTGTGCTTGGTAACTTCTGCCAGGGGCACTGAAGGTTTCCTTCTTGCATTTCAGCTGAGAAAAGTTGAAGAAGTTGGATTTGTGCATGTGCATTTAGAGATGGCCTATTAGAAACTTACGGTTTTAAAAAAAGGTTTCTAGGAGGGCCATGTGATCTTTCTGTGGGTTGGTGTACAATGACTGTAAGCCCCAATTCCAACACTAGGGAGCATCTAATAACACACTGCAACATCCCATGACCCTGGAGTATGTGACAGCATTACAGCCTGTCTATGATGCTTATTGTCCCGCTTTCTGTAGCCAGCTTAGAAGTACATCAACTGCAACACTTCTTGATAGTGATAGGTGTAGTCTGCCAGTAGATGGTCTGTTTCTTCAATAGATAGACCTCTATGAGCTGCTTTGGGCAGTCCAGAGAGAGAATCATTAACATAATGTCTAAATTAGATCCTAGATCTTCAAAACAGTTGCTTTCATGACACAGACTTTATCTGAGGTGAATGTCTTTGCAGAGCTGATGGGAACAAGGGCCATCTGCTTCTTCGCTTGTCCTCTCATGCAGTGTAAAGCACCTCACATATGATTTAGAGAAACTCAAATAGGAAACATGTTGTGCATGTGAAGATGTTGAATCAAGTTTTTGTGATAAAGAAGTGTCAGGCGGCTTAATTCTCGTTAGTTTCTAATCAGTGCAGTTGTTACTGAGCACATCTGAGTCTGGACAGCCCATGTCTCAGAGCCTGGTCTTTCATGGGCCTGTGTGGAAGGGAGGATGTGGGTGCCTGGGTGGCTGTAGTTGCAGGGAACTGTAATCTCAGGCACTCCTCCATAAGAAAAGAAGCAACAAGCCTTCTTGGGATTTGTGATCTCCATAGGTTGGCTCTGACAAGAATGCCACAAGGTGTCTTCTATTTTTGGTCACTCCCTAAATTAGTAAGGAAATCATTTGCCCTAGGGCCACCAAGTCACAGTGAATGCTTGAAAGCATACATTTCGTGTCTGAAAGTCCAAGAGGGAGATATTCTCAGGATTTGTGTTCTGCTTCAGGTTTCTGTTATTTCAGTGGTGACCCTGAAAAACCATCATTTTATAAGCAGAGAGCAGACACCTGCTCCACATCTGTTCCTTCTTTTCATCTGCCTTCTGAAGCTCTTCTCATGTTGTTACAGTTATCCATCTCCTGTGTTTCTTACGAAAAATTTGGGATTCTCAGTTGTCGTTTCAGAAGAGAAAAGGATAGTGAAAAATCTTCTGTGACTAGCAGGGTAATGTTAGTTGTGGCCTTTGATGGTATTACTTCTACTGCAGAGCATCTTACAGCCTCAGGCATTTGGATAATTTTGACTTCTCTCCTGAGCTCTCCAACCATTTTTATATTCTGCTGGAGCATCAGAGAGGCAGATGGGCAGTGCTGTGTCTTCCTAAGATCTGGCTTAGCTGCAGTTTATGAAACAGAAAGGTATTTTTTTGTCTTCTTCCTCACCCCCCAGCTCTTTCAGTAATTTTAATATTAGAAAGAAGAGAAATAGTAAGGTGTTCAGGGGATTCAGTTCTTATAGCTTTCTTTGCAAAATGTTTGTTGAAAGTATCAAAGATGCAAAAAATTATCCTTGGTATCGTAAGTGTATCTCTAAAATTTGACTTCAAAAGTGAACTTGCCAGGATTCATTGCTTTGGAATCCATAATCCAGTTGCAAATCTAGTAGCACTCGCCTGTGTGGAAAGCAGAAAGTCTTTTCTGACTCGGTCGTGGCTAGTAAAAAGTGATGCAAACCACCACAATGCTTTCTAAAAGTCCTGAGACTTCAGTTCCTCCGTAGTTCTCGCTGATTGACCTTAGCTCTGGGCATTTAGTGGGTATTATATGAGGGGTTTAATGTGTCTGAAGGATGTGTATTACTGAGGTCAGAAAAGGTGCTTGTGTTTCTGGGATAGAGCCTGGATTGTTCTATGTTGGACGGTGTAGGTGCTCATGGAACTGCTCTGTTTTCTGACAGTAGTTTTTGAGCAGAGATAAATCAAGTGAATACAGTGCAAAACAGAATCCCCCTGAACTGATTCTGAACTTCTAAAAAATACTGTTTGATAAAGCATAGATGCTCATGTAGATAAATTGTCTCAATAAAAAGGGTAAGATAGAATAAGTATTGTATTACTTTTAAGAGATAATCTGCAGCAGTGTCTTTCATTAGCCGAAAGTATGTAGCCTGCATTTCAAATTGAAAAAGTAACAAAGCTGAAGGGTAGTGTATTCCTGTCCATTGGGTTTTGATGGCAAATATAGCTGAAAGCTGTGATATTCTGTGATGTCAGGATTATTGTAAAGGGAAAAAAAAAAGCATCATGAGACTGATCTCTTGTGCAGTCATCACTTTGCCACATGGATCAAGAGTGCCAGGCAGCCATGAAATGTTTTTGGAGTGTTCTGGGTGTTGAAAACTTAGAATTATGGGTATTGCCTTCCAGAGGTCTTTCAGTTTAAAACTAAAAAATGGGGCCATACACAGTGGCAAAGTGAGAGCAGTGGTGGGGTATTATTTTTATATGTTAGCATATGAAAAAATGAACATGAAACTGGAAATCTCATTATTCCAGTAGTTTCTGAATGTTGGAAGTTCATCAAACAGTGTCTGTGAAAGGGAGAAGAAAGAAACTTAAATGGGTATTACAGCTCTCTGTTTTTATCTTATATGAGAATGAATAGCAGCCATGAAAACCCCAAATCTCTGGCAAAGAAGGAAAGTTTATATTAGAGAGCCTCTAGCAGCTGAACAAAACAAACACTGGTAGCATGTACAAGAAGGGTTAATTAAACCAGTTTATTTGCGTTTATCTAAAATAGTGACTTACCTTTCTAGAGTCCCTTACTTTGTATGGAAATGCACCCCGATTCAGGCCTGGGTTTTAGTTGCATGTATCTTTATTTTGGTAGCTGTGACTTCCAGTGACTACAGTGACCCAAGCAACTTCTTCCAAGACAGGATGTTGTCTAATTGAAAAGACAGGAGCCAGCTGAACAAGATTTTGCATGCCTGTTAGTTCTGCCAAAACCTGTGTTAGCACAGACAGCCCAGGCTCTGGAGGGCGTGTTCAGTTCCTGGACTGTCCTAGATCTTCAAGAATGTTCCTTTATCCATCCGAAAAATTACTTGTTTCAGTTCTTCACTGGTTATTTTGCTGGTTGTAAGCAAAGCAGTGGAGCATAACAAGGGTGCCAGAGCCTGCTCCGGCTCCCTGTAAATGCTCACTGCAGCTCCTATATGTCTGTTTCCCTGCATCATATATTCTAACACCTGGATGAGTTAATTGTTTGTAATTATATGACATGTAACACTAGTTTTCTTTTGTAGGAAAGAAATGAGTCACCGTCCCATGAATGGCAGTGCTCAACAGCTTTTCAAACATTAGACCTTATATAGTGGAAAGGGAAAAGCCTGGTTCAGAACCTAAAGATGGAGAGCAGTGCCAAAACAGTGATAAGCTAAACAAAAAATTAGCAAGGACAGGTTGGAAGATAAGTGTAGGAAAGGCAGATGAATCACTGAGTTGATGAGAATGACAGACTCTGTGTCATAGCAAATGCCTGCTCCATGAACAAAAAAATTAACAAAGTAGTAAATGTTGTAAACACATCTTATATAAGACCTAGTGTTTCATGTTAAAGAAAGGTTTATTATGATTGCTGTAATGATATTTGCATGAAGAAGAAAGGGATTTTTGAATAAAAATTTTGTCCAGTGCTTTAGTGCCACAAGAAGGGACATGATTGAAAAAAAAAAAAAGCATTTAATTTTGGAGGAAGAATTTGACTCATCCTCTGAAAAAATTACTATGGTGATAGCAAATTAAGCGTACAGAGTATGTGGGTTATTTATGAAGTTGAAGAGACAGGTCACTCCAAACTGTAGAGAATAATAAAGATTAAAATGCTATAGCATTAATTTTCCAAGTGTAAGCACTGTAGTGTGTGATAACAAGAAGCTGCATGATGAGATTAAGCCTTATAAAGCTCTATGATAACTAGTGCAACCACTAGGAAAGGCTACTGTTTACTGTTAGACCATTTTTATTAATATATTAAAATATTGGTTGTTTCCAGGTGGATGAATCTGTCTTGCATTAGCTGAGACACTTGTCGCAGTTTACCAAATTCTGTGTAAGCATAAATAAACAAACCCAGTCAGTCAAGATCACTGCATCACAAAATATGCTTTATTTTGGCAAGTCTACTTAGTTTTAATTGCATATGGTCTCAAAGTTGAACCCTGAGGTCTAAAAACCTTAAGAAAAATTTGAATTGGAGTTCAGACTTCACAGATTTTATTTTCTTAGTCAGAAAATGCTTCCAGACTTTGGCCTGCACCACATATTTATTCATGAGAAAGCAACAACCCTTTTATATTAGGTGTTATATAAACGTGTGTCAAAGACCCAGCATTATTTCTTACTGAGCTGCAAATAACATGTGGAGTTTGGAGTCAGTTTTTCTATTTACTGAATGCTGCTGGGATGCTGATCCCCAAGCTGAATAGGCAAGAGAGGGTCTGCAATGAGATGACCACTCAAGTTTCCAACAAAGGGAGAAAATTACCAAAAAATACTCGGCTGTCTTTTTGCTCTTTCTTTTGTTCTCAGCCGTCCTAGATGAAGGAGACTATCTATGAGATGCTCTCTTTAACAAATAATTCATTTAAGGTAAGTACCATTGTTTGGTAGACCTTGAAAGTGCTGGGAGGAGTTCACCACGTGTCTGCAGGGCATCCTTCCAGAGATCCTTGCAGCTATAAAGCCCTCCTACTCCTTGGTTTCTGGTGGGAATGCAGGGCTTGTTGACCTTTCATTTTGGGGAGTTCATGTAGTATACTCTAAGCTTCTGGAACTCTTCCGTAGTTTCAAATAGGAATGATGGCCTTCATAAGTAGATTTTGTAAATATAGGTCCTAACCAGCATTGTAGACTTTTTTCCTTCAAGGAACAAGTAAAAAGTGCTAAGGCTGTGCCTGAAACTAGAAAAAGACAATTTTGAATCTAATGTGTAATTTCCTCGTGGAATACGCCTTCAAAAGCCTCAGAACTGGGATCTAATTTGTAGCAAAATGAAAAATTGCTCAGGAAAGACAGTTATCATCACTCTTGAACCCAACTCTTAAAGTGGATATGGCTTTTGTCCTATATATAGATACATGGATATCCTATATCTTAATATCCTGTTTATTTTGGATTTTTTCCCAATCTGTAGTAGATCAATGGAACTTATGCAGCTATAGTGCTTTCTGTACTAATTCTGCAAAACTGGTTAAACTTTTTTGTTGTAGCATAATGTTGATGGCATTGATAATAAGTACAAATGAAGAAGCAAATAAGAGTTTTTAAAACATCAGGTTAATCACAATGTAAACATGTAGTGCACTGGAATAATCAAATGGTTTTCCAGTCTGTTGGACTTTAAATGCTGATTGCACTAACCTTTCCTCTGAATCTAGGTGGGATAGCCTGGTCCCTGTCTGGGTAGTGGTCTTTTATGGTTCTACATGATCAATTACTTGTTAACTTATTCAGAAGCCAGAAATTTGTAATGTTACTCCTTTGAAGGCTGGCTGTGATCTCTTTTTCCAAGAGCATCAGTTTTCTGTTGTATGATGTAGTTTCAGATTCAGATTCTAAAGAGAGGAAAGTATTCCAGGCTTTTTAAAATCACCCTCCTGCTCACTGGAAGGAGATAGGGTAAAAATCTTCTGCATGAATAGAAGTGAACAGAGAATTTTCAGCACATCAGGTTCATATTTTCTAATGTTTGCTTTTTAATCCTCAGTGCACTCCTGATTCAGAGCTTAGTGGTGGGGAAAAACTTCTATGTGTGTTATTAAAGTAAATTATATATCTGTTCCTGGGAAGGAGGCATTCAGTAGCCTGTTAAAAACTGATATTTCCTCTGCCACGTAGATTTGGTTGGTTTGTTTAATAGAGCACTTAAGTGATTTTTTTATGCATTGGGATTTTCTCCAACATTGAAGATGATTTTGTTCAATTGGATTTTTAACCATTTTAAAATTGGAATAAGAAAGGCGGCATTGTTGAGGGTCCTGGCTGGGATTTTAGAAACAGGAACAACTCGTATAGTTCCTTATTAAATTTAATTAATTGCTGCTTGTGGGCAATATGGCTGAGTTACTGTTGCAGTGAGACCAATAACTAACATAACTTGAAGTTCTATATGTTCATACCTCAGTTAGAGCTTTGCCTAAGAGTAGTTTGATTACTTAATTAAAAAATGTTTTTCTTTTATTTCAAAAGGGCATTGAAGAGCATCTCACTTGTAGATTATAAAGCTTTTGTTGTTTCTGTTGGCTGAATCTTCCGTAAGAATTTAGTCAGGTTTATTGGCAGTTAAAAATATCCTGTTAAAAATGCCTGTTTAACAGTGAGATACATGTTGCTAATTTGATCTCAGTCTGTTTTCTGTTGCACAGATGTTCACATTACAAAAATCATTATTGTCTACCAGTAATCAGTGCTCCTATCGGAAAAGCCAATATAGGAGTGGGGAACTAAATGGGTGTCTGAAGTCTCATCTTATTCTAGAGATAGTCTTTCCAAGTGAGCAATAAAGGAGATTGCATGAGGAAATGCATCTTTGGTGCATCTGAGATGTGTGTTCCACGATTAAAGGGAATACTCCAGCCTGACCATTCACTTGCTCAGCACCAAGCCTTTATGCATTGAATAATTATTTTTAATGAATAGCATGGGGAGTTAAATCCTTTTGACTTAGTTATTCCTCAAGTGAACTTAAAGTCTGTTTCCATAGTGAATATGAAGTAGTAATTTGTGACAGGAGTTTGAAGAAATGTAGTTGTGCAAACCTTTTTATGCTCAGATGAAACATACCAACCATTTTAGAAAGGTTTGTGTTTGATTATGAGAGAATAAAGCTTAGGAGTTCGTTCTGACCCTTGGCTGAAAATTGAAGTAAATATACACAGTGGCTTCCCTAAGTATTAATGTATTTAAGTATGTGTGCTTGGAAAATATATAAAATGGAAGACATACTGATTTCTTCAAGCTCTGTCTTCATTGTGTAAGGCATACTCTTGAGTTTACATACAAAATTATGAAATAAATGTGGTTCCCCTAGATAAAATTCAGGTCAGAGTGAAGTTATTAGTAAATTCCCATTGAATGAGGGGGGCAGAATGTCACTGACACATGGGACGCTTAAAATCCAATGCAAGGTTAAAAAAGAAACCAAACTCCTAATTCATATTTGAAAAGTATATAGTGTGTCTGTCTTATAAACTTCATATCCTTATTAATATGATGTATTTACTCTTCTTCAAACTAAGTCGCATCTCTCTTCAGACAATATTACTAAGTTAACTCAGACGGAGTTTTTTTATAGAAATTAATGCTCACTGTGTTCAGAAAAACAATTGATAATGCTCTAATAAACATCCCTCCAATCTGACAAGCTTTCTGTGTCCTTTCCTTTGATAGGATATAATCAGCCTTTTCGCACAAAGTATTGAAAGTGTTAATCCTAAATAGATGAGCTCTTCCTATTATCCCCATTCAAGTAACCACATTTTGTAAAACAAAACCCTTTCTTGTATTTAGTTTTAAAGAGACTGGGGAACATAGATTTTTTTTGTTTTAGTTTGTGCTATATGGTGACTCATAAAAAGACTTCTAAAACCAATGGAGAGGTGCTGCCTCTGTTGTTTTCTTGTTCTGATGAAGGCAGAGCTATCAGCTCTCATACTGTGTATAAAGGGGTTATCCAGAAGTGTAACCCAACCTGTCACTAAGACTGCAGCACTGAAAGAAATCTCTTACAGTTAAACACTCCGCAGGACAAACAGCAAGCCCTGATGCCAGTTTGCCCTGGAGAGACAGGGAGGAGTAGCCTGCCTGTCAGACCTTCAACTTCACAGTCACCGCTACCTGAGAGAGATAAGCTTTGAGCCTGAAAATCATGAATCCTTATTGCTCTTAGGGAGGATAGAGCGGTGGGCAGTGCTGTGTCCAGCTGGGACTGAATTACTGGTGTAGTTGTAACTCATGCTTGGGGAAGGGGAAAGGAGCTGCTGTCCCAAAGTGGTCCCACTGGCATCTGGACCAAACCTGCAGAGAGACCTGTGTGAGGCCATGAAGAGGAGTGAAGGACACAAACCATTTCGCACTCTGTGGGTGCTGGAGCTGGATGTGGGAGGGGATCCTGACTCCCTTTCACCTCTGCTGAGTGTACAGCTGCTGTGAGGGTGGGGGGGGAAAGTCATCACCTATTTTCCCTCTTATTTTCTCAATGAAAGGTTAAAAAACATTTCTCAGCCCATAAAGAGAAACAAAAGAGGCTGAAGCTTTATGTTTTAGTTATTTCATACTTTAATAAGTTTTTTGGTGGTGTTTGGGTTTTTTTGTGGTTTGGTTTTTTGTTTTGCGGGGTTTTTTTGTTTTTTTGGTTTTTTCTGGACTAGCCAAACTTCATTTCTCCATACTATGTGGAGAGAGCAGACTCTCTCAGCAGAGAGGAAAATGCAGCACTTGATCAGCTAACAAGGTTAGGAAGCAGTGCTCATTACGATCATTTCTGCTGTTCACTGCTGCTTGGGGAAATAGCATTTACTGGGGATTGTCCTGTAGTTTTTGATAAAAGTCATTTTCCTTGGTAGTATTTTAGCAGTTTTCTGTTACAAACCATTTTGGTTTTGTTCTTTCTCTCCGTTCTTGCCTTACCTTCATCTCTGCTACTCATTTCTTTCATAATTTATCTGAAACAGGCTTTCCACAAACCCTGGGAGATCATACCCTTCGAAGCCGAATTGTATTTCTTAACTCTCGTACTCCTCCTGGAGAGCTGTCAGGAGGTGGTTTTACATTTGGAGCAAAGATGGCTTGTTTCACCTCAGCAAGTATTTTTAGTTCAGCATTTTTCCTCTAGGCAATTTCAGATGGTCTCTACTGGATCTTTAGTAACATACTCACTAATATGTTTTATTTTGAGTTGTTATTTGTAGTTTTGCTATAATTTGGAGATAGCCAGAGGCTGTACCTTCTGTAAGAAAAATATTGTCATCCTACTTAACGTGAAGTAACTTGCTCTGCTGACTGCATTTGACTTAATGTCATGAGCTTAAAGACTAACCTGAAAGCTGTTAATCAGACCTCTGGTTTAAAACAACAAGGGTATACAAGTCAAAGTGAGATGGTAGTATTAGGTAGTTAGCAAGTGGGCTTAATAGAATCTGCTATTGAATGTTTGGTTGTGACTTTCCTAGTTGATTTGGTAGAGGTTCTTTGGTTTTTATTCCTCACATTTGCTAAGAATTGCTTAGCTATGAACTCCAAGAGCCTGATCAATCAGTTTGTTAAAAATATGTCTAATAAGGTAGTGATGGGTTTTTTTCTGTGTGCTAAAACTTATTTTTGGCCTTGTGTTAGGAGCAAAGAGGGTTAGCATTTCAGCATCCTCCTATCTCCTGTTTCTGTCAGACCATAAGAGGTTTAAGACACACTTTTGTTCTCGCTGCTGCCCCAGTCACACCCCCTTCTCCCAGTCCGGCTGGACTGGGCAGCGCAGTACAAGGCACAGAGTCGCTGTGCGTGACTGCCTTTGGTCAGTAAGGCAGGCACACCTGTGCCTTGGTGGAAGCTCTGCCTGCAGTAGCAGGGCTCTCTTATGACTAACCTCATGAGAAGGCAGCTTAAGAAAGATAGAAGAGTGTTTGCCCTTTCTTTTGACAAGCTGTGGAGGATTCTGTTTCCCCCACTTTTCTATCTAGAATAAATTAATGTGTTGGAATTTTAAAATTTGTTGTCTTTGGTTAGTGGACTCCACAGTAATTTTGTTGTCATGCCAACGCCACAGAATCGTGACATCTGTATTTGCCTTCACCCTACAAGCAGGCAAGAACTGTCAAGCATACATTGTTTCCTATTCCTGTGCTGTAAGAGTGGAAGATGCAGTGCCTCCAAGGTGGTTGGTAACCACAGTGGTCTTGGGGATGGCTACTGAAAGTGCTTTGAGGATACTCTTGGGGTCGTTTTACATCCTCATCCATTGGGAGCAAAGAACCACAGTCTTGCCACATTAAATTAGTTTTTAAAATTCTTTTGCATAGTCTTGTAATAGATTACATTAGTGTTACAATATGTTAGTGTTGTTCCTTGTATGGTATTTCTTCTGGGAAACATCTCCAGGGAAGCCCACTCTTCTGAGGTTTGAAGATCTCCTTGAGTGTCCCAACTGGACAATAACAGGCTTTTGAACTCAGAGATTTCAAATCCTCCACATACATATTTTACACATACAAGAAAATGCATCAGATTTAATTGTAAACAGCTCATGGACTCTCTCTGCTTGTTTGGGTAGGTTGTGTGTGTTCTTACAAGAATAATGGCTTGGTAACTACCTAGTTTGCTGTCTAAGGATTTACACTCATATTCTTGGGGTTTAGTTTTCTGTAATATTGATGAAAGCTTTAGCCGTTAGGGGGGATATTTCTTGTAGAAGTTTTCCATGGAATCTTTGGTGATCTGCAGGCTTCCAAAAGTGAGAAGGGAATGTATGTGAACTATACACAAGCACAAACTGTAAAACAACTGTGTGTAATTGAACTACTGCTCTTTATTAAATATTTGCTATTGTATGATTGTTTGCAGCTGCATATCACTTCACATGTCTTTAACTTTTGGCCTGAAGTTTTCTATGCTGGCTGCCTACGTTCTGGTGTGTTCTATTTTAGTAAAAATGGCTCCACAGTTTACAATAATGGTATTAATATAAGGCATATTTTGCATTTGTGAAAAGGAAGTACTCTGGCAAGCGTTTTTTGAGAAGATTATGGTCTTCGCTTGTTTAGAAATTTTGCATTAATTTGTTTTTTCCCTCTTAACTTTCCATTGCTACCGGTAAATCCTAGTAAAGCATGCCTTGTCTCACATAAGTGCACCCACATCTAACTGATGCAATAAAGAACTCTCTTAAAAGCCCCTGAGGGGGTACATGGTTCTCCTGTCAGAGCAGGATCTGAGCAGAGTAGTTACCCTGGGTGGAGGTTGTATGCTGAGGACAAGGAGGAAAGGCAGTATGAGACATGTGTATTTAATTTCTGAAGGCATTTTTATCCTGGACTGTGAGAAACACATAAATTCTGTGAAATAAATGCTATGCTGAGGAGTACTGGGAAAACAAAATCAGTATGAAGAGGTCTGAGCTTCTGGACTGGTGAACTCCCATGAAAGCAGGACTTGGTTTGTCTTGAACTCTGCTGCAACACCTGTCAGCTTGATTAGCTTAGTGCATATTCCCAAATAGACTAAGGACGACATGATCATTTTGAGGACTTGATTTAAAAATCTTAATAATGTTCTCTGTGCTGTGTCTTCAAGAATTTAATCAGAAAAAGAAACGTTTCATCAGGCTTTTATCAACATGATACCAATGTGACTCCACTGTTTGAAGGTATCAGAGCCAGTGGAGAAATTTTGCAAACCTTATCAGATGCAAAATAGAAAGGCCACCGTTTTAGCATTTTTATTTCTTGAATGTGTGTGTATTTTTAGTCACATTTTAGAAAAATTAAAGAGCAATTTCTTAGTGTTTTTTTAAAAATCTGTTAACTCTTTGAGTATACAAGGATCTGGGTAGAAATAGAGGGGAAATTTCTTTGCATTTACCTATCTCTAAAATTATTTGAGTGAGATTTTATAGTTATATTATATAGAGCTTTTTACACTTAAAAATGAGTCAGTATTCTGGCAACTAAATGGAGAATATTAATTCCACATTCTTAAGCATCATTTTATCTGCTTAGGGAGTTGGGTTTTAGAACTAATTGAGTAAATAAATTCTGTTCAAAGAAATTCTGTGAGGAAATGGAAGTTTAAATAATGCTTTTCACTGTTTAAGATAAACAAAAAGTGTTATTTGCCTTTGATGGTCCAGCAAGCCTGCATGTGCTCCCCATCGCTTCTTGTACCCCTTTTGGGAGAAACCCGACATAGTTAATGTGTTGGGATGCAGCACAATTAATATACATTAAGAAAAACAACATGGGAGAGTGTTGCCAGTTAGTGTGATTTCAAAAACACTTTGTGTTCTTGATTTGCTTGAAATAGTTTGTTTTCAAATTTAGGCCCAGATCTGACAGTTGGGCATCCCACGTGAAGACACCAGCAATGCGCAGCATCATACATTGGGAACATGCAGGCAGAAAAGAAGCAGTGCTGGTTCTGAAACGCTGTAATCATCATGTGAGGGTTTGACCAAGTGCCTTGCGCTGTGTTACAGGTTATGCTCCACCTCTCGGTGGACATCTTTGGGCTGGGCTCCAGAAACATCCAATCCCCATCACATGGATCCTTCCTGGTGGGAGTGGGTAGAGTTGGGTGAGGGACTGAGTCTCACCTGTGTTTACCACCTGGGCACTGGGGAGCAGGAAGGGCTTGCTAGTACAGCTAGCTGCACTGGCCTTGGGCAAGTTGGCATGGAAGTTGGCTTCGGGCAAGGTAGGGCCTCAGGGGCTAAAACAAGCCATCCAGTTATGGACCTTTATACTGTTGTGTTAGCACATTCACTGGCACAGAGATTTTGTTAGAGGGGAAGGAAAGGCTCGCACCCTAAGGCGCTGTTATGGTGCTGGTGAAAGCTGCTGGTAGCAGTCTGGCCTCTGCTGCCCATGTGTGTCCTTCCATGCCTGTCTTCAAATGGGTGAACCCAGACAGGTTCAGCTTTAGTTATGGGATAAAGATTGCTGTAAACTATAAAGTATTTAAGTAGCTGGAGTACTGCATGAAACACTGGAGTTTGTTTAAAAGTTGGAAAGTTCCCTTGTTTGCCAGCTGCCGCTTCCAGTATTGTTTTCTTAATTTCTAGTAGCACTCTTCAGACTTCAGAGGGCCCTGATTTTACTGAGAAATAGTAGCATAGTCAAGCCTACGATGCCTCATGACCTCAGAGAAGATAGTTTCAGCAGTTTTATTAGTAACGGCCTCTAAAAGCACTATGGAAAATGAAATAGCAGCAGTCCTGTGAAAGCGACCTCAAGAACTACCACTGCCTTTTTCATTCACTGAAAAAGTAAAGTTTTTGGTCTAATGAAAATTTTTTAAAATAAAAGCCCCAAGCTTGACTGCAGTGAGCTGACACAGGCAGTACAGTAATAATGATAAACTTTATAAAGCAAATTGTCTCTTATTAATGTGCTGCAAAGCACTCTAGAGATTCTCAGTGCTCAAATTAAGCTATAAAAGATAATAGAAGAGCTTATAAAGTTTTGGCACAGTGAATGATTTCATGACAATGGCTTTGTTGGCTTTAATGATGTGAGCAGAGGGCATTTGCCAGGCATCTTCACCATTCCCAGGGGGAAGAGGTGCAGCAGTTACATTTTACAGTTTCACTGTCGTTACAGAGGTGTGCTTTTTTGCAGCTTTGTGTGCTTTATGGATTGTAAATAAGTTTTGAAGTTAAGACCTTCAGTAGGGAAACAAAACCGGAAGTTTACTGTTGCTCAGGTTCAAGTGGTTGCCAAAATAAATATGTTTGCTTACATAATACACTTGGAAAATAGTTGAGGGCTGTGACTTTTTAGTGACACCCATAATCTTAATGTAGTTCTCTATGGACCCCATGACTGTTACAAGCAGTGATGTTTTACTGATGAGCTTGTCCAAGGAGCCAAGAACCAGCTGGAAATAGAGACAAGGAGTGGAGGATCCATCTCAGATGATCTTTTTGCCTTCCCAGAACCAAATATAAGCAAATATTTTTTGATCGTGCTGTGGCTGACAGCCACCTTGTGCTGTGCCCTCCCCTGGCCACCCAGCCTTAATTTCCACGTGTGTGCTTTTCTAAAGAGCAGGTATAGCAGTGAAGTAGGGAACTTTTCATCCAGCTAACTGGAGTAACAGAGAAAAGTCTGAATTTTAAAAGTTAGATTTGAGGTGTCGCTAACAGATTTTAATTTGAATGCTGTGTGTTCATTTCCTGATATTTTTGCAGGTCTCCTTTCCCTCAGTTCTATTCACTGTCATGATAAAATTGATTTACTAATCTTAGCCAAACCACCTGGAGAGGGCTGCATCATATTGTTGTGGGGTGATTTTTTTCTTTTAGTGTAAATTAGTTTTCTCTTTAAGCAGAAAAATGTCTTTATTGATGCTGTGAAGTGCTCTGAAAGAGCATTTGTTGTGGCATGGTTTGCTTCCAGGGCTTTGTACAAAGGTATTTACACACAAGTGTGTACACAAATACATAGACCATTTTCAGCAACACTGATGATGAGAGGTGGTTGCATGTTGCTGAAATATAAAGAGGCTGCAAGAAAGACCCTCTGAATTGGGACAAAGAATGTATTTTCATTCATTAAAAGGGAGAAAATAACTTTTTTTTTTTTCTGAAGTCACAACTTGTCAGACTTTTCATGGGCTTTGAACAGAAAGATGTTTTAGGTGAG
This sequence comes from Grallaria varia, assembly GCA_013396735.1. Lineage (NCBI taxonomy): Eukaryota > Metazoa > Chordata > Aves > Passeriformes > Formicariidae > Grallaria > Grallaria varia. Next base: position 72,374 of record VWZG01002536.1, on the reverse strand, counting down.
GAAAATATTTACAGAGTCATTTGCTTTTTTGATTTAGCAGCTTTGTCTGTTTTTTGACGGAAGGATTAAAATAAAATGAGGAAACTAGATCCCTTTCTCACTTGTAGGGGTAGAGGTTTATCCCTGATGTGAGCACTATTAACTTCCTATAAAATACTTGTGCGTTGCCCAACTTCTCTCGTGTGTTTCTATTAAAATTTGGCATTGTCAGTTCTGTTTCATTATAAGTGCAGTTTGGTGGTTTATATTATGTGGCTGAGCATGGAAGGCAAAGCATACGTGTGCACAAAAGGCATTTAGTTGGAAACTAGAGCTGAACTGCATTCAGTTTTTGCCAATGCTGCTTTTACGTTTTTGCTATTTTAATAGTTTCCTGAAGTGATAGTGTTACTAAAAAAATACCGTCTGAACTGGCATGTTTGCTTCTGGCCACAATGTAAATTTAGTTTGGTTATTTGTTAAAAATCCACATAGTTCTCTCTGCAAATGCATATTTGATAATTTTTTTTTCCTTGTGAGCTCTGTATGATTTTAATAAAAAAGCCCAGGGCCTTTTTTGAACTCTAAAATAAATGTAGAGCTTCAGTCATGCCATGAAGTCTCAACAGATAGAAAATGGGGTTTATATCAACATATTTTGATGTAAAATGTGATGTAACAGGAGCAGAACCTTTGACTTTTAAAATTGTGAAGATACACGTGATCAAAAATGGCCCATAATGTGTACTGGATTAACATGCCAGGGTTGGTAAGTTTGGTTTTGGTTCTGTCATCATGGAAGGGAACAGATATTTTACATAATTTTCGTTGTTTTTTCTTGTATGTTATGTAAAAACGAAGAGCACCAACAAACCCAAGACAATGAGTGTTAAGCTAGAAGAGGTAAGAAGAGACAGAAAAATGTCTAGGTAAATCAGAATTAGTCTTGCTAGCTTATGCATGTACTAGATAGCAACTTCCTCCTTCCAAAAAATGGAATTCTGAAAAGTAATTCTTCCATTTGCCATTGGGAAAGACCTGATGTGGTTCCTCTGGGGTTGTCCCCTCAGTGACAGTAGCCCTTACTATTTGTCTGCAATCCCAGAAGACAGGAGGACAGGCAGTGGTCCCTGGGGCATGAGGTGTGTATTCCTTTGAGCTGGAGGTGGGATGGTGCAGTCAAGTCTGTGTGTCATTGCCAAGCGGAAGATTCCAGTTTGCCCGTGAGTTCTGGGATGACCATCCTTCTTCAGAAAGGTTTTCTGACACCTTCATGTTCCCTTGGGTCAGGAGTATGAAGGAATACTGCACAGCCTTACAGAAAGTGAGCACCATTTGCAGGATCAGAATACAGTCCCGCAGATTTTGCATTTAAAAAGAACGTGAAGCACAGATACTTAGTTTGATGGTAATTAACTTTGAACAGTGTACTGAAGTATTTGGCACATTTAAAAGTGTTTTAAAATCAAGGTTTCAATTTGTTTCTGAGAAATTTTGCAGTTAACCCAGTTTCTGCTCTTGATGCATGAGTGACTGGGTACCATATGATGAACTGTGTTATATAAGATGCTCAAATTGTTGATCCAAAATTCTAGCTATTTAACTCTTCTGGGATCTTAGTGTTTCTTGTTTTATTTTTGTCCTGTTTTCTCTTTTCAGTATTTGAAGTGTTGATATGAAGCCCTTTTCTGCCAGCGCCGTTAGCAGAAAGAACTTATGTACGCCCATCTGCCTGTTCCTTGGGCATGGGAATGGGTTGCACTATCTGGAGCTTTTAACTGTATGGTAGATCATTACAGGTGGGATTTTCCTCCTTTCCCCTCTATTTCCTCTAAATAGGTTTGTGTCTTGCAGCAGGATATAGTGCAGTAAGGATCATCAGCATCATTGGTTTCAGCTGCTTCCTCAACAGAAAAACTACATTTTATTTGAATGAGCTTTGCTGTCTCTTGAATATTTTGAAAGGAAAAAGGTTTCTCCATTTCCGTGAATCTTTCATGCCCAGATGTTTGGTTTTTTATTGTATTTTATTAATAAGTCCAATGCTTTCTTAGCTGTAGGGCTGCAATGCAGCAAGCAGATGCTCCTGTTAGAGAACATGCCATGATATTGGAAGCTTAATTATCAAAGGCACAAAGCAGACTCTCATTACATTTTCCACTTGCTTTAAAAGGAAAAAAAAAAAAGGCTGAAAGTATTCTTTGTTTTTATGGTAAGGCTGATGATAGGTTAACAGCTGGGAAATACAAAGCTGCTACTCTGTGGCTGAACAAGGAAGATAATGATTGTTCATCTGCAAAGATCATAATTTTCTTCTAATATGAGATTGCAGTGTTTCTGTTTGTGGCTGTGAAGCTTTAATTACAGTTCATAATTATTTATAAATTACAACTGTGGCGTCCCTTCCTATAGGAGTCTGTCTTTATTGCAGAGGGTTGCAGCGGAGGGAGAAGACTGACATTTAGGCTTGAAACCACACAGTAATCTTATGGATATTTGAAAGTAAATGTTGTGGGTTTGTGCTTAAAAGGATATTGTGAAACACAAAAACAAAGCCAGAGAGGTCAGATTTCCTTAAACGCATGCACAGTATGAGAAGAGAACTGTTGAATGGGATGTTTGCTTGAGGAAAACAAACCAGCCCAATTTTCTTTGATGAAAATACCAATTTTTGAGCGGTTTAGTCAAAAAACCCCATTATTAAAGAAGGTGCTGTCAGTGTTGTGTTTCTAACAGACTTCTTCAGTTCCATGCTCCACTTGCATCCAGACACTGTGTATGAGCATAGCAAGAATGGTTTTAAAATACAAGGGTATATTAGAAGATATCTGATATTAAAAAATGTTAGTGGAAAAATAGGGAGGACACTAGATTACAGAAATTCAGACATGGTGTGCTTAATGAGTTGTTTGGTTTAGCTAATTGGGATTAGAAATGCTTCACAAATTTCAGCTGAAGTGAGTTGAAATTCTCTTACATTTGTGCTAAGGAAGAGCTTCTCAGCTTAGGGAATTTCACAGATTTAACTGATAACAGCAGTACTTCCCATGCCTTTATCTAGTTTGTGTATGTAAAAAGCTGTCCTTCAAGCACAAGAAAAAATATCCTCTTAGCTTCTTGTATGTTGAGTAACGAGGGATTTGAGAGAATGAACTGTATAGTTCTCTGGGACATGAGATTTAGCTGATCACCTCAGGATACTGCTTTCCAGCTGTGCTCTGCTTGTGAATTTTTGTGTTTTGTGAGTGGTTTTGCAACAGATTTTTTTGAAGAAGGCCAGGCTTAAAGCAGCGTATGTATTGTTGGTATTATCTGGAAATAAAGAATCATTGACCTCTTACTTTGTCAAAAGAGTTTCTTTGGCATGATTTTATGGTGCTAGTAGAGTTGGTTTGGATTTGCACAATGATAAACTCACTTAAGAACAAAATCGAATCAATCAAAACTCTGTTTTAGTATTTCCTTTATTTTTTACCAGCCATACTTCTCTTCTTTAGGCATTTTATAAGTCCTTAATCCATGGGTAGAAGTTATATGCACTTTTCTGACAGGATGGGAAGCCTGGAGAGGTCAAGTAACATGCCCAGAAATATGAAGTCTAATGTACCAAGTCCAAGAAAAATACAAGAAGTGCTAACCTGTTATTTTGTTCCTTTTCTCATTTCTGTGCTGAAAATCGGAGTAAAATCGTGTTGTTAGTTGTAACTAAGATTTTCTGTGGCAATTACTTTTGTCCCATTGACTGTGGGCTTTGAAGTACACACGTTTAAATGCAGAAGGAGCACTTTCTTTGGTGCTGTCTAGATTATTTAGTAATAAAGCAGAGTTCATTTTCCTTGGTCTGGCAAGGGCAAAACCACCATGGGCATAGGATTGCTTGAATAGGACTTCTGATACATACCAATCTAGTTATCTCGTGTCATTCTGAGCATAACATTCAAGTAGATGCTCTGGAAAGCAGAGCATATGGAGACCATGTTGAAGCCGCTGTTTGGGTCTTTGGATTGTTCACTGAGTTCAGTGCTCAGTCATAATATAATGATGGAGATGCAATTTCAATTTATTGAATTTTTTAGATGCTGGTCAAAATGGAGACCTGGTCTTAACAGAGGCAGACGGGTTTAAATGTAGGTTGTTGTGGTTTAGTGTGAAAATCAAAACTGTAGAGTATGGATCAGCAAACCTCAGGATTTTTCAGTCATCTAAAAATCTGGTGCAGTTCTTACTGGAGAAGTTTTAGGTATTTGTTAAAACAGGGATCCCTTCTGGATACAGTTGCCCATCTTCTCAAGTTTTCTGCGGTAGTGGAAATAAGATAGATTTGTGCAGTCTGAAATAGTTGCAGACCTTTTTTAGGTTAGAAGAGGCATACATAGAATTGCACAAACTGCAGTTGTATTGCAGAATGCCGATGTCTTCTGTGCTGCTCTCAGTAGTGCTGGGAACACCCTGCAGCTGATGTGCTCAGTGCTGTCAATGTTTTCTTCAAATTGGGTTTTGCTTGTCTGGATAATGTTCATTTGTGTTTCTTCAAGCACCACGCAGATGATGTTTGCTCCTGAAACACTGTCAGTAAACCACATGAAGTTTTGTGCCTTGATTCACAGGAAGCTAGAACTAGCTTTGTGTAGTAATGTGTACAAAATACTAGTGGACTTTTCTCTTACATTCCTTGCCCTTCTGAACAGTTACTGCTCACTGCAAATGAACCTTTATTGCAGTGACAGATACAGCCTTCCATAAAGTTAGAAAATTCTTACCAGTGCTTCCTCAAATAATCTGGTGTCAGTTTATGCTAATTCATTTGTATAATTCATGTTTTACTCTTTAGGAGGAAAGGATTTTCTTTGGTCATAACCCAAAGTGCATAGGATGCTTTATCCTTCTCGAAAGTGGCTGAGCACTCTCACTTCCCAGAGGCGTATGTAGCAAACCCAAGTGCTGTACAAGGAGTAGTTTTAGTCTCCAAGGTAGTAGTTTTGTTCTTCAACAGCTTCCATGCCCCTTGAGTGTCTCTTCAGCATCAGTTAATTTTTCATTACAGTTAGCAGTGTTCTCTTCTGCATTTTGCATTTGTCAAAATGAGCATCATGTTGTGCTTTTTCATTTGTACCAAGTGTTTTGACAGAAATTGGAATAACGTTGGAAAACTCCTTCTATTAATCTCTAAATTGTCAGATTCCCATATATGTTTACTTCCATGGCCCACACTACTGTGGGAGGGCTGTGCCCCATTTGGTGTCCATAAGCTGCTTGAGATTTTCACATGAGAGATACTGTCTGCTGCATTTTCTTTCTAGAACAGTCAGACTACAGATGTTTCTGCCTTGAGAAAGAAAATGTGGCTTGGCTAGATCCACGCAGTCTGCTTTTTCTGAGCAGAGTAGGTACATGTGTCTGTGTCTTTGTTGTGTATAATAGAAATTTGGGCTGCTCTAACCAGTGCAGTGGGAGAGGTTGGTAACATCTGTGTACCCTTTCCTTGGTTACGTGATGTCCTTGTCCATAAGACGCCGTCAGTGGAGAGTGGAAGGCTGACACTGGATCTCCTAGGGATTATGGGGATGTTTGACACCATTATAACTTGGTGTAGAAGGGGAGCACTGCCTATGTGCTTTTCTTATGCAAGGTGTGTCAGTGTGCTCCTGTTAAACTGAAAGACCTAAATAAAGAGCTTGGGCAGCTTGTTTAGGCTGATGGAAAGCTGGAATTGTGTGATGTGCACCCGGGAAATGGCGAGCTTGTGAGCGATGTATGGTGCTTGTATCTGTGTAGCAGGTTTTCAGGATGAGGTGAAGGGGAGCCAGAAGAGACATTTTGTTGAAGCAGCAGTGGGTTTCTGTGGGACTGGAGAAGAAGAGAAATATTCCTCTCATCTTATGCTTGGCTCCACATTGATAATGGTCTAACAGCAGATCAGCAGTGGCCATGTTGTGTTCTTCTGAGGTGTTCCCTCCTTACTCACACATCCTGTGTGTGACAGCAGAGTTAAATGAGTAACTTCCCTATCCTACTGCAGCTTGTCAGAGTGGTCAGGTTCTGCAGCTGTGGCGCAAAACTACAGTTTTTCCAGTGGTGTGCAGGGTTGCTAAATAACCTTTGGAGTGTAGTTGGATGTTGAATACTCAAAGTCTTGAGATACGCAGGATCCTCATGGTTTCTGCCAACTGCTCATTTCTCAAATAAGTCACAGAAATATCAGTCAAAAACTTGCCATCTCCTTTTCAATCTGCTCAGTGTAATTTTTGCTTTTACCAGCCTTCTGCAAATTCAAATATTGACTCTTTGTTCCTCTGGAAAAATATTGAATCTGGATTCTGCTCTTACTACCTTTTTGTTACTTTGGCAAATAAAATTCAGAGTTCAGGTTTTTCTTTGACTGGTCAGGTTCATAGAGCAGTATGAGTAATGATTTCTATTGACAGCTTCTGGTAATTATAGTTTTATTAAGGTCCAAAAATAAAAAATGCAGTGTTCTTATTTGCACTGCGAAACACAGCTTGTACAATTTCTCCCAATAATTATCTCATCCAAATCCAGTAGCTTGTCATGAAGATCTTAGTACTAAGTTTTCCACTGGGATTTTTCTGCATTCTGTCAGCACAGCTATGGTAAAATGCATGGCTCTTTAATTTGTTCAAAGAGATAGAAAATAGGGGACCCAAATTAATTATTTCACTTAACAAGATTAATGGAAGGAAAGGTGGCATACTCCTTTGTGTTATCAGTTATTTATAGGATTTTTTCACATGAAATATTCCTTGCTATCTGATTACAAGAGACTATTCTCTTTGTCATGAAGCTTCTAAACAGACCAGTTTTTTTTATTGGTTCAGTTTGTTGCTTCACTCCAAAAAGAAATGAACAGGAGGAGGAGGAGAAGAAGAAGTGTCTGTACAAAACATTCATCTTCTTTCTTTTAAACTGGAGCTTGTCTGTAGTGTCTTTTGCAGTGTGTTCTGGCATTGAGGATATATTTTGCTCTATAGAACATAACTGGCCAGAAAAAGACTGCTGGGGTTTGGCCATATGCCCTCTTCTGAAGACCTGTTTCCTGCTTCAGCTAATGCAGAAAGACCACACCTCGCTTTGGTTGTCCTCTGTTTGCTGCAATTCAGGGAGTGCTGTAACAAAAACGAAGTAGGAAGAAGCTTGGACACTATTCCTAAACAGGCTTAAGAGTAACTGAAAATATCTCTAGGAATATAAATACATATAAGATAACTTAACCTACAAAGTCATTTTGTTTGTCAGTGAAACGCACCAAAAAAGTGAAATACAGCAGCTGTTTGAAAAGTCACAACTGACCTATACAAATATTGAAGATAGAAAGTAAAACCAAATCATATGTGTGTGTGAGAGAGCGAACAATGCAATTAGATAAATTGTATTTTGAACATCTGGTTTTCTGTTTGATTTGTGTATGGTCTCCCATGAAAGTTGCCTTGAGTTTTTTAAGTGGTCTTTGAGTTATGGATTTCCCAAGAACTGGGATTCACGTAGCAGGGGTGCAATGCTATCTTGGAAGAAAGACAAAGTGTAGAAGTAAATAAAATGAATAAGAATCACACAGTAAAATGCAGGCCTCACCCCTATAAAAGATTAGGTATAATTGGTAAATGTTAATATATATCTTGTTTAAAATCTCTATGAGAAGGAAAACCAAAGCCTGGAAAACTTGGTAAATCCAAAAAAGAGTTGGAGAGGTGAGCTGTATGTGCACACAAATGCTTCATTTTAAATTGCTTTTGCAAACTGTAAAATATATTTTTAAAAACTCAGTTTTATTAAAAAAAATATTTTAAGTGTTTTTCCAGCCAGAAACTTAAAGACATATCCAAGTCCACGCTGTCTTAACATATAGGAAGTATAGGCATTACTTCAGCTTAGTGCTTAAGCATGTGAATAGTCCAGTATTTATCTGGGCTTCAGTCAGATCACTTTTTTCCTTGAATTTGGAGACATGATTGTTGAGCTCAGCCCACTTTGCTTCTGTCCTCATTTCATCCATGGAGCGGGTTGGTGCTGGCAGCATCCAAGCTCCCACTGGGGTTTGCCCTGTCAGTACCAGCCTTCTGCAGGGACCACAGGGTGTGCAGGGCAGGGTAGCTCAAGGTCTCTCCCCTTTTGCACTTCTTTCACCTGAAAGCTAGAAATTTAAGCACAAGTCCTCCCTTGATTAAATTAAATTAAACCACCGCTCATAAGCTGTTCAGTAACTTTCTCAAAAATGTAAATGCATGGGCTTACTCTGCAGATATTCTTGTTAGGAGATGTGTTATACACCTTAATGAAATTCTGTCCTTTAGCACCCTAAAGGATGCCAAGGGCTATCACAAGAAATGCTTCTCATGGCCGTAGCCCTTCTGGCAACACATCCGGTGAGTTCTTAATGCCTGTGTGAGTCCCTAAAGCATGTGGCCAGAGAAACTGTATGTAGTGAAAGGAAATGGAAAAAAACCCACCTCCAAACTAAAAACCCTGTCATGTTTGCATGTCAGCCAGTGCTTTTGAGTTTTTCAAGACATTACAGAAATATCAGTATTGGAAAAAGCAGTATTTCACTTCTTCTTTCAGTGCAAGTTCCTCCAGACTTGGTCCTGGCTGATGATTACACAATACTTCATAAAATACAGATATTAATGCAGAATTGAATTATACTCTTTGCTTACTTTTCTTTCTTTTTTACAATGACCCTTTAATACTGCATCTTCAAATGTTTAGAAAAGAGAAATAACAGGTTTACTGGCTAAATACACCATGAGAATGTGTAAGTCACATAAGGTGTTAAATAGTCAGAATATTTTCTGTTTGCAATTTATATGAGGTTCAGATGCTGTTGTTTTTCCCAGCACCAAATCTGAGAAAAGTGGAGAGGATGAAAACAAGTGGATTTGATTTTTTTCTAGGCATTCCATCATGTAAGTGCATACTAATCAAAAATTTTTATAGAACAGCTACATTTTTATACAACACAATGGCTTGCTTTGGTTTGCTTTTGAGACTTATATCACAAGGCAATGGATGAATAAAAGCAGAAGTGGAAGCAGAGTTCGTGTTGCAATTGGAAAGGAGGCAACAGATGGACCAAAGAGAAAATCTCTAGTCTTTCTAGTCCACATTTTGTGTTGTCATCTAATCAGTGTAATGGAACGTGTTCTCTCTGGATTCTCTCTGCAGGTTGTGGAAAAATATAAGTTCCATCAAAGATCACACCTTATTATGGTTCTATCAGTATTGTTTGTTTTCTGCTCTCTCTTCCAGATACATATTTTCACTTTTCAGTCCTTTAGACAGGTTAGTTTAGCATTTTTGCTGGTATAAAAGGATAAACTTTATACCCTCACTGGAGCTGGCTAAGCCATAGCGAAATGTGTCAGCAGAGGTCCCGACCCATTCAGTGCTTACAAACATTTCAGTCTGTTAGGAAACAAACACAAACCTCCTCCCTTTAAACATAAACAGCTTTAATGGAATATTTCTGGATAAGGTAAAGTACAATAGAAAGGTCATATCTCTACATGCTGTTTTAAATTGAATTTGCCATTTTCCTGATTTGCTGTGGCGTTGGCTGGGCTGCTTTGTCATCTTCACCTGGATGCATTCATAACCTGAGGAACCTGAAATTGTTGTGCAATTCTGTGTAATGAAAATGATCATTAAGTAGCCTAGGTAGCTGTAAGTGTGAAGTGGTTTATAAGTACTGAACTTGATTTTGAGTTGTGATGAGGCCCAGCAAGTGCTGAGCCCTGCACAGGCTTGCCCCAACAGCCTGTCCAGATCCTTACAGCCTGCCAGCCTCTGAGCTCAGTACCTGCCACAGGAGGAGAGTGCTTTTGCAGGGATAGAAAATGCTCACTTTGGGCAATCAAGGGATATCAGTATCTACTTTCACTTGAGTCCTTAAGGGAGGACTTCAACCTGTTGCAGTGCACTATCTTTTAAATGTTCAGGTCTGAATGAACTCTGTAAGTGTTTCAGTGTCCTGTAATGTTGTTAAAATTGCATCTTTCTGTCTGAAGAAGTAGTGGTTACTGAAAGTGCCTGTGTCATAGAGTTGTGTCAGCACTGTTGAGTTCTTAACTTGTTCAGCAGAAGTGTTGAAGATGTGGAAAATAATTATTCATTTAATAACAGATTTTGCAGTAAAGTAAAAATATTTTATTCCTGTAAGAATCGGAAGTTTGTTATATCTAATACACAGGTATAACAGTACGAGAACTTCCCTGGGTGCTAAGGTATTAATGCATATCTTGCGAATGTCTCTAAGATGGGGAAATGAAAATGTCGAAAATAGACGGCATCAAAATTGTGAATTTATAAACCAAAATCAAAAATTGTGAGACTGAAAAAATGAATGCAAATATGGACCTGCTCTTATAAATATGGAAGAAACTCAGGCCTCTAGAGGAAAAGCTTGGGAAATGAGTGCAGCATCCATCTGTAGTCATTATAGAGTAGTTAACACAGCGTTAAGACCCAAAAGAAATATGTGCTGCTGTGTATGTATATTATACTTGCTCTGTTGTATGTATTTTAGAATAAAATAACCTCATATGAAATGGTTATTAGTTGCATAGAACACTTCAAAGAGTTGAAAACGCATCTCAAGGACCTACATAACATTCAGGAAAATGGCATTTTAAACACTATTCTAAAAATTTTTATTCAGTGTTTTCTCACAGAAGATACTACACTTAAAGGCTTTTTTCCCCCCTTTGTCCTTATTTTCTATTTCTTCTCTATTAGGTTGAGATGTTTGGGTAAGAAATGGGGAAAACATCTTAAATCTGTTCTGTAACCTCATTTGATTTGAATGCAAATTACTAGATTTGAATACAAGTAACTATTCAGTCATTCCTGTTCCGTGTTTTGAGACAAAAACATGTGTTCTTCAGTAATACTGGCATAACAGAATTGGGGAAAAAACACCAGCAACATCATTAAGATTCATCTTTGATAGCAACTAGCTTCCATTGACTGTCTTCTGAGGGAAATGACTTTCATCAGGTGTCGGGCTCACTTGGCTTCAGTAACACACCTGAGATGAGATCCTTTTTGTCCGCCAAGGCAGGTCCGTAATGAAGCCCTTGAGGGCCAAGCTGGCTGTATGCCAAGAAGCATGCAAATCCTCTCAGCGGGTTTGGACCATTGGGAATATTCAGACTTAGTTAGTGTCATGTATAAACTAGTCTCTAGATCTTGCAGGTCAGGAGGAATTGTGGCTGGGGAGCGAGTGGTGGGTTATTCACACCTGCCCACTGAGCCGGGTCTTGCAGTGTTCTCCAAAGCAGCAGATGCTGAGACTGGCAGTGACACTGGCAGACTCTGATATGGGCTGTTCCAGCTGGTGGACATTGAGTCCAATCCAGTACTGCAAGCCCTGGCTAGGCTAATTATCTAAAATCCAGTGGTAGGTCATAAGATCATCACAGGTGTAGTTTCAGCCTGCCTGTACCACTGAGTTGGGAGATATTGCACCAAACATCATTACATGAGGGAACAGGGTGGCTGGGGAGTGAGTGGGTTCTCCTCCAAGTCCTCTTTTTTTTCTTTGTTTTCTAAAAGAACCTTCTCCCGCAATATGTAACTGTATGCTGTTCGCCTTCAGCCCATCAAAATAATTGTATCCTGGTTTTTAACAACTGGCCATGGCACACCTGTAGGTTTCAGTGAGCTGCAGGTATCCATGCTATGCAGAAGTAGCACTATCAGGAAAAATGTAACCACCTTTCTGTTGTGTAGCCTGTGGGTGTTTTTAACCTTACCGAATATCTGAAGGCATCCGAATTGCATCATCTGTGTTACAACTGAGATTTTAAATAGATAATCAACAGCAAGACATACAAAGTTTGATAATCCACAGCAAGACATACAAAGGTTTTTAACTGGAGAAGACTGTAAGAACGGCATATATAGTGTTGGCACACAATGTTCTCTTTTCCTGCTCCAGAAAAGGAGGGAAGCAGCTATATCAAATGCTAATAATTTCACTGTGGTTTTGAATAGACGAGACTTGAGAGCCTTGAATATTTTTCCTTTTCCCTTTTAACTGCAATTTTGTTATTGTATTGCTGCCCCCATCTCTGCTAAATATGGCTTTTGAAATGTAAATCATATCATGTTCTCAGAGATGCATATGACACCCTCAGCACTGTTCCTCTTTGCACTTCAAAGAGCTGTGTGGTCACACTTTGCATCTCAGCAAAATCGCAAGATTTGCCTTCTGAAGATCTCCTTTAATGTGTACAATCAATCCCTGATAATGTATTTTGGGTTTTTGTTCCCTGGAGTCTGTTAATTTTAGTGTTGCTACAGGTCATCAGGAAACATAATCTCTTCTTTTTTAATTTCTCAGTGAGCGTGCCTGAGGGGAGAGAACACAAGAGAGGAGAGACAATTGAACATCACCATTGGTCGAGACCTGAAAAAATGTTGCTGGATGAACACAGGATTAGAACTTAATTGTAAAAGAGAAAGAAAGTCTTGACAGGAGATTTGCTTCATTTTCACATTCATCATGGCACAAATCCTCTGGCTGGCTGGTTGATGGAACTGTCCAGCGCTTCCTGCTTAGGCTCAGTGCAGATCCCTTCTGCCTACAGATCGAAAGACTCAGGCGGTAACTGGATGGTGCCAAATATGGAAATGGAAAGAGAAATGGACTCTGATGAGCTAAGATGGAAGTGACTTGACAGCAGCAAGCTCAGCAGTTGTCTCCAGTAAGGACAGGTTGAGACGGGAATCTCAAGCTTTGCTGGGAGAGCAGTATGCAGGAAGCTGGTTTTCAGGCCACAAATGCTTTCACAGGTAAGGATTTCTGTTCCAGTTCAGCTGATAGTTTTGGGACAGTTTACTGGAGTTTAGAAAATAAATGTAATAGGTCCTGACTGTTGTTAACATCTTGTAGTACTTTCAGCTTAAATAATATTTTAAAACAGTTCACTTGAAGATCAGGTCAATACTTGTATTAGCAGTGAGGAACACAGTTATCCATGTTTCAGCCTTCTGAAATGGATGGTCACAAGCCTTAGGAAAGATTGATCTCAGCTTTCCTCATTAAAGTACTCATTAACAGCTTAACTATGAGTGGTCTCTTTAGTCAGTATAAAATGTCGTCTGTAAAGTTGCACTTGTGCTCAACATGGGCGTTTGGTGAGGCTGTAGGATGGACATCAGGAGGCTTCTCAGTAAACATGTCACTGTTGAGCCTTATCTTGTCAGCCAGAGCACACCCCTGGGCAGAACTTGCCAGGTACCCTCTCCTTATACTCCCTCCCACCCCAACTGACCTGTTGCAATGCTTGGACTGGCAAAACTGGAGGATTTAAATGGTAACTGTTTCAGCTGAGTCTTTCCCTGTAGATGTATTGAAAATAATGTATTTGAAAAACAGGATGTGAAGGTGGTGCGTCTTTCTGAGGAAAGCTCCCTCTAGTGTAAAGTCTGCTTGAGTTCATTCAGTGCTTTCCCTGAGATGGTTTCTGATTTGAGAGGTGGGAGAAGGAAAAAAGGATCCTGCAGCTTTACTTCCATGTCTGCTGGCCAGCTGAGATGCTGGGAAAACTGCATGGAAAATCAACTGCGTATTCCTCTTGTTTTAGTAGGTCTAGGTAATGGATTAGTAACACTGAAAATTAGTGACGTGCAAGACATTTATTTTTCTAATCTAAAATTTTTTGCCTTTAGAAGAGGTTTTTTGGATTCTGGGTTATATGTATGGGAAGATCATTTTCTGTCTTGGGCTGCTTGCTGTTCTGGGAGCTCTCCCCAGGAAGAACCAGCAAAACTGTTCATTTCCATGTGGACAGGCTCCTACTTTGTCGTCTCCCAGAGCAGATCCTCCCGCAGAGGCTGGTCTCACCCTCCTGGCTGCAGTGGGGTGTGACTCTGTGGACAGCTGTGCACACCAGCATGCTGGTTTGGAGCAGTAGTGCAGTTCTGAACTGTCTCTGTTGCCTTCATTGCTTTGATTTACAGCATGATTTCTGTGCATGTCAGTGAGACATGTCCTGAAGGAGAGCAAACAGGAAGCTTTTCTCCACACGTGCTCCAGTGCTGGGAGATAGGAAGTCTGGGACCACTGCAGGACCCTGCTGCTTCTGTCTAGCTCGCAGCACTCCTAAAGCCACCCACTGCAGTTCTTGTCCTGGTTGCCCTCACTGCTCTCTGCCAGCCCTCAGATCATTCCTAGGAGTTTTTGTCACTCTTTTGCTCTCTACCGAAATTCCTACTGTGCGGATATCTGCTCTCTTCCTTACCCTTGTTTTCTCCTTCGCTGAAAACCCTATTATTTCTAGCACCCTTGCAATATTATATTATTTTCTCTCTCCAGCTTTACACTCTTCTGCCACAGTGTCTGCTGTCCCTTAGCTCCCAGAAGTCAGGAGTTGTTGGCATTGTGACAAGGGTGCTTGGGCAGCGGGATGTAAGAAAGATAGTAACCTCATGATTTCTGATGGATGGAAAAGACCTGGCAAATGGTGCTGCATAAAATCCAGGGAAGCCCAGGACAACAGTCAGACTGTGGTGACAACCCAGCAGATTCAGACCTGTTCCGGAAACTTAACAGCATGAATGTTGCTTGGTGTCCCGTAAGAAATTCTTATATTCCTTTGGAATTACCCTCAGGTAAAGATGCTAGTAAACATATTCAAATCTTGGCAGTTATACTAAAGAATTCTTAAACATTAAATTGTACCATACATTCAGGAGACTTGCAAAGGAAACAGATTGAAATATAATTTCTTTACATGAGGAGAAAACTTCCAACTTGTATCAAATGGATATCCATATTTGCTTTGTGGAGATCTTTCTTTTTCCTTGTTAGATTTATAAGATGTATTCAGCAATAAACAGTGGGTAGGTGTGTATATCTTAGAGGAAATTTGTTGGACTTAAGAGTTACGCTAACTTAAGAGTTATGATAAAAGTGCAAGGGCAGATGTGTATTGTTCCTCCTCTGATCCTTGCTATAGTGCTCCTTTTGTTTTACTGGAATGCAGCAGGAGGAGAGGACAGTAGCTGCTAGTGGCAGAGGGGGCATGACCACATGTAGAAGGGAGCTAATTTGTACAGAAAAGCTTTGATATCTGAAACCTGTGCAGTGTCAACACTGGATCTAGCCATGCTAAGTGACTGCAGCTATTTCAACAATGAGAGTAATCATTTCAATTTACAGCTGACCAGACTGCTGGCAAAAGAAGCCTGGGAGAACAGTGCCTTTGTGTAGCCACCTTAGGAGTATTTAATAAATCTTCTTTCACTTTTCTAATTGTTGTGACTTTGAAAGGCTTACAGTTATGGCTAGGAGGTATTTTGATTCTGTCATGTATGCTCATTTCACTGGCACAGATGCCAAAGCTGCCCTTTTTTGCAGATGGCTCTTGTCCCAAGAGATGGACTTATCCAATAATTTTTTTGTGTATTACCAAACAATAGTGAATAGTTAGAACCCTTTCACTTTACTGGCTTGCTATTGCTTTGGCAATACTAAATTCAGTAGAGCATGCAAGTATAATAGGCTCAGGATTACCAAATATAGAAAAGGCAATGGAAGGGAAGTGCTCCTAGACTTGATTAGGAAAGAGGTGGCTGAGCCTGTGATGGTAAAAGGCGATTTGGGTGATAGCAATCATGAAAGAGAGAGATTATCATTCTTCAGTAGGTGAGAAAAGAGAACTTGAGAATAAAAGCAATAGTATGCTGGAAAATAGATTGCATTCAGCTCGTAGAACTGACAGGTAAAGTTTCTTGGGAAACCTAAGAAATTCTGGAAATTTTCAAAGGAATCAACCTCTTCTTTTCCAGTCATACTAAAGAATATTAAAAGCACAAATAAAAGGCATCCCAGTAAAAAGGTGTAATAAGAGACAAAACAGTATGATCTGAAAATGGAGGACTCATACAGAAAGTGAAAACTAGATAAGATACTAGAGATGAGTGTAAAAGAAGATTAGAAAAATGCAAGGGCCAAATCAGGTAGGCCAACCCATAGAACAAAGTACAGCTAATAAAGGGCATGGTAACAAAAAAACAGGCTATGTTCTCAGTAGTAATAAGAGGAAGACTGAGTTTCTGGACCACTAGTTGAGAGGGAATGACAAAACTCATGATCTGATGGTGCAGAAAGGAACGAGTAGTTAATGTAATTTTTTGCATCATTCTTTGCCAAAGAGAATGACCTGTAATCATGTGGCCAGAAAAGAACTGTCACCTTGAGAAAGGTAAGAATTCCAACTAGAGCAGGAAAAAAAGAGATTATAAACTAATGAGATAGGATGACAGGTATTTTAGAACAGGGTAGAGCTTATTAAATTCTCTGAAACACAGGGTGAAATAGCTGAAGCAATGTCTGAGCAATTAGTGGCTATACTGGAGAACATTTGGAGAACAGTCTAAGTTCAAAAAGTCTGTAGAAGGGCATACACTGCACTTACAAGTAAACTTTTCTGGGTCTTTTGTTGTCACCTTTGGAGTAGCTAACTTAAATTCTGGGGGAAAAAGGTTTGAATCGAATAGTCAACTGATTTTTTTTAATGAATAGCCTGTAGATAATAATATCAAAAATGAATTTGCCTGGGTTTTTTTTCCCCAGAAGGTACCTTGTCAGCAGAGCCTAATTTTTGAGTAAGTAGAAAATAATGTATCTGGATTTTTGGAAGTCTTTTCACACTTTCATAAGCAAGGTGGCAATGTGGGCTTCAAGGTGGGTACACAGTTGGCTGGAAACCTGTTCTTAGAATAATCACTAGTGATTCATAGTCAAACTAGAAGGATCTGTCTAGTGGGATTCTGCCCTGGATTGCCTGAAAATATTCAATATTTTAATGAATGATTTAGATTATAGAATCTGCATGCAAAATTTCCAGATGACACCAAACAGGGAGAGGACGTAAACCCTCTGAGCACAGAATTAGAATTCAAAATTAATGTGGTATATTGAAGAACTGATGTAAAATAAATATGATGCAGTTCATCAAGGACAAGATGTGGTTGGGCAGGAATAATCAGCTGTGCAAATCCCAGAAGCAGTACAGGTTTGTGTCAGAGCATGTGTCTGATGCGCTGAGCTACATGGCAAGATGTGACCGTGATACAGCAGTGGTTTGGTGTGATGATCAGAGGGACCTCCTTGCTTGCACTCTTCTTAATTCCCCTGAAGTTCTACACTTTCAGCATTGGCCACTCTCAGTGCTATAACAGTGGTAGGGATTCTGGACAGCCAAGGTCTGTTTTTAAAATCAGCCACTTTCTTTACTAGTGTGTGTTTTGAGTGCTGATTTAGGAGAACAGTGTGATTCTGAAATCAGCTCTCCATCACTGGGGAGTGTGTGGCACAGGGACATCCAGGATGATCAGAGGATAAGGGGAACACTATGGGATGGATTAGGAATCAGTGCATGAAGCCTCCTGACCTTGCAACGTCAGTTTAGGTTCGTTAGGATTTTATTAACTCCATCTCAGCACAAGCTCTGTCAGGCCTGGGCTGACTCAAAGGTGTTCTGCCCTGTGACCCTCTGCACTGCAAGAGGGGTTATTAGCTCTGGCACTGTGGAAACCAGAATAAATAGTAAGAGGTTGCTCTGTGCAGTGGGCCCCTGCCCTTCAGTCTAGCACTAACTTCCTGTCCTCTTCTGATCCCATTCTGTCACAGCTGCATATCTTCTCTGTCACACCTTTCCCTGTGGAAGTGATGGCACCCTCAAATCTTTCAGTAATCCCTTGCAGCCTTATGTCTCAAGGTCATTGTCACCAAAGCTTGACCTTGGGCCATACCCAGAGAGACCAAATTACTCCCAAGAGCAACTCCTCAGCTTGGCTAATACTGCGTCAGGTCTTGCTTTAGTAGAGAAACAGAACTCATCTGTTTGGAGATCCTCGTGCTCGTAGAAACACAGCTTGGTGGAGCTTCGCCAGTCCCCCCACCTTTGTGCTGTATCCTCGGCACTCAGGACTTCTGCTGCATTTCTTGTCCTGTGTTTCATGCTGTACTGACCTCTCTTTGCCTCTTCTCCCATGAGTGCCCGCACCCCTTCTCTCTGTACTGAGGCTCCGCCATCCCTCCTCGTCTGTACATATGGTTTCACTTCTGCTCCAGATTCCCTACCCTCCTGACCATCTTCCTGCTTCTTGCTGCTTTCCTTCACCTTACTTTTTCCCAGACCACTCCCACTTCCAGACCAACTCACTGCAAACGTATTCCATGTTGTGTAAAGCCTCTTCCCCTCTTTTCTTGACTCAACCCTTCCTCTCCTCATCCACCCTTCTCTGCGGTCAGTACCTTTCCCCACTTCACATCTCTTCTGCTTTGTGGGGGACTTTTCTTTGCAGGAAGGCGATCTGAGAACCTGGCATTGTTTGGTGTCTCTCTCTGCATCTTGTTTTGCTTAACTGCTGGTGTTTTGGGTGGAGGTGTCTCTGGCATGGGGGTGGTAGTGCCAGAATAGGGAGGCTCCTTGAGGGGATTACATGGGAGACCAGATAAATTGCTCCAGCAGATTGCATATGACCTAGTTGGCCATTATTGATTTGGAGAATGGAAGAGTGAGGGAAGATGTGATAACCATTTAAAAATATATGGAAATTTCATGTAAAGAGGAAAGTAATAGAAACTGTTTTCCAGTTCTGCTGGGGATAGAGCATGAGGTAACAGTTATGCTTACTGTAGTGGAGAGATTGAGGTTAGACATTAGGCAAATCTTTCTAATGGTAAGGATAGTTAAGGATTGCAGCCGATTGCCTAGGGAGGTTGCAAAGTCTCCGTCACTGAAGGTTTTTAAGAACAAGTTAGACAAATATCTGTCAGGAATGGTTTATGTATAGTTGATTTTTCCCTGGGGCAGGGGAATGGACTTCATGAGAGTACTTCCAGCCTTACTTTTCTGTGATTCTATTATTGCTGGTTCCCTGGATAATAAGTGTACATTTTTAAAGTTAGTAACCCACCTGTACTACTCTATCATCTCAGTGTTCAAGCAGATTCTGTTGAATTCTTGGAATAATTGATAAAGGATAGATTAAGAGCTGTGGGTGTTCAGATATTAACTCTCTTTTTGCTGGAGCATTACTCTATTGCATTCCTTAGAGCCTGACCTTCTTTAGAAGCTTGTTTTTGAGGGGTGTGACATAGGTTTCTGTGTCTGTGCAGCTTGTATGGAAATATTTTAATGTTAGAGAAATACTGCATCTATTCTCTTCTACAGTATGCAAGTATTTTAAAAACACTTTCCCCGCTCTTAGATAGTATAGTTAAAAGGTAATTTTTAAGAATAACCAAAAATAGGAAAAAGCTAAAGCAACCACCCTTGGAGGTTGCTTTCTTTATTATGAATAAAACTGTGTACAATTTACTTAGCATCAAATATATAACTGGTATATCTGCTGCTGAAAGTAGCCTTCTTCCTCGGAATTATAATTGAGGCTCAATGTAAAATAGCAAAACAGGTTTGAAATCTCTTCTATTAGGCATATAATGTAATTAATATTGAAAGCAGTTGAAAACTCATTTATACATTAATACAGGTCTCCCACATTGCTGCTGTTATTATTTGCATGATTTTCAAGTACAGATAAACATTTGATTTAAAAAAATGCAATTTGAATATGTAGCAGAGCATTCTCCTCCCTCTGTGTTCTAGTTTTGTTTTCATCTGCCTCATGCTGGTCTGGCCACACTAAAATGTCTGCAGTTTTCTTAACAATTGCATTCTAATTTTATGGATTTTCAAGGTTACTGTGTCACTCACAGACAACTCTGTCTCTTAGTTCTTGGGAGAAACACTGTTTTTTGCAATGCCCCTTACTCAGCACGCATATAGTAACATCACATTCCATTGTATTCCTTAGATGTTTTATTTAGGGTGTGCAATTTTTGGAGTACAGATAGTATTCTCAGCAAAAATATATGAAAGAAGATATAACTGTAGTCTATAACAGTTTGCCATCTACATTTGTTACATTCAGTAGCATTCAGCAGTACTGTTTTAAGTATAGTAATGCATAGTTTGGAAGTCTCCTCTTCGGGGATAAACATTTTAATAACATTACAGAAGAGTGTAAAACTGTGAAAATCAATTCTGAAGCTGCCATGTGAAAGTGATAGCATTTGGTCACAACTGAGTTCTTCTTTTGTCCTTAAGGTTAGTGATCAGAACAACAATGGTTTCTGCTTTAGGTTGGCCTTCACATCTAGGAGGTTGGCTTTTAAATTTTGATCCCAAACTTTGTGTAGGTGAAACATTGTGTTTTCTTCTTTCTTTCCTTTCACCTGAAGGAAACAGATAGTTCTCCTCAAACATCTGGTTGGAGGACGGTTTAATCTGAACTGACCAGGTACTACCTTTGTTGATTGAACTGTGGCAGTTCTTTTGCAAATAAAGGGGCACAGAGGCCAAGGATTTCACATTTTAAATGCCTCTCCTCTCAAATATATATTTAACTGGGATACAAGACATCATTCCCAATTTGCTTGTTTCAGTGAATCACTACATCCTTTTCCATTTGCCAAGGGGAATAATTTGGGTGGCAGTCACTTCCAGAAGGTGGCCTTGCCATGTGAAGCCACCTGAAGCTCAGTGAAGGGGGAGTCCGAGAATGGCAGAAAAGAAGCCAAGAAGACTCCAGAGGAAACACAATTGTGTAGTGCCCTGTGAAACAACTTGAGGGTCACTGGACTCGAAAAAGGATCCTCCACAGACCTGGAATTGCAGAATACTGCAGCCTTGTATTTCACTTATATGAAGCATCATCCTAAAATTATTACTCTGACCTGGAAAGATTTTTTGATTTTTTAAAATTAAATTTTCATTCATATTTGAGTTAATTTAAATTCCATTTAGAGGGCCCTAAATTTGTGGTCTAAGTGTAGTCTTGGCTGTATGTGCATGGTCCGCTTGTTCTTCTGACCATGCAGAGCCAAATGAAAGGCAGAGGATTGGGCACACCAGGGCAAAAGAAGGTTCAAATTGCAAGAAACATTATGGCCAATGCTATTATTACAATTATTTTATAAAGTAATGTATTGCTGGAAGTGGCAAACTTCTTACCAAAGTGGGAGAAAACGCTCCAGCATGTTCAGGGAGGATATTAAGCCTGGATCCTCACCTTTGATAACCACTTTTAGCAGATGATATTCATCTGTAGCATTACCATTTGCAAAGCTGACGGTTCTTTGGAAATGCCCATCTGCCATTTCTCATTTCTTAATAGTACATGTCACGGTGCCTTCATGTGGTACAACTTAATCAGCCAAATGGCCAATTCCAGACTGAATATGACAATAAATTTAGCTGTAAATATGCTATGTTTCAACATTTAATCATAATAAAAAGGCAGACTTTTTGAAAGGACAAAATGGATGCATAGTCCCTCAAGTAAAACTCAGAAAATAAAAACCAATGAAAATGGATTGTTAATTTGGCAGTGTATGCTTTCTGTTAATTCATTCTAATTAACTAGGTAGCCCTTTTTTTCCCCCCCTGCCCCCCTAAGAGAAAAGATGGGACATGACACTTGGGCTGTGCCTATGGCTCACTGAGGATATTTTTACTGCTGCTGCAAAGGCAGTGCTGTCGGTGTTCCCCAGCAGCAGGAGTGATGCTGTTACCTTGCCTTGGAGCACCAGTGTGAGGCAGGCTGGAAATGCATTTTGGTACAGACGTAAAAGTGCTAAAAGAGGAAGCCTAAAACCCTAATCAATGCAGAGCTCCTGAAGCACTTGACTAGGGCCTTTTGTAAGCTGAGGAGGTACAGTGGCCAAGCGGCATTATAAGTGATGTTAGCCAAAACCTGATTTTATTCATGTAAAAATGATGCAGGATATTCCCATGCACTGAGCTCCAGGTGGTGGTGTTTTGAGTGAATAATGTGAGGTGAAGTTTTGGTCTAATGTTTTGCTGCTTGTTTTTTCTGTAATGTCAAGCAGGCCCATTTGACTTGATATCCTATCAAATTTCTTTTACCATAAAATAAATAGTATCGATTAATGTTATGTTTCTTTGTTGTATGCTGTGGTAATGCCTTTAAAAATCAGAGATTTCAGTCTGGGTAAAAAGAGAAGTGAAAGTATTTGATGTTGCAGAATAAATGTGGTAAAAAAGCGTAAAAGTTACTGAGGAGAAGGTAATAAATACCCTGTATACTGAGTTATATACTACATTTACTTCTCTGATATTTACAACCTCCTGCTTTTTAGCAGAAGAGGCCAGGAGGCATGGGTGTTAATTTACTTACTAGGCCTTTTTTTTTTTTGGCTGTTTGGTTTGGTTTTTATGGGTGGACACATCTTTCCCCTGAGCTTTTCTATAAACGCGCATGTCCCAGTGCCTTTATCAGCTACATCTCCCATCGTGGGGCTTGGCTTTCTGCACAGAAGTACTTAGGGAGCAATATGGATCCACCCCCAGGCATGCACCCCACACTGTGCCTCTCCCTGGTTTTGTCTCTGGGGGTTGCCCAACCACTGCTCCAAGCCCTTTCTAGAGGGATACTCACACCCTTTTTAATTTCTACTCAGCCCTCAGCAACAGTGGAAAACCAAAATGTTCTGTTTCTAGTAAGATCATTACTTGCTAATATGGTGTAGCCTTCAAGCCCTTCCAGCCTGATATAGCTGCTTTCTGAGACCTCTCTTTTCCAAAGCTGTGTTTTTGCTGATGTCTGAATAAGGGGGCTTCAAGCAGGTGGGCTTTGAAAGTATCTGGAACCCAGAAACTTGGAGTTTGATATCAAACCAAAATTCCTCTGTATCATATTTGAATCCTTTCCAGTATAGTGTATTTTGATCACCCCACTGTCATTTGACCATAAAACTTACCCAGTAGTTTGGCCCCCTGAATCTCTGCACTTTCTTTGAAAATCATCAAGGTGAGTTTCCCAGGAGTTTGAGCAGATATACCAGTATGTGGATGGCAAGCAGGGATGCTCTCCCTGCTCTTCACAACCACAGGTCTGTCTCCACACTCTCTTATGCCAGGATTAACAATCTGTTAGCAGTGGAGAACAGATTAACCAATATATCTTTCATACATTCCGGATTTTCATTTTGTTTCTTAACATTTTTTAATGCTGTTGTGTCCTTAGCTTTCTTGCTTCCTTCAGTAGAAAGTCACTCCCTTCTGATTTAAGGGCAAGAACAGAGGAAGCTTTGTTTGAGGAGTGAGGAGTTAACAATGAAGACTTTTTTATGATGAAAACACTCCAAAAGAATCCTAATTTACAGCCAGCATCTAAGCAGCATCTTTGTTCGATGTCTCTGCAGATAAACTCCTCTCTCTTGTTAGCAGGTAAAATAACTTGGTTCAGTGCCTTTTGGTGACTGACAGTGCTGCCTGCCTGTGTTGTAGGAGTACATATGCTGTGGTAGGAGGACTCAGGACAAGGTACTGGCTTCAGAAAAGCCTGGAAGACTGGCTTGCATATGAATTGTTCAAGAATTGTCTGTTTATCCTGGAGGCTCAGATTATACAAACCAGTAATTTATCCTGGCTGAAGACGGATTCACAGCCTGGCTGTGTACTCGGTCAGTCCTTGATTTAAAGGGAAAAATTGGAATTTGTGCATGAGTCTCCATTTCCTCCCTTTCTGAGCTTTATTATTCTTGATTTGTTTATCTCAAAAGAAATACTTACAGGATAATATCTACTTACAGTTGCTCAGAGCGAGAATTTGAAGAGACACATGACTTGCCACAACAATGCAAGAGTAAGTTCAGAAAAGCTTCACTCTTCTTAACTCAGGATGTAGGTGACATCTGTGAACTGAAGACATTTCTTTTTTTTCTGTAGTGAACTTTTGTGCCCAAACCAGTGCTGTTTATATAAATTGTTGGAAAGGTTCTGTGTAATAAAAGGAGTAAGGATAAGCCCAAACAAAACAGGCAGCAAGTATGGTTCTTGGAGATGTTTTTATTCAGTGCCTTCTCTAGTGTATGCATGGAAAAAGTGCCATAGTATTGGCTTAGTGACTTTTGTACAATCTCTCAAGTATATCGCTGTTTTAAAACCATGTTATTCTACTTTTTGATATAAACAAGTTAATGTTCTCTCAGGCATATGACTCCTGCTTGTAGTGATCAGTGTTGCATCAAAGAACCTTCAACTGACACGAGGACCCACTGTGCCAGAACCGTGGAGGTTAGCTGCTTTTAAAACCTCAGCATCTAAAAAAGGAAAGATAGAAGCAGAAAGAAAAAAGTATTGCTGTCCGGCGTTTACAGATAGACAACTAAGTCACAGATGAAATATTGGTGTGGAGTGAGCTTGGGAGCTTGGCAGACCTGAGAACTAAAGCTACAGCCTCTGAATTTAAACCCAGTATGAAGGGTGAGATTACAACCAAAAGCACTAATGGACCTAATGCGCTGTTTTCTCATATTTCCTCTGTTGTATCTTTTTACTTGCTGCCATGAGGACAACAACGTAAGTCAGTAGGATTTCTTGTGGAAACTGCAGTCTTGCTTTATGCCAGCATTGCTGGAAAGGATTTCTCTGAAGAAGAATTAAAGCTGCCCATAAAATATGTGTCACAAACAGCCTTACTCATCTGCAAGTATTAATTCTGCATTGGGAAGATGGGGTGCTGGGATACCAGACTGCTTGAAGGATATGGGGTATTACTTAAGGGTTTAAAAAAATCTGTCATTGAATTGCCAACTAGAGAGTAGGATTATTAAAATTTATGGAAAAAAATTTAGTGAGATGGATACAAATAAAGCTGTCCATATTAGTTTCACTTCTTTTTCAAAGATCTTTAAATGCAAAATGCGATTTCATTAATGTAATGCAGGCAGGCTTATTGGTTTGCTGCTTTACACACGTATGGATCAGACTACATGGTGTCTTAAGACATATTTTGAAGAGCTTCGAAAGGAGTGGTTTTTATGTAACTTGCTTTATCTGAAGGGAAAAAGGCAAGTTTTATGGAAAGATCAAATTTCCAACTAGTGGTCTGTTTGGAAGGCAAACAAAGAAGATGCCAAAACCCACAAGTATTCAGGCATATGAGCCCTTCATCTTCAGGAAATCTTTAAATAAGCATTCAAGATTCTTCAGTTTGCTGAGGGCAATCTTCTGCTACATAAGCAAAACAACATTAAAACCAGACATGGACAACCAGCGAGGAGAAAATTCTCATGCAAGTGAAATTGGCTGTTGCCATATTAGCATTTTTCGCTTTCAATCAGTGTTGTGATTGTGAACAAAATCCCTCAGCTGTCCCTGTCCGTGGCACTGTGGTTCAGCTCCCAATGCAGCTTTGCTGCTACCACAGTAGGCAACACTGCTAACAGAAGGCTACAGAAAGTGAAGTCGCTTTTTTCCAGCTGTTTGGTACCTGTGACCTAAGGAAGAGGCTGGAGGTGTTAATGCAAGAAAGAAGGAAAGAGAAGTGAGACCTAGGGACAATATCTAATACTGAGGTGGTCTTGTGGAATTTCACCCTGAAAGAAACGCATGCTCGAGCCTGCCACCTGGAAAGAGTGTCCCTGGAGAGACAGAAGAACGACATCAAAGCCTCACTTGTGATGGTTGCAGAAGGTAACGAAGGTAAAAGGAGATGTGCGTGCAGTGGTTAATGTGATTCTTTTAACAGTGATTGCTGTCATTTCAACCACACTGAAGTTCTGCCAACAGTGGATTAGAAAAACCTTTAAATACTTGTACAGAGAGCAAACTCTGGAAATCTTATCCTTAAACTGACAGTCTTGAAACAGTTTCAACTGGGAAAGAGCTACATTCATTTTTGAGAAGAGTGTCATAAGTCTAGTGTGCTCATTCTTAGTTTTTATGTTCTTAAATATAGAGCCACAGTCAAGAAGTTAGATCAATGTGAGACTGTGTAGACATTGCATGATGCCAAGCAATGAGTTCCCAGATATCTATAAATAAACTCTTGGTGCGCTCCTATTTTCCTTTCTCTTGTCTTCACTATTATCCCACGCACTTGCCCTCAGGCTTTCTGTACTTTTTTTATAGAGGCACTAGTAGTAATTCTTTTTTCTTGAATATTATTCTTGAAGAAAATAGATCAATTATGCAGTATAACGCTGGTTACATTACCGCTAATAGCTGTAGCTGTTAACCTCACATGTTCTTTGTACCTTTGTGGTAATAACGAATCATTAAATTGAGTGGAGCAGTAATCCTTGAGATATAAAAATAGAAATAATTTTACAAAGGCATTCCAAAGTGAATTCCTTTATTGATTAATATTATGTAATATTACCAATATCTTATGACTGTTACAAGGTTTAAAAAGTGCAGCTTAAACTGTGAGGAGAATGTGTAGAATACCTGTGGACCTTGCTTCAGCAGTCATGCCTTTATTGTGATTGATCTTTCAAGATTGTTTTTTGGAAATTTGAAACAAAGAGCAAGGTAGTCTTTGTATAAATGGTACAAGAGGTCCCATTTTAATAGCACTTCAACAGTTGTTAAGAACACGTAGTTCTGCTAAATGCATCTACCAGTAGAGGCAAAATTGAATAATATATCCAGTTCATTTAGAAAGGACTATTTCAAGTCTCATAACGTTAAAAAGAATCAGCTATGCCTTTATACATTACTGCTCTGGTCCACTATGCAAATGTATTTTCTTACCACTGTGCAGATGTTCTAACATAGTAGTTAATAGTCTTACCTGCCACCATTATTGTTGTTGATTAAGAATGACTGAATTTTTTATTGTGAAGTGAGACAATAACCTTTCCCTCTCCCTCTCCCTCTTTTTCATTCTCCCTCTTCCTCTGTTCTGCAGCTTTGTTGAAAATTATACTGTTAAGGTTTTTTTTTTCTTCTGTCGAGTTTTACAACAGAAGCAGATTCCACAAGAAGTTACTGGGGTTATAGCATCTGCTATTTGATTTCTGTATTCTGAGCAGGTAATAATCAGTTAAGTTTAGCTGTCTGAGTTTGTGTATTAGGAAGAATGCAGGAGAACTGAAACTGCCTCCTTAAAATAGCGAATAGTTTTATATTAGAATAAGAAATTAGAAGAATAAAAATTCAAGGAACAAAGAGGAAAATAAAGGTGATTGGAAAACCTATGAGATGATTGTGCTGAAGATGTGACATAACTCTGGTTTTTAGTTCTCAGTAGTAATAACACAGTTGCTTTTTCTCGGTGTGATTTCTCTGGTAAAAAAAAAGGTGACTGTTTTTACTTCCTTTGATAATGTAATTGAAATTTGGAAGGTTTACTTTATTAATGGCTCTGCATCTTCTCCTGACCTACTGTTGTAGGTGTCATGAAGAGTAAATTGCATACGATTTAGAGTTTGGATATTGATAGTAGCAGGTGTGTGGCTGCATGGTGCATCAAATGTAATGTTTATCCTTAGATTTATTCTTCTGGACATTGTTAGATATTTGGAGATTCAGTTTCCCCATAATGTCTTGTGCTGACATTGAAAGACATTGCAATTCTGATGATCTCATGGGTACTCTTGTTACTGAGAAGAGCTGTTTCATTTGCTGTGAAATATATCATGTGGAGCTATACATCCCCATATTAGTACTTTCTACAAGGGCTAAGTTATAGGCGGTGGTAGTTTCTTTTATTAGACCATCTGATTTAGTTGGAGAAAATAGACAAGCTGTGTGCATTGCAGCTCCTTGTTCGGGTCTTTGAGAAAGATCCTGAATGACAGGTCTGCATGCACCAAACTGTGCCTGTTTTTCCCACTTGTATGTGTTGATCAGTTAAAAGATAACTTATCTCTTTATAAAGCTTACCTTGATTAAACTGCCATGTCTACAACAAAACACAGCTTAGTAATTCCAGCCTTTGCCATTCAGGACACGTAGCCTTATTTTCTTTGAAGTGCCTGAGTTAGAGTTACTTTCAGCCATTTCACTTTGTGCCGAGTTCTCCCTTCACATTTTCTCACTCTGGGTATAGCCAGAAGGGCTGACTCTTCTACCTAAGCTCAAATCAAGTTGTGCTAAAAACCCGATGAAGCAGTTGAGCCTCTGATTTGCTTTTCAGTTTTTGTGTTGTTCCCATCCCTGATACTTCACTACAGACCTCATTGTTAGCCAGAGTATTTATTTTGTGGCCTGTCATATGTGATTCAAACAATCTATTTAAAGTTTAGTTTCATGCTTCTCAGTCAAATCACCTTGGCTTCAGGGCCACACAGTACAGCTTTGCATCCTTGTGAGGGGAGTTTTCCTGGAGCAGGTAAGTCACTTTCTTCTTTGTAGCATTTGCAGTTTTCTGTCAGTTTGAATGTTCCTCTTTCTTCCTGATCCCTGGCTTCTCTCAGAGCTCCGCCTATGCTCCACTAGTAACTTTGCCACAGAAAGCTTTTTGGGACCAACAGCGGCGCCTGCAATGGTTTCAAGACACAGACCAGACGTACTGGTCCTCTGACAGCTGCCCTGTGCATATGTCACATTTCTCACCTCTCTTTGATGACCGATCCAAAAGGGAAGAGCCTTTGGATAAGACTCACCGCCTTCTCTCAGGGGTTGTGGTCCAGCCGGTAGCTTGTGAATCTGGCTGTATGGGTTTCTGCCTCTTCTTCACGGAGAGGGGAGCAAGGGACAAAGAGGAGGCTTTACCAGAAACAGTCATGACCCTCTTGCTCCAGCTAACAACCAGAGAGGTTGGCTTCTGCCAACTCCAACCATCCTGCCAAGACCTGACCAAGCCGGCTAGTGGTTTTGTGGATGAGCTATGCTAAGGAGTAAGTGATTGGAAGATCCCTTCTAGCAGTGCATGGACTGGAACGTGTGTGTGTGTGTGTTTTGAATTGCAATACATTTTGAGGAAGAATGAGATTTTTTTTTATTTTTTTTTTTTAAGACCACTGTTTCTCTTCCTGGAGGAGAGGACATCTTATGTAAGGAGGCTTGTTACAGAAGCAGGATTCACATTTGGTAGCTTTAGTTAGAAACTTTCTGTCATCAGACTGGCTAAAGGGGCTCTGCTTATGCCATATAACACTTTCCCTGTGCAGCAGCAAGGTATGCAAGTATTTGTGATTCAAATGTGTGTAAAGTGATGAAAATTTATCATTACCAGTTAAGAGCAGAAATGGCTTGGGGATCTTGAAATCCTGGAATCTGGGCTTGAACATCATGTGTCACTCTTCAGTTAAATATTTTTTTATAAAGAATACATGAGGAACTTGCAAGAGCCATCATGTAAGAGGGTTTTGTTGGTGGTGGGTTTTTGCAATTACTTAAGCACATTTTACCTTTAAAATTCTTCTACTACTGCTCCATAAAACTGTAACTTTTTATAAGAAAGGAAGTTTTATTGCTAAAATAGCTTATTGGTTAGTTTGTTTGTTTCTGTAGTAACTTTTTTCTTTTATCATTGAATTGGAAGCCTAGAAGCATTTCTGAAACAAGGGTTTTAAGGCAAATGTGGTAAATTTCACATTTCATGAGGAAGAAAGGAGATACCTATGGAAGATCTAGAAATAGATTCAGTTATAAGGAAGAGATGTCTAAGGTGCTAACCGCAGATAGACTGAGGACTTCTAAGAAACTTAAAGTTTGCATTTCAGTTTAATTTTACATCTAATGTTTTATGATATTGTCAAATAATGTACTAACATCAATGATGGACTTTTCATCAATTATTAAAATGCTTGCTTTTCACACGGAGTTCAGTGGAGACAGTTTCTATATGGCATTTGTATATAATATACATTATTTCTATCATGCCAAAAACCAGCTATGGCAATTCAACAGCTCAGGCACAAAATCTTCTGACTTTCCCCTTTTCATTGTGTTTGGTACTAATTTGTGTGTGTATGTGATTCCTTAAAAAACCATTGTGAATATTTTTAAGGTTGAATTAGTTTTAATTTTGGAAGACCAACATCTGTTGGCTGTGTGTGGTAAAAAAGAAGGAAAACCACATACATTTGCAGAAGCTGACTGGCATTGCCAGCAAAATTATGACCTTGTCAATATTAGGTCAGTCTGAAAACATTTGTGTCATAAAGGTGTTTTCTGCATGATGAGAGAAAGTAGGGAAATCACTGGATGCAAGATGGAGGGGAAGCTGACACTCAAATAAGGCTGTCTCCTTTTGCCCTGCAGGTAATGTAGCATGCATCAGGACTTTGCTTACTGCACAAGGTGTTCTCCTTCAGTACTAAATCTGCCAGCTCAGTAAATCCAAACATGCTTAATTATCCTGTTCATTTTTCTGTAATAGGAGAACTGGGAGAAGCACCTGGATCTGTCATGTGCTGCAAGTACATCTGCACAATTTATGACTATTACTGCAGACTCATTTTCATCTGCACTGGGCACCTCTTGCTCACTTGGAGTTGGGGAGCATCAGTTGGTGTAGGACTGGCACACAGTCAGAGAAATGCATGATCCCTGTTTGGAGATGTAGTCCTATGTCCTGTTGAAATTCCTGTTATGGTCCTATTGCAGTCCAATTGAAACTGGACTGTTGAGAGATGTATTATCACAAATGTGTAAGTGACTGAAGGCACAGTGTCAAAGGGAAGTGAATTTGAGCCCTTGACCCATTGGTAGTAGTGGCTAAACTGGCAATAAAATAAAATGGCTGTTCAGGTTTTAATAGCAGTTTAAGCCAAGAGTTATCGGTCTCTGTTCATGTGTAGGTCTTCTTAAAATTACCCTTCCCTAACATACTGGGGAAGAGAATAATATAGCAAAGGCAATCTGTAGCTAGATTCAGTTGCCTAATTTTGCTTTTATTTTTATTCTTCAAAATTTTTCTCAGGTTCAGCAGAAGTCTCTGAGCAGTTCTTTCAAACCTTCACACCTTTCTCATAAATTAGTAATTTAGCAAAGCAATTATTTTTTTTTTAAAGTTCTGAACTATCCCAGAGCCATCATGAAATGATGGTTGTCTCAGACAGGTCCAATTTCATGGCCTCCAGGGTGGAGAGGTGACAGGGTCATGGACAATTGACATAGACTGTGACGCACAGTATTTTAGACAGAGCTCATGGCAGCTTTCCATCCATATGATGCCTCGCATACCCTGCTGGTATTCTTTTCCATCATGTGAAGATAAAGCATTTTCATTTTTCTGACTACTTTAATTTGAAATGTTTAGAGATGTCACTGGGGACAAAGACATTGCTGTATATTGGTGCAAGAAGTTTATAATAATTCATCCTCATTGAAATCCTGATCTTTGCAGTCTTGTAGTGAACATGTGCTTTATTACTGACTTCACTGAGTACAGAGATTATATCCTGGCAAGGAAGAATATGGATTAGTCTTCTAAGGGAATATTGCTCAGGGTTTCTTCTTCAGGTGCTGTATCTGCCTCAAGAAATGAAAGATAAACAAGGCAGAGCTCCACTGACTACTGCAACAGTGCTAGTTACACTGACTTAATTGTTCTATGTAGATGGTTGAAAAGAGGCACTTGGAACCACATCTAAACATAAAAAAGTGACTTGTCTTGCAAGATGAGACATAAAAGTGTTTTGTTTTGCCTTTTCTTTAGAGATAAATGTTTGGATTAAATGGAAGTGAGAAAGAGCATTATATCTTTGAGAGCTGTCTGAGTGGCACAGCTGAAACACAGTTTCCATTGAAAAAATCTGTACAGATAACAGGTATTAATAGTTGATGAGTTTTAAAAAAACTTAACTACTTCTTTGTCTTCATCTTCTCCTCCTCTTCTCTGTTCTTGTCCTCCCCCTTCCTCCTCCTTCGTCTTCTGAAATATTTTTGTTATCATTATTATTATTACTCTAGATATTCTGAGAAGAGTCAAATAACTTGCCCAGCATTATATAGACTGTGGGAAACTGCAGCTAAGAAAATAATTGTAACCTTTTTGTTTCAAGATAGTAGAGTATCTTCTGTGACTTTTCTGAAGGCAAAATTTCTACAACTATTACTTAAGACAGGATAATAGTTTTTCCCCCTGGATCTTTTGGTCCGCAACCTTATGCATTCCTTTCATGCTGCTCCATGTTGGGTTCTTTACAAGACTGGAGCCTTCCAAACTTTGCAAATGTGATAGTGCAGTTCTGCAGGCAGCTGTCTTGTACAGCAACCAGTATAGCCAGCAAATATCTTTCCTCCTGAATATTATATGAAAATAATTGAGACCAGTCTTCTTGTTTGGCCTGCTGGTTTTGTGTTCAGACATGAAGTATTAAAACGGAAGCTGGAAAATTGTAGTATAGTCTGGCAGGAGTATTCCATGTGTGTTTGGAATTGCTATTGTGCCCTGCATTACCTAATGCACATCATACATACGCACATATAATATATTGTTGATACATGGATTCAAAATCAGATGATACTCTGTTTAAAGTAAAAAATGTGTTTTCTATTGACCCATGGAAATTTCCATATAAAACAAGCCAATGCTTTTTTTGAGGTTCTACATTGAGATTTTGAACTCTACATTGTCCTCGTGTTTAAGAAATATGGAATAATTCACAGGCTGAGTACTTTGTGCAGGAATCCCTGGATCAATACATCTCAGGCTAGACTTTGCTTCAAACCTTGGCCTACAATGCCTATGCTTTGAGTTTGCTGTTAGGTATATTCATGTGACAGTACATGTGTCTTTATATTATGGTATGAATCAAAGGCGAAATTTTAAGGAAAGAATTGGATCTTTTTGTTCTTTAATTTTATTTCTTTGCATGGTACTTGCCTATGCATTGTAAAAAAAGGAATTATTTTATAAGAAAAGAACACTTACATGATTCTTTTGTTAATCAGGTTATGCTTTCCTTGTTTTGCTGTTGATATGTGGCTTGAGAGAGAAAAAGTATTTAGAAGACACAGAAATCTTTATGCAAAAGGCAAGATGTAGGCTGCTGATTGCTAGGCATATGATATAAATAAGCTTTAAATGAAATAAATATGTGAAGCCCCATTAAAGTTGAAGATATTATTGAGAGAGTTTTAAAGTGATTTAAGGAGTAGTCTTCTCTCATCTTTGGGTACTTGTAATATGAGGGAATGAAATACTTCGTGGTTTTTAAAAATAAGAAGGGGAAAAACTTTCCTCTCTTTTTTTAATCTTGGTTTTCTGTCTTCCTGTATCTTTCTCTATATATTCATAGTATCTCTCCACAATCTTAATATATACAGGTCACCTTTAGTGTCAAAGAAAAGAATGGGCAAGATTTTTAAAATGCATGTTTAAAAGCTGAATTCAATGAAGCAGAGTTATCATTAAAATACACGTGATTAGCCCCCAAAATGTCAAAACCGAAACAGATCCACTAAACATCGGTGTATTATTAGAAAGATGCCTACCCTGCTATATGCATTGCCCATTTCTTTGATGCTTATAATTTTAATGCTAGTTTTGTAGAAAGTCTAGGTATGTGAATTCCTCCCATCATTGATGTCATCTTAT
The DNA here is from genome assembly GCA_013396735.1 of Grallaria varia. Classification (NCBI taxonomy): domain Eukaryota; kingdom Metazoa; phylum Chordata; class Aves; order Passeriformes; family Formicariidae; genus Grallaria; species Grallaria varia. The sequence goes on along the minus strand of VWZG01002536.1, from coordinate 39,056 downwards.
AAAATTTTTACCCAATGAATGATGTGATTGCACTTCTAAAAAGCTGTAGGTTGGTGATTCTTTGAAGGACCCCAATGTTCTGTTTGGAAATCAGAAATAAAAATTAATTATTTTCTTCTGCTGTTCCTTTGTGAGTGTCTCTCTAAATCATGGCATTTAAAATGTTTGCCCTAATTTAGTTATTTAAGTTTTGCAAAGAAGAGCATCCTACAGCTGTATTCCCTAGAAATCACCATGGAAATCAAAAATAGTGTCCTGAGAAATAACATGGAGGAACAGTGTTCCTCAAAACATACTGCATCTATTTAGGCTGAGAACAGCAGTTCTGCCACAACTTTGCCTTTCAAGAAGAGTGAGCAGATACTCTGCTGTATCATAACATGTGAATGTTGATGTTTTTGTCATAAGAGAATTTAATTTTTCTTTTATTAATAATATGCTTAATGTGTGCTTGTAGAATAAGATTTTTTCATTCTGTATTTTAAGCTTTGACAAAAATAAAACTGGGTCTGTGAGGTCATATTTGGAACGCTAGAATATGTATCTAAACTGAAACCATATTCTTCTCAAAAGTGCTACCATTTCAGCTATGAATTTAACAGCAGCAGTATGTTCTGAAGAATGTAAGTTATTACTGTTATACATGCATATCTGTTATAAACAGTCTAGTCTCTTTTAAATTGTTAATCCCATTTTGAATGCTTTGATGAGTGCATACCATATACTAATAAGTCTTAGAGTGTGTGTTTACTGTTTAAAACAGGTAAGCTTCTCAAAAACCCCTTTACACATAGGTAGTTTAAGGAAATTTTTCTTATATTTTGCATAATCCTGATCTGTTATGAAAGGGGCTTCCAACCCTTTTGAATGACCTTTTATCAAGGTGTGTTGTCCTGCTTCTGTCTTTTAGGGAGTAGAGCACATTTAAATAATTTGCTGTTAACTCAAAGACAGAGTGTAAAAAGACATATTTCAATATTACTGTTGTTAATTACAACTTCTCTAGCTAGTTTGTTCCAAATCCACTGTAACACAAAGTGCAAACGGTTTGTGTAAGCTGTTGCTGAAGTACTTTGGGTGAATCCTTTTTGTTTAATATTGCATAAGACAGGTGGTATTTGCACACTTGAAGCCACATTTCAGCTCAGACCTTAGAAACAACTGATTTGATGCACAAACATTAAAATGTACTAACATGTACGTAGTGTTCATTTAATTGTAGCCTTTTTTATGTATCAGTAAGTAGCTGAGAGATAAATTGGACTAATTAAAAATCCCGGAGCCTTGCATTAGACTACTGCAGAGTTTCTCTCACCCTTGAACTTGTTCTCCAAATATTTGTGTGCTAGATTGCTCTTTAATGTGTCTTGGTAGCTGCTGAACTTCCTTTTTCTTTCTTGATGATCATTCTTTTTATATTCATCTACCTGAATGCAGTGCCTGCAATTCAAAAAAGGTTCTTAATCTGTATCATGGATTTTGGAATGGTCTCTTCTCTGGAGAAGTATTGTCTGTATGTTAGTATAACATTCAGTAGTAACACATTTTATGTTTTAAAGACATATATCCTAAAGACAAGGAAAATGAATCCATTTAGATCATGTTTCCTAGTGTCTCAACATAATTTTTTAAGCATAATGACCTTAAATTCGAGGGATGTTAGGAAGCACTAACAAGTACTTTGTTCCTTTGGTTTTACCTGAAAATTAGCAGTGTGCTGTATTAGCTGACTGTTTTGCTTTACTTTGAGCTCCCTATTTGGAGTATTCTGAGGAGGGCCCAGCGCTATGAAACTGACCTCGGTTCAGTTGTGTTGACTTATAAAAACACAGAAAATTATCACCATTTTTGAATAGATTAGTAATAATGTGGTGGTATACTATTACAAACTACCTCACCCCAACTTCAAACACAGTTAGATGCTCTTGAGTTTCTGATGCTCTGGCTGTTTTTTCTCTTTCATGGCTCTGGTATGGGTTTGGATGCTTCTCTGTGTTCAGCACATCATTTGTATAATTTTAACATGCTTTAACTTGCCATTGAGATACTGGTAACTTGAGCTGTAACTGGAGATTTGTCCTAGCCCCATCTCTCATCCCCACCCAAAAAATTCTATAGGGCTTCTGACAGATACACAGTGGCAGATTTAAATTAGATGGCTGAAATCGTTATCACTATTGGCCACCTACCCTGCCTCTCTGACAGATGTTGCTCTCTCAAGGCTGGCATGACTGATCTGCATGTCAGCCACAGTAGGTTCCATTCCAGTGTATTAAGATAAACCACCGACAGAAATAATGTCCAGAACAGCCACAGGTGTGAGGTAACATGTCAGGGTTTTGGGACGTGGTTTGTAGATCAAGTGCTACTTGGATCTCAAATGTGATGCACATTTTGCCATTGAAGTGAGCTTTAACCACCAGTGGTGCCCCAAGCCTGGGCCATACCTGTATGTGTACCTAGCAGGTGGGCGTTACTCAGGTGTGTTGGTGCCAATGTAAACTAGACTGAGCTCCTTTCACAAAACTGTATCTGCAAAGTTGAATGCAATTTGGGGGGAAAAAGCTTTTTGCTTTGGTTTTCTGTACCATGAAATTTCCCAAGATAATGCATGGTGAATGGATAGACTCAGCTCCACCCAGCAGTGTGTTAATAGTACGTTCACATTCAGAACCAGAAATGTACTGTCCTAAATGCATTGTCACTCTTTAGGTGATACTGTTTCAACAACAGAAAGATCGAGATGGTAGAGATTTCTTTGGGATGCCTGTATCAGTGTTTTCTGCACAGTCTACTTTGTAAGCACTTTGGCCGTGGAAATTGTTAAATAATCTTGGTTAAATAACTCCTACATAGTCAAATATGTTGCTGATGTTTAACAAAACTGCATAATTGTAATGTGAAATAATCTTTATTGAAACTGTGCTGCTTAGGTTGCTAAATGAGGCACTCTCAACTCATAAAATACCAGTTTTACTCTGCTGTGTCTTCACATTCCTTCTTCTTGTCTGTCTGTCTAGTGCACTTGACACTGGGAGCACTCACAGACGAAAGAGGAGCATCTGGTGTTGTAGTAATGGCTGTACTTAGCACCACCTGGAAGTGAAGTGGAAATCCTGTGTGAAAGTGAGGGGGAACAGAACTCAACCTCCTTTCCCCACCACAGTTAATCTGCGTCTTCCCCTGCTGTCCCAATGTGGTTTGGGCTGTTGCTCTGCCAGTGGTATTGCTGGAACCTCAACGTGTCTGAGCATTTTACTTATTTTGGAGAGCTGCCAGAGCTTCCCCTGACGCAGACAATGGAAAGATAACTGCTATTTTTTTTAAAAAACAGTTTTTATTTCCATAAAAGCAGAAGAGAATTTCCTGGGACAACAAAGAGGCACTTCTGTAGCCTGTGGGGTGTTCTTCCAGCCCAGCATCACAGACCTGCTGCATGCAGTGAACATGGGAGGGATTCTCCAAGGCATTTATAGTGGAAATATTTAAGCAAACAAAATGACTACCAGCTCCACTACACAGAATTGCATGTAGGTAGGAGTCTTACATTTGCAGTGCAAGACATACCTGAGAGTAAATGTTCATGGAAATGGTAGAAAGCGAGAATTTTCTAATAGGAAAAACATTATTTTGTTTATTTTTTAAAAAGGCTTACCAATAAAACCCCAGCCTTGTGGGAAAGATACTAAGGTGGATAAAATCTGTGACTCATGTTTTAGGTAGAGATTCATAAGGAGGGAAGAATTAAGTAACAATTGATACAAGTAGCAGTTTGTAAAAAACATTGTCTATGCTATATGATGCAAATCATTGACAGCAATCTGTTTCCCTGTCATCTAGGTATTGTCAGGGTACTATTTTGCTTATTTTTTTTTTTATTATGTGAACACTGAAGCACAGTGACCTGAGTTAGACACTTTTTAGGTAGTTGGATTTTATATGAAATCGCATTCAAAGTACAAAAACTAGCAGTGACAAGGTATTTACTGCAGGAACATGCAAATCTCTGCAGATGTGGATTGAAGAACATGATCTAGAGGATAATAAACTTGTTGTTACTCACATTAGTGTTCATCGCACAATTCAAATACCATTGAGAAACGTAAGGAGAACTCTGTCCATTGAAATCTGGACTTCATCTTACAGTGGAAGCTCCATAACTGTCCTGCATCTTGACACATAGTAAATACATTTATCTCTCTTACATTTTCTGCACATTGTGCTCAGGAAGTTGAATAAAAAAGCACTGTCATCAGTATTACGTTGACATCTTCTGAACAGCCACCTGAAACACCATATACTCTTGCCTGCATTATAAATTGCTTGTATGGAAAGTCCCATTCTCGGGTGTATTCTCAGACTCTCCCTTGGGTCAATATCATTACACAATTGCAGGTGAGAATAGTATTTATTCTATGTTTCAGGATATCCTAGGAGAGCTAAATAAAAACAGTTCCTGCCCTACAGGGGTCACAGTCTTAGGTAATCTGACCTAATTTAATAACAGAGAACATAAAGGCAGCACATCTTCCCATGAATCATCCCACTTCCCCCAACTCCCGGATTATCCTTTGGTGTTGTGGTAACTGTTGTGTCCTCGTCTGAGCCCATTTTTAGAACTGCAGTCAAAACTTAGCCAAGCATCTGTGAAGGGACATGGTTTAGTCTGTATTTCTCTGGATTCAAAAGTTGTGAAGTTGCCTGGTAAAATGGTCTAGTCTTGAGCTATTTGTAATGCAAACAGTATTTCAAAGAAAAAACAAGAAGCTGCTACAGTAACATGATGTTTTTACTTTATATTCCTCTACATATGCAGTACTCTATGAACGTGGTAAGTGGTACTGCTTGTGATTATTAAAGATTTCTTAAGATGAAAACCAACTAAGATAATTTTAAAATATTTACCATAATTCAAGAATTCTTTGAATTATGATTAAGGAGAATGAGATGTTAAGAAAATCTTATTTGCACATAGCCTTCTTATCTGTACTTGCCCATGATAATGACATTGTGCTTGACAAAAATTACAAGGTACGTACTTAATGTATTTTTAATCGTCTCCTCACGTAATTTCTCCACTGAAGATGAGCAGCCGCTGCCCATCCCACCGTCCCAGCCAGGAGCGAGGCAGTGGGAGCACCGGGGCAGCTGCAGCCGGGGCATCGGGCACCGCCCTTGGGTGGGGCAGTGTGCCAGGACATGTGCCCATGGGTGGGCCTGGCATGCCATAGCAGACCCCACTTTGCTACAGTGAACAGAGAGAAGCATCAGGCCTTCTCATGGCTCCTGGAAACAGGTCCTTCATAGGTCATTTCTTCTCGTAAGATGGAGTGAATGTCTGCCGTGGTGCTGTGTTCTTCTCCCTGTGGGCTCTGACCCAAGTGCCTCATAGGTCAGTGTCACGATGGTGACTCAGTTGAGTTGTTGGCACTGGCACAAGTCCCCAGGCTGGGGAGCGCCAGGCATGCCATGCTGGAAGGACGTTTTGGCAGAAGCTTTGTGGCCCGAGAGGGTGTCAGGGTGCTTTGGTAGGAGTGTAAAGGATCTTTACATGAATGCAGAAAAGGGAACACATTTCGGGAGTTTTGTGAAGTTCTGGTGTTTCAGTGCTCTATGAGCATAAGCGGGCAGAAAGAACATTGCCAGGTCAGGAAAAGCAAGTGGGTACAGAAGGGCAGAAATTGCAAACCTATACTCATAGTGTCTTGGTGTTTTACGGAGAGGTAATTGATAAATAGAATAGATCATTTATGAAAGTGGCAATAGAGGAGGTTCTCTTTTGTTAGCCTTTTCCTGTGCTGGCAGAACTGGCAATTTGAGTGAGCCTGACAGTCGCTAAGATCACCTTGGAGAGGCTTGTCTGTATGTGATGACTGCTGTGATGGGAACTGTTGTGTCCTTGTTCCTGAGGAGACATGCTTGGGAAAGCTGCTGGTTCCTACTGCGAAGCTGGGGAGATTTGGTGTGTGGGCAGGATGGAGGCTAAATGACAGCAAGTCTGAAGTTAGACTCCAGTGTTGATGAAAACTCTGCATAATGCCCCAATGGCCTCCAGAAAGAGACCTTTCTCTTTCAGATACAGGTATATATGGTGAAGGAGGATCACAGGCAAAACCCAACCTCACTGACAAATCTCAAAATAAAGGACATCTATTGGTTGCCCCCATGATGCCTGCCGTAATTTTGTTACCTAAGTTAATTATGGCACATTTACTGAAATGTCCTAATGCCCTGAACTGGTGAACTGAACAACAGATTTCCCTTACCTGTGTGCAAGAATATCGTATTTGCTTCCTTTAGTTACTGACATAAATAGTAACTCATTAAAGGGCATAGCTCCAGGCTTTGCCCTAAGAAGAAGATGAAAAGATAATTGCTGGATAAGCAAGCGAACACGGAGGACTGCAAGAGTGTAGTAGCTCAGCAAATGAAACTGGTTATGAACCAGAACAATCTTCTTTCAATCAGCCTGTTTTTAAGGTTGTAATCTCCCCTGGTCAGAGAAGGTCTCTGTCTCCACGTTGTGTGGCTCCGAGAGCAGCCTCAGCCCTGTGTGAGGCCATGGGCACTGAGGACAGGCCTCAGGCTGTGGCTTACAACTCTGCTTCTTACACTGCATAAGCTGATCTGCTTTCATTTTTGCTGGTATTCTCCTTGGCATTCTTTTTATGAAGTGCTTTTTTGTTTTGTAAAGACCTATTTATCCCTCCCTTCCGTGCACCAATGGAGGTTTATTAGATCGTGTGGCAGCCTGCCATCTTCCTTATTAACCAAGCTTTTTCCCAAATAAACATGTTCCTTGTGTGCATGTCTCCTATTTATGATTTATTTCCCATTATAAAGCTACAATCTACAATATTAACAATAACACAGAGATAGATGTTTATGAGAGGTTGAACAGGGGTTTATTGTACTGCCTCTGGTATTTGTGGTTTATATTTCTTTAATCTCTAGCAAAGTGTGCTTCCTTTCACCCTCCTCAATTTACTGCTTCTATCTCTTATTATCCTTATAACAGGTGATGATGCCCTTTAAACATATTTTCTTTCACGCTCTTACATGCTGCCATATGAACAGGAGTATGAAAAAGTATGATGACATATTTAAAATGGAGTCTTTATGTAAGAAACTAGAAATTATGCCTTCATTCTGGATATCTAGATCCACCCAGAGGCAAAGAGATAGTCACCTTCCACTTAGATGACTTCAGTAGAGTATTTGATCACCCTCTGCTGGCTGTGCTGCCCGGGCTGCTGCTGGTCCGTTGGATTTTAGGAGAGTGCCTTTACGCTACAGTGAAATCCCAGACATCACTTAGCATTTAATTTTGTGCGTTTGAACCGCGTGACTACAGCTTAGTCACAACAGTTTGAAATCACTGGCTGCATATATGGTTTTTTAATTTTTATTCGAATGGATAGAACAGAATTCTGCCTCTGGGTCAGATAATCATCTCAGACCCATTAAACAAGTGGCTGTGACATGCATCATAATAGTGGCCTAAACCACCATATTTTTTCAATATGACACTTCGTTGCTTTTTTTTCTTGGCCTGTGGTTGGACTTACATTAGAAAAACAAACAGCACTTAGCTATAATTAAAAATGCCCTACAGTAAGTGGCATGACAAAACAATGGCAATGCTGTTCATATGGATGAAGTCAAGTGTAAATGAAGTCTAAAAGAATTAAGTTGAATGCAAGTATAAAATTATCTTGTTGGCTAGGCACAGAACGTGGAAAATAAGCCTACGCAATACATCAGATTTTGCATTTCCCAATAAAATATCTGATCGGGGGAGTTTTCTGTATCATGAGGCAAACCCATCTTTTGCTATTCAACAGAAATATAACCTTCAATTAACTATTTGAAACTATTTGAAATGAAGTCATGTTAATTGGTTATTGTACGTAATTGTACATACAAGCATCTACCTTGAACATGTGCGCAATATACTTGCATGAAGTTTCTAAATATAGGAAATGTTCACAATGGTATTCTTAGCATTCCTTGTATTTTTCAAGGTAGTCTAGTCCTACCTGGAAGTATGTTTATTAAAACTTTATGTTGAAGAATCACTATATCATAATTTTTTTAATTACACTTCAGATGTAATTATGAGCATAATAAGACATGATTTTTTTCAACCTCCGTTAGCTGTCATCGTGCTTCAGGTTAGCTCTAGTCAGAGTCCTGCTGACCAACCGACTGACGTTTCAGTAATTGCCACTTGAAAATGAAAAGGGAAGCTGTCTAGCTTTGAGACATTATTCATGAAAGAAGGATCATGCTGGCTTGTTTTCAGAATAGGAGCTTTTCCCCCTGTTCTTGTCTAGACAGGCCAAGAACAAGACTTTGTACTGAAAAGGGCTCTCTGGTGTGTCATTAGGCATATTGGTCTAGTCTGGACTGGTCTGGATTTCCCTGTCGGAGTGTTTTGAGGTCACTCTTTGTATTTTGGTACAGACCTCTGCAGGTTTATTTCAGTATGACGATACTCTAATATTTGCTTTCTACTATCTCTGTCAACCTGAATTTTGAATCCACCTTGCTTTACAAGGAGGATTTTTTTTCAGGTTTTAGTAAAAGCACACACTGTTTAAATGCATTTACTATGCAAACTAATTTAAGGCACTGAATTTTCGTTTACAAGTTGCAAATGCCAAATCCTAAGTATATTCCATGTTCAGAAGTATTTCTGTTTTCATTGAATAATCTGTTCAATTAATTTGTCCCATTCCTACAGTACATTTTTCCTTTGAGTATTTCCTTCTCACTTCAACGGATTGTGATTATGCAGGCTAAGTTTTGTACTTTTGTGTCCTCCATTAGATACTAAATTTTGTTAGATTTAGAAGTTACTTTTGCACATGCATGTGCAAGAAAAAAAGGAAGCCTAAATGCTGTGCAGGCACTGCTCAGCAATAGCCAAAACACTTGTGTATTATCAACACTGTCCTGGTCGCAAAGGCAAACTGCCACCATAGAGACGGCTTTTATGAAGAAAGTGAACTCCATCTCAGCCAGGCCCTGCACAGGATGACTGCTTCCTTGGCAAATAGATTGGGTGGAAGATCACAAGGCAAGATGGTTTTTGACAACACACTCCATTTTAAAATCAACACAGAATTTCCACGGTATCATGAGCAACCTTCCAGTCAATGTGGGCACATCAAATGGGGACAAGAGCCCTGAGGACTCTTCTTTTTCATGCACCTTGAAAATGGCAATTTTCACATATCTGAGGGAAGGAGGAAGTAGCCATAATATTTCACAAGAAAAGTTGATTGAGTTTGGTTTTTGAATCCAGATTTCAATGGGGTTTGTTATCTATGACAAAAAAACCCAACAAGCAAAAAACTCCAACAAACCCCCAAACATTTTACAGCACAAATTCTTCCTTCTGGTTAGTCTTCTTATGGCAATGTTAGTGAAAACCCAGAACTTTAAGACTTTAGTAATGATACTAAAATTGTAATGCTTTAGTCCTTTATCTGAAGACTGTATAATGTGGTGGCAAACAGAAGCCTAGAGTTTCTAGCTTTAATTGCTTTTGAGTTTACATATTGCTTGAGTATTTTCTCTCAGCCAGGGGGAAGCATGGAAAGCATTACATTAGGTCTCAACACAAAGACAGTGGAAACGATTAAATAGTGTAGCCAAAGTAGCATGCCAAATTTTCTAACTTCAAGTAATATGGTGTTTAACATTTGTCTTTCAAACAGAAGCATTATGTTCTTTACCACTCTTAATTTCACCCTATGGTATATTCCTCATTTAAGATACCTGGAAATTCTGAACCCTTTCAAGCTGACTTTTCTAATCTTTAAAGACACCTTTGTTTTTCCTTGTTCCAGTTTCTTCATGAAATTGCAAAAATGAACCCTAAAACATTGTAATTATCTTATTGCTAATATTGAGGCTTATCTTCTAAGTCTCCTTTCCAAAACTAACTGTTAATGACCCTTTTATTTCTCTGGGTTTCTGAGGCTTACTTCATTTGGTTATGAAATATTTTTTTTTAGCCTATAGTCAAAACAGCAAATCTAAGCTCTGATGCCTCTTCAGTTCTTTGTTGTAGCATGGAAGGACAGGGCAAAAAAGGAACAGGGTGAAATACTTTTTACAGTATTTTATTCTACAGTTTTAATAGTTGGGGTACTACAGGGTTGGACTGAAAAAACTTAAAGTTGAGGACCTTATTTAGGCAAATACTCACTAATTTTGTAAGTGCAGTTTGACCAAGTGAAATAGAAAGACAGGTTTTCTCCCTGACAGGAAGGGCTTGTTTTCCTTGTGTAGAATTTTATGCCTTCTCTTTATATTCCAGAGTAACATTTTATATGTTACACATGTTGATGCATACATTTTTTGTTGTAGCAGGTTCTTGCTGGTGTATATACCAAAATGTCATTAATACTCTTGGGAAGTGTTCAGAATGAAGTTTGCAAATCACTTCTACATACAGAAGAAATTTACTAAGAAAAATAAATTCATTCCCTTTCTCAAATTCTTTTTCTTCTCCTTTGTTATTACCATGCTTATGTTACACCGCAGATATATGTGAGTAAGTATCACACCTCAGTAACTGGTGTAGAGGCTTTTTAGAATTGGAGATCCTGTCATATCAGTTCAGAGTAAGTGCAAGTGCTGTTAAGATTAAAGGATAGTCTCTTGCTGATACTGTTGAAGATTAACAAATGCTGTCTCTTTGCTGGAAAGAACCAGAAAATCATCTTTCTGAAGCAGAACCAGTCAACCCAAACTGCAGCCTTAGGGGAGCCCAGAGTTCAGGGAATGGCACTACTTTAATAAACGACTTATGAGTTTTTCTAATTCTGTCTGCTCTACCTCTGCTTGTGAATGACAATCAACAGAATTTGTCAACATGCTGGTAGTGTAATCATTGAATTATAATTTGTCGACATATAATGTGTCCTCTGTACTATATGTGTAGTATATTTAACTTTGGAACAAGCCTAGTGAGAAAGCTTTTTATAATTGCATGTGTATTTTTGTGAACATTTCTTAATTACATCTCCAGTACTTACTATGAAGTGTACTTTGTCTCATAGGAATTTTCTCACAACAGAATCATATTTCTCCTTTTTTTGATAATGAACAAAATGTAAAAACTACAGCATGCCTGCATATAGCATCCAGACACTTTATAGCGGTTTTAGAAGTTTACTGATTTTGTAAAGAACACTAACGTGGGAGTTCAATGTGCAGACACCAAGCACTTTCTTGCAATTAGTTGGGAGACTGGCAAACTGGCTTTGGGAAGGTAGTTAAGGAGTAATTATGTCCAGACAGGATTGGTCCTGGTTACAAACTATATTGTTGCTTTACAGCTGATGCAAGACTTTTTTTAAAGAGGGACAATTCTTATTTTTATTCATAGTGCTGTCTTGCCCCAGGTATGCAAGGTACCAAACAAACCAAAGTGAACTGTAATCAACATGAACTATAAAAATACTGCTTATTTTTAAAACAGTTGAATTTTCCCTTATGGCAAATATAGTTTACTCGTTGATTGATTCTCATGATCAGGAATGTGTCACGTATGTATTTATACATGCAATACTATAAATACAATATTGTTTATTTTGGTGTTGAAGTGACAAAGACCCATCCACTATTACAGGACCTACTTGAAAAATGCCTTCAATATCAATCATTCTAGCACTGAAGTAGAGCAGGCGTCAATATTCTCACAAATTTATGTTTCGGTTTCTTTTTTGCCTTTCAGAGTGCAAATTCACCTGCGCCAGTGGTAAATGTTTGTATCTTGGTTCATTGATTTGTAACCAACAGAATGACTGTGGGGATAACAGTGATGAAGAGAACTGCCTGCTTGTAACAGACCATCCACCTCCAGGCATCTTTAGCTGTAAGTACTGGCTCTTGGTGTTCTTCCATGTATGTACGTACATACTAGTCTGTTTGGAAACTTGGTCCTGCAGTATGATATTAAGGGAGGGTGAGACAGAGAAAGTAAATACAGTTTTTCTCTGAACTAGCAGGGAATTTTAACACACTTTCTCTAGGTTTCGAAACATGGAAATTTGTAGTTATGCAAAGGGATTTTGTGCAGCAGACATTGAGCTTGTAATCATATGGATTATATGATTATGTGGCCTCTGAGAAAGACAGCATAATTAAATAATTTGTTTTCCAAGGTTCTAAAAAATATTATCTGCTTTGTCTGTGTAACAGTCTTTATATGCAATTAAGACTATTAAGAAAGTTGTAATCTTTCCATTCATCGTTCCTATGCATTTCATTGGTGCTGAGATCAACATAATTTGGTTGGTCACTGACCTTTTGTAGGTATATATTTTAAATACCTTTAGTTGCTATTCATTGGTACATAAATATTGCACACAGAGTGCCAGAGTTTATCACCAGAACTGCTTTCTTAGTGCTTCGCCTTCAGTGATGTACACTGAAATCCAACTTTGATTTTTGCTTTTGTTTGTTCTGCAGTAATTTATTTTAAACCACAATTCCGCTTTCTGGATGGGGGGATAAATTTTCCAATAATGTTTCTGATGTACAAGTACAATAGAAGTGATGTTATGTTACTACTGCTTTCCAAATGGTTTCGTTCTGCCAATACTGACATCCCTCAGCATGCTGTTTCACTTCTGGTTGTGACTGTGGCTTCGGAATATCTGTGTTGTTATTAAAAATAGGAATTATAAGCATCATGTATCTGTAATTTTTGTAATGAGTGCATGGGGCTATAAGCAGAATAAAATCAGTGGAGTGGATTCATAATAGAAGGTGAAGTCAGGTGCTGGATATATGTCTTTCCTCCTCTGCTTTCTAACCTCCAAGTGAACGTGTTCCTCAATATTGTACTCTAAATTCTTTAGATGTTTTTGTACTTTGTGGTACTTTGGTACCTCTGCAGTGATTTCAGTGGCTCTGAAATAATAATGACGTGTATATTCTTTTATACTATTTCATTTTATTTTTGTTTTAATTTGTTTGGTATTGAGTGGAACTCTTTCCAAAGTCTCAGGACAAGCCATAGGCTTTGGTGATGGGTCCAGATCAAAATGTGGTTTTGCCCATAATCTTGGCTTTTAAGTTGTAAAAAAGTTATACCTTGTTATTTTTTCATGCAAAACTTGTAAGCATATCTTTACAATTCAAATAGAGGATTTTTTTTTTTTTTGACTGGGACACTGTACACCTCTTCTCTTAAACTAAGCCAGCACAACCATTTGTCCAAAAGGGGCCATGAAAACCACAGCGGTAGCAGATGGAGGGAAGGGCTTTGGTAACAAGCAGCAGCTGAGGCATCGCAGCTGGTGGCCCTGCACAGCTGCAGTGTGAGGGTGGCACCTTGTTTGTTCCTAGGTGGAGCTCCTAGGTGGAACTCCCAAACCCTTCTTCGCCTTGAGGTTTGCTAATCAGAGCACTTAGTCGTTTCTCAGGACTTTTCTCTGCTGCTGGCAGTCATGCAGTAATCACAGTAACGTGATCCAGGGTCTGCAAACTTCTTGGTCTTCCCCTAAGTAAGATCTGTCCCTTTAGGCATTGCTATGGGTCATGAACTGGCATGTTTGTGCCTGAGGACAGGCATGCCTGAAAAGGAGCAGTACCAGTCAACTGGCTAGTCATCCCCCTCGCTTCCAGCAACATGAAGTTTATCTGGACCAAAGCAAACAAAATGTGTCTCTGAAAAACCTTCAGCAGCAGGTTTCCTACCACTTTCATTGCAGTTGGTGCATTTCATGATACTGTCTCTGTAAAGTTGTGCAAGTCAAGGTGGCAGCATTTTTCTTACTTTTTGGTGGACCTGGAAAAAAATAGCTTCCTCCTCAAACCATCCTTTTACAGCTGTGAGGACTGTTACCACCCATCTGTCAGTTACCCTCCAGGAGGGTTGAAAAAAAGCCAAACAACCCAAAACCCCCAGGTTCCTTCATATGAATTGTTTCCTTAAATCTGTTATATTTGTTCATTTTCTGCCTCTGTCTAAAATATGGTATCCAGTAGTCCTGCTACTTGAGACCTCCCAGGTGCTGAGTGAAGAGGAATAATTAGGTAAACAGTCTCATTAAGTCCTTCAAGAACTCTATTTGCTGGTTTTGCAACAGCATTGCAAATGAGGAGTTTGTAGAGGAAATATTTGATGCATTGCTAGGAGCATTTAGAAGTGTTTAACTTTTTGCTTACCTTGTGGCAAAGAAGGCAGTTCATTATTTGTCCCATTTGGGGATATTGACGGTGCTTTTTCATTGCAATAAGGACTGTGTGACAAGTGCTGGTAAATAAAGGGACTTTGGTTTTAAGTATAAAAAACCAAATCCGAGTGAAACAGAATCCTCATGGTGAAACAAAGAGAAAAAACATTGAAGCCAGATGGAAAAATAACAATACAACCATAAACAATATTTAAATTACATTTATAATGTTCTGACTAGTTAACAGTCTTCTACATGGTAGAAAACAGTGCCACTCAGTAATAGGAAAGAACATCATTATGGACATGTCAGTTGGTTGTGTTGACTTATTCCAGCTTTGAAAAAATGTATTCAGAATACTTGCTGAAATGAGGTCCCCAGGCCTTAGAGGGACGACATGTTGAATTAAGAAATGTGTGCATGCTTTTGCTGAATGATTTTAATGGGGATCCCTACCAGAGTACACCAGTGTGTGCTCTTGAAATGTCCCAGCTGAGGCTGCCTTCCAACACAGAAGTGCATACATTTATTGGCCTGTAATTAGTAACAAGACAGTAATACAGCTCAATAAGAAGAAAATGAAAGTTTAAAAAAAAAAATCACTTGAGGAATCTTAAACCAGGAATTTCTTTCTGGTCAGTGTTAAATATCAGGTCTGTTTTTGCATCTCCTTCCTTGTGTGCAGTTCTTGAATAGGAACAAAACTGTTGAAAGGAGCCACTTTTAAGTTTGTGCTGTTCTGCATCCAAGCAGCATGGCCTATTTCTCCCAGGGACTGCCCTTGTCTTTACCTACAGCACGCTGTCTGTCACTGCAGTGGTATGCCTTCCCCTCTGCTCTTTGTTCAAAGAATCCCTTTCTCATGCTGTATTCAAACCTTCTATTGTCCTGCATTGGAAAAAATACTCATCTCATTTCACAGTTATACACAGACTGTCCCTAAACAATGTCCAGATAAATAAATTTACATATGGCTGTTTTGTTTTAGTTTAAGCTGTGTGTGTCATGTTAGCGGTAGCCCATGTTTCCTGGCAATTGAAGCATTTCTCATTTGTGTTCTTGCCAGCAGCCAAATCCAGAATGTCTTGTTGGAGCTTTTTGTTTAGTTTGGTGAAGTTGCATGAGCAATTATATAGAAATATATTTTTTGTGGGTGACCTGCTCCTTGAATCTCGTGATTCTAGGAGATGCTGTCTTACTGTGTTAGAGAAGTTTAAATTGCCCTCTCTCCTTGCCATTCTTGTATGGCTTCAGTGTGATAACTGTTAATTCAGTTTCTGAAACCACAGAATGGTTGGGGTTGGAAAGGACCCTAAAGATCATCTATTTCCAACACTGCTGCCGTGGTATGGACACCTACTGGAACAGGTTACTTAAGGCCCCATCTAACCTGGCCTTGAACACTTCCAGGGATGGGGGACCTGCAGTTTCTCTGGGCAACCTGTTCCACTGTCTCCCCACTTTCGCAGTAAAGAATTTCTTCCAAATGCCTAATGTAAAGCTACTCTCTTTCAAGCCATTACCCCTTGTCCTATCACTACCTGCCCTTGTAAAAGTGTTGCTACTGAGCTCAGTGTCTCACTTGTGCAAAGTAAAATAAAATGTGTATTTCTGCAGCCCTTTGGTTTTATTAATTTTCCTTTGCTGACTTGTAGATAGGGCTTCCTTATGCTGCCGCATGGGCAATTTATTCTGTATAGCACAGAGAAATCAGAGGGCAGCTGGGGAAAACCTGCACCACGTCCAAGGTGTGTTAGAGTCTGATTTTAGATGACACAAGCTGCAGTGCAGCCAAGTTGGTTGAAATACAAGCTAAGGCGTTTAAGCTGATCACGTTAAGGTAACAGCTTGCTTAATATATGCTGGGACTCAGGTTTGGTGATACACATTGAAGCTCTCTCTGCTCCTCAGTGTGGACGCTCCAGTGCTACTGCACTTTTCTCTGCAGGTTGCCGTGTGCGTAGCCCATGCCAGCTTTCAGGAGGGTTACTTGTTTTTTATTTTCATCAGCTATAAAGACTTATTGATTGAGATAATGGAGGTGACTGTTCTTTTAACGCTACTTGGAGGTCAAGGGTATATTTAACAGTACAAGGCCATGATAGGAAAAATGAGGTGAAGAGTAGGATTTTAAACATTGCAGACTTGGCCCTGGCAGCAACTTGCCACTCCATGTGACCTGCAAAATTTAGACTCTGAAGTACTGAAACAATGTGCGTGCTCCTAGCAGGTCACAGTTCATTTGTTTGAGCATTTCCCTTTGTTTCACAACAAATGATCAGCCTGCCTTGTCCTGCTAAAAGTAAATTAGATTTTGAAATGAGAAGCGTGGTCTGTTGTCTGCAGACTGCAGTGTCCAAGTCATGTCTCATTGAGAAGGCTTGTGGTGGTGGAGATTCTAGGTTTTTTTATTGTTTGGTGGAAAATAGTACAGGTAGTTATCTTTGCTGTGATCTGTACGTGTTTGTGGCCATATCAAACACAAATATTGACCGGCATGAGAATTTACAGACGAGTAAAATAAGTGAGAATGAGTCCTTCTTGTCATGTGCAAATTATGTCTACATCAAATTTCAAGTTGTCAGCATTGATGGAGGTGATGTGTCATGGCTGTTTTGGCATAGAAGAGTTTGCTGTAGGAGTTCATTTTCCTCTGCAAGGTAAAAAAACCCAAACAAATCAAATATATAGCTCTCCCTTTCACCACCCCCACCTACTGCTGTCAGCGCTGAGCCTTGTAGGGATCTGCAGGGGGTTGGAGAATGGTTCTGTTTTAAAAACAAAAAGCTCAATCAAAGGAAAATATTTTGTTTAAAGAGACCTTTGGCATCCCCCTCTGACTGTGACACCGAATTTGTGCAGATAAAAACAACTGCTTAGATTTACATTTTGATTGTGCTGCTGCTTTCATGTGTGCCGGGTTGTCCCACTTCAGGTGAAATTTATCCATTTCTTTAAATATTTAGCAGTCTAGCGTTGATGTTAATGAAAGTCTGGCACTGCTATTTTGAGCATTGCAACAATGATAGTAATTTTCAGTGTCAGATTACTGCTTCTCGGAGGAAAAGGGAGATGGGAGGAGGGAAGAGCAGGAAAAAAAAAATTGTTTCGGCTCTAATAGAGTTTGTCATCAGCCTGGCTGTGCCAGACAGATGGATCATGAATACTGTCTAGACGCTCTCTGCCTGAGTGGAGCTGTGGTCTCTAAGGACAAGCAGTGAGACGCCGGCTTAAGTGACTGGGGAAAGTCAGGACGTGCTCCCCTCTCACCAGATAGCGATCCGGGCTGATCCTTGCCCGTGGTGCCTGCGAGCCGCTCAATACCGACCTCGGTTGAAACTTGGCTATTATGGATGGGGCTTTAGGAGAGAAAGGAGAGGGATGTTGTTCCGACGGTATTGATTTCAGCTGCGTCTGTCCAGGGGGCGCGGGGTGATGTAGCCAGGAGGAGAGACCTGGGGAGGGGATGGGTTGGGGGGGCCATCCTCTCGCCATAAAGCACATGCATGAAACTGCGCACTCACCAGTACATAACGACTGCTTTAGTCACAGTGTATGCTTGAAAATGCTTACTTAGGTGCTTGTTTCCTTTATTTGGCCCCCTTGTTCAGAAGGATTAGTCTCCTCCCCACCCGGGGCTCCCCGTGTCCCCGGCTGTGACCCTGAGGTTACAGGAGACTCCTCCCAGGTTGGAAAGGAGAAGCTGGGGTAATCAGGTGAGACCCGTAGCCTAGGGCAGATCTTGTGCTCTTTAGTCATCTCTCATGCACTTGTCCCTTCTCTGTCAATAAACACAAATAATTATAAGGAGATTTCTAATGGAGGTGGAGCGATAAATATTTTTTTGAGCAGTGGAGTTTTAACAAAAACTCAATTTGATCCATATGCAGACTTATTTAAAAAGCAAGAGGTTCTCCGGGGTTCAGATTACAGAATAAACCATAATGCTCTGGATTTTACTTCTGTGTATATGTAACTAAATACCTATTTCTACTTAGAAAATCCAGTTGGCTTTCAGCCTATAGTGCAGTCCTGTTCTTGAAGTGCTGTAAGTAGGTTCTGTGCTTTGTTTTGAAATAATTTCTTCTTTGCATACTTTTGAAGGACATCATGGAATGTTAGCAATTAATATAAGCTTGAAAATTTGAAAGGAAAAGCAAAACATTAAGGTGACTTTTGAGTTTTTTGTTTTTTTATTATTTGTATGCGTTTTAACCATACTTTATTCCTTAATATTTAATAAATGAAATAGAATGCTGGTCCCATGAATTCTGTAACAAAACTGCAGTGCAATACAGTGATGCTAGAGTTTACCTATTCTTCATCTGGAGCCTTATGATGTTAGTGACTCGGCCAAGCCAGATGCACACGCATGTGGCCAGTGAGAGCCCTGAAGTACGCTGGTACCACATCAGGTATTCGTGTCTGTTTACAAACCGGGCTGAACTTGGCTTCTGTTAAGGAATTTCCATTTCACAAAGTTTTAGCTGAATATTAATGGTATCTTTACAGTTAATGAAAAAAGAAAGAAAAACTTAGTGTACTGATGAAAATGTTGGAATCTCACTAGCTCTGAAATACAGTTTTATTCATTTTCAGAGTATGTAAGTCAGTTGCATCACATTTAATCAAGCTCTAGAAAAAATGTTTGTTAGAACTGTTTGTGTTTGCTCTTCGTACACATTTCCTTCACCCCTCCTTCACTTCCTCTTAACTTTTAGGAAACTTCATCCCGTACTAAACATTACCCTTCAGTACAGCTACGGTGGGTAATGCTTGTGCTTTCTCCTGTTCCCTTTTTTGGCTACTAATTTCTTACAATTGCAGAGGGAATTTTAAGTTCTGAAAGTGTACTGTCTTAAAGTTTTCATTTAGCTTCAGGTTGGAAATCCCAGAGCAGTACTGCCAGGCATGATGTGACTTTGTATGTTACAGATACACTTGGCTCTGCAAGAGACTGGAGCACCTCTTGAACCACCGTGAGGCTGGGAAAAGACCTCCCACAGACTCTGAAGACACCCTGTTTATAGGCTGGTTTTTTGCACCAGAAGTACATAGTAGCTTGAACGTTTCATCAAAGTAGGCCTAAAATTCAAGTATGAAAACTGCGGCACAATCACATGCCACAGGCACAGTCCTCCCCCTGGAGAGGAAGAGAATAAATGGAGACAATTATTTTCAGACATTATTTCATGTACACTTAGTAAGTGCTCGAACAGGACATCAGACTTCATACAGAGTATAACTGAGCAACTTTTGTTTCTTTTATTGTTAGTCCACATTAGTATTGATCACTGCTGCCCTTCCTTGCTGCATTTTCATTTGCAGGTGTCACATGGTACTGTGCACTAGAAACTGCCTAGCTAAATCTCTGTAAATTTTAGATGCAGTTCTGAATTTCTACTATGCAAATTTTAAAACCACTGCTTTCCCCGTCATTCATTCAATTCACATTGGTTATCGCTGGTAAACGCTCATTAGGAGGAGTAATGCATTTGTACTGTGTTTGCACTTGGCTAGTATAAGCCTGGAGGAACACTCAGGAGCTGTTTCTTCTGTACAGCATTGGAAGCTGTTCATATGCTTAGGTAGTATGAAAATAATTTATATTTTCATGTAGTTTAAAGTGTTTTCTGAGTTGTTTTTTTTAAATAAAATTGTTTTTAAAAAAACTCATGTGAAAAAGGGATGTGGAATTGAACTAGATGACCTTCCTTCTCTAGGACTTGTGCAGAGTGCGATGTTTGATTGCTTTTCATTCTGTATGTGTGTCTGACCATTTATTTCCAGAAACTCATCTCCCTGATGAAATGAACCACCTTAATTTTTCTTAAGCAGGCTCATCTTCTCCTTCTGCTTTATAGCAACAGCTGAGATGAAGGTGAATTGGGAGTTTGCTTGTAAGTTCTGGTATGAGTAAATGCACTCTGAAAGCTTTCTGTCTGAAGTTTCTATGTAGATTAATGTACAGCATCAGGCTCAATGTGATGCCTGTGCTTTTCAGTGATCTCTGTAGTGGTCTGTATTGTGAGTGAAATTACATTTTTCCATATCATGTAGTGTTAAACCAAAACATGTTGCTTTGGTCATTAGTGTGCAGCTATTTTTCTCAGACTGGAAAGTCTGAGAAATCCTTATTTTCTCAACAGTTTTGCAAGTTCTTGAAACTGGCATAAGCCACTGTTGCCTCTTGTGGTTGCTCCCTCACTTGTCCCTGTGCAAGTGTTTGTGCAGCCACACAGGATTTGGGATGGAGACTGGTCTGATTTGGATGAACTCTGAGAAACTCCCACTTTGTTTTGGCTGGTTCTGTGTCTTTAATTCTGTTCTCAGCTCAGCTATGCAAACTCTTGTGCCTGCACAAAGCAGAGGGAAGTACAAGTGGCTCTGTTAAGGTTTCCCTGCCTTAGTACTTGCCTCTCTGCAGTATTTCCTAAAAGACCTTTCCCTAAATACAGGAGTGTCTGGAAATTAAAAACTAACTTTGCTTTCCTCCTTTTCACAAATGCTGAAAATCTTGTCATTTACCAGTTTTTGTAATAAAGCAATGAAACAGAAGAGTCAGGCATCAGAATGGGTCTTTCGTGACTGTCCATGGTCTTGGCTTCATTCAAAATGAATCCCATGCTAGTTCAATATAATATAGCATTTTGATAACCAAGTCCAGTTTGGCTTGTCACGGGGCTTTATTGGAATAGTTTTCATGTTAAGGCATTCTGAATGTAGGACAAGCAGGAGGTCCTGAATTCATGTCAACTGGAAAGACTATTTGCCTGGGTCTTTTCACTTCTTTTGTAAGGAACATGTATTTTTAATTTCTCTAAGCTTACTGGGTTGTTTTTCTCTGTGATGTTGGAGAGATTTTTTAGCCAGGATATTTGGACTGTGTGACAGCTTTATACTTAATGGTGAACCAAGTTCATCTTGTGATCAAAGTGGGCTTAAATTTGTCTTAGCTGTTTAAGAAAACAAATGCAGACAGCCTACTGCATGTAGAAAACGCAGTTGTCACCTGTGACTGTGTAGCGCACAGGCATCAGATACCGTGGGAGTATGTGTGTGTGTAATTACAGCAGACTTGCATTCATTTTTGTTTTATATACATGCATATTGTATGCAAACCTAAGGAGTGAATACAGACTGGTTAGCGTTAAGAAAAATATCATCCGCATAGAAATATCTGTACATCAGCTTGTATGAAAATATAAATTGGGATTTCTATCTTTGTTTAAAAATAGCCATTTTTAAATTACAGGTTTAGGATTAAAATCAAGGCTAAAGTAGAATTTCACATTGTATTTAGGCCATAAATGAGACAGTTGACCAACTCTTTATATAGAACCACTGTTAGGAGCTAAAGGAAAACAGATCATAAAAATGAGTTGTTAAATTAATTGTGTTTTATATGTGTTAGATAGCTTTTCTAACTTAACAATACAGTCTAAGAGGCTAGAGATGTGAGTAACACAGCATTAGTCCAACCACACATGATAAGATCACAGCTCTACTTATCTTTCCAGTAGTATTGCTACACAGGTAGCTTCCTCTTTCCTTCTCACTTTTCCCCTCTTCTTTCCTTCTGTTCAGTATCACTATGTAATAGTTTCATGAAAGCAAGACAGATTAAGGTTCCGGGCGGTGTAGAGATAATAGTGACGCACTACGTGAATACTGAGTCTGACACCTAGTAGCACCTTGAAAGAAATAGAAAGCTGTGATCACAGTATTAAAATATGCTAACAAGCTGAAGGAGCTAATGGGCTTAATTTTTACAGTACAGATGTTCATCCGGTGCTTGTGCTGAATGCAATAACAAATCTATGGGGGCTGAGGCTGATACTATTGTGTTCTTGAGAGTGCAGTCTTTCAAAACAATCTTCCTTTTCTGATATTTTACTCAGATTTAGAATGTTCTTTTCTGTGGTCTGAGATAACAAATGTATAAACAAATTGGTATGACTAGGGCTAGTTTGGGCTCATCTTTATTCATACGGCAGGTTCTGTGAGAATTGGTGCACCCCTGTGATTGGTGGTGGGGATTGGTGTTTCAGTTCCTGGTTACTTTGTGCTCTACATCTCCTACTAAATTTCAGATAATTTTGTCATTGTTGGTTTCAAAACCTAGTTCATCTGGCCAGAATAAGCCATCTGCTTTGAGAAACTGTAGAGCCACGGTCTCATGTAAAGGTCATCTCCCTGTGTTTTGCAGAGGAGGGTCAGTAGTCTCCTGGAGAACAGTCACAGTGGCTTGTATTCCACTCCAGTACCTCAGCCTGATGACCCATCTCATGGCATTTCACTTGTTCACTCTCTTCCTTCGTGTTCAATGCTTTGCAGCTAATGCAAGAATGATAACTGCTATTTTGTAGAATCCTTCAGCTGTTTCAATAGGAAATGATCTTGACTTATTTCCAGGAGATTCAGATATTCCTGAAGATACTGCCTTTCCTACCAGTCAAAGATTTGCTAGTCATTATTGAGAATCATTNCCCAAAAAAGGTACTGGCTTGTTTGTTTTAATTAGCAGGATGCATATGGCTTTTCTTTGAAATAAGCTGCAGTTCTCACTGTGAATACCTGTCACTTTTGATAGGCCATTACAATGTAGATGGTCAGTCAGCTGGCCCTGAGTATTTGGGGCTGGTGGTGCTCCTCCAGCAAATGCATTTGCCGTGCTATATAACACAGGTTTCTAACCACATCCCCTTTTGAAAAGTCTCTTATATAATGTATGAGGAAAATAAATGTCACTGATGTTAGAAAACTAAAGGAAGGACTGAAATGATATAAGGAATGGAAGACTTGGCAGTCAGTGAATAGGTCTCTCCAACAGTTCCAAAGATGCTTAGCATCTGTGCCACAAACTTCCTATGCAATCCTGATGAAATCGTTATTGGTTTTCTTCTTTAATTTCTTTATTTAAAAAAAATGGACATAATGATGTTCATCTACTTTGAAGAA
The DNA here is from genome assembly GCA_013396735.1 of Grallaria varia. Lineage (NCBI taxonomy): Eukaryota > Metazoa > Chordata > Aves > Passeriformes > Formicariidae > Grallaria > Grallaria varia. Next base: position 15,894 of record VWZG01002536.1, on the reverse strand, counting down.
ATAATAAAAGAAGATGAGATTTTTATGTGGTCAAAAAACATGCAAAGGGATATTAAGCTGTAATAATGGGTATTATGTACTGGAAAAAATACAATTATAAGAAAATGGGTATTATGTACTGGAAAAAAATACAATTATAAGCTGACAGAGAGAATAAAGAAAAATTAGAAAGTATGTACTTTGTGTTGTACATTGACATTTACTGTCCAATATTAATAAATGTGTATTTAATTTTTCACTTGTATCTCAACATCTAAGAGCAAGGAAATGGATATGCTAGATAGTTTCTAAGTGGGGACATAAAAGGTTGGTGTATGATTTGCATTAAAATGTGACTAGAGTCAGAAGAAGAGGAGGGAGTTTAATTAGTCAACTATAACTTCACAATTAGAGCAGAATATCTTAAAATATGGTGAATGTAATGCAATGTAATGGTATTTGGTGGTGTGTTTGTGAAGTTTGAAAAAAGAACATCAGAAGAATTTAATCAAATGAGGTCAGCAGTCAACAGGATGATGGATGAAATTCAATCTTGATTAATGCAAAGTAATTCATACTGGAGGGCAAAGTATTAATACATTTTATTAGATCCTAATTAATTGTGTAATTTAAGGAAAAGGACCACTAAAAAGCATCACTATGAAGGGCTGAATGAAGACCTCTTTAGAGAATATAGTTGCGGTCAGATAAAGTATTTTGAGTCAATAAAAATAGGATGTGAAATGTTATAATGCTGCCACATAAATCAACATTTCACCTTTATTTAGAACACTGTGTTCAAGTGTTGCTGCAGCACAAACATGCTGTGGATGTAGAAAACTTAGGAAAACAGCAGAAAGAAGTTGTGAACAGACCTGGATATGAGTAGAGCCCCAAAAGTTTGCAACAGTTTGCTTTTGAGTCCAGGTAAAGGGTGAGGGAATAAAAAGGTACACAGAACTATGGGTATGGAACAGAGGTGGCTCAGACACTTAGGCTGTGTGGTGAGATTCAAAGCTGATACAAAAGAAATTTTTTCACATTTTCTGTCTTTAGGCTGTATACCTCATTGCCATGCAATGCTTTTGAGGCCAGGATTTAGCAATATTAAAAGAAAGGAGGCCTCTGAACACTGAGTCCACTTGTGTGTAATCTATCCAGAGGGTAGTAGTTAGGAAATGTATAAGGCTGAGGTTTCAGGCATTAAATTAATTTCTAGGTATAAGATCATGTTGAGAGCTTGATGACATTTTCTCATTCTTTTGGAGAACTGGACATCCTCATCCAGAAAGACAAGCACTCAGGTTCCTAAACGTGGTTTGAAACTGAAGTCCGTGGTAAGGGGCTTGGAATACTGTTCATGGCAGCTATGATCAGAGTCCATGTGTGCAGTTCCCCTGACTTAAGTAATTACTGATATTGCATGTAACAACCCTCTGTCATATCTTATAAAGCAGAAAGCTGTACTGTCTTGTGTATCTGTTTTTCGTAGAAGGTGGTTAACTAGTGAGACTGGCACGTCGAGTTGCACGACAAGTGAAAACTTGTGGTCTCTCTGCCAGTCTGCTGGATTATCTATTGCACACCACACTGTAGCCCTGAGAGGGGTGCAGAGCACATGCCCAGAGCAGGAGAGCACACTGACAGGAAGAGTGTACTAGGAATTGCAGAAGAAGCTGGCTTAAGCAAGCAAGGTTTAGGATTAAATGTATTGCAATATGGATTGGTATTTCATTCCTTGAAGTTTCCTACAGCTCTTCTGTCCATTAGGCTCACGTAGTTAATAAACCAGACATTCAGAATGTCTACTCCTTGAACAAGATGTACTGAACTTCATACGAAATGCTCCACAGTAGTGGATGACATTTGTAGATCTCTTCTTGCAGGAAGTGATAACAGTTTCTTTGCTTGTTGCAACATGAGCTATTAATTAGGACTTTTGGAGAGAAATGTGTGTAGGCTGTGAACATGCAGAGTGATGCAGAGAGGTGGGAAACAGATGTGTGGTCACATATGCACCAGCCAGCTATTACTCAGATACCATCCTTCTGCTAATTAGCAGCTGGAATGTTGAATAATGTTGGTGTTTGTGCGATTGCTTGAGTGTAGTCCTGCATCTGGTTTTCACACTTATCTTAATCACTACACAGTACCATAAGTATCATGCTTCAATTAAAATTGCTTTGGAAGTGAGGTGTCTAGAACTCCCTTGTTACAACAGATTAATTTCTTGGTGTAGATTACTGTGAGTGTAGGGCCATCAGCTTTCTGTACCCTCGAAGGACCAGCATTGGGGGTAACACTGGAGAGGAAACCTGACTAATCCATTTTGCTTCCTGTCATGCTAATGAACCCAGTCTGTTCCATCTCAACTCTAAACTACCCCCTTGGTGATTCTCACTGTACCTCTTTCAGTGACGAGTCAGCAAAAGCAGCCAATTTCTGAGCTGCCATAGCTGGGGGAATTACGTGATAATATTACCTGTATGACAAGTGGCTCCTTAGAAAAACTATTGCAATTTATCCAAAGTTTGTCTCTAAGAATTTTTGATACAAAGTATTAGTATTTCCAATTGCTGTACATCCTAAAAATACATGCATGCATGCACATACATGCGCATATATTCTTAGAGCAGACTTTTTTTCTTTTGTGAAGTCGAGATCCATGACACATTTCAGCCCTGCACATCATTATAGGAACAGGCATTAGCAGACAGCACAATTAGTGTTGCCACACTGGGGTTATAAATTATCTACTACTCTATACTGTGCTGTATTCCAGGGAAAAGACACATCTGTAGATCAGAAAGCGTGACTCTAAATTTGATGCCAGAACATAAATGCAGAGATGATTTTTCTCTGATCCAGTTTTTGCATTTGTAAAATGTCTTGCATGCTTTAGTGAAATAACTTCCTTCTTTATCCATATGAAAAAGCTTGTGAAATAAAAGAGTGCTTCTTATCTTCCAGGTAACTGGGGAAATAATCCCTCTTTCTCCCCTCCCCTTCTCCCCCCTCTTTATCTTCCCTCCCCACAGAATCCTAAGACATTGTTTTTCCTCCCACAGCTGAAAGGTGTATTTTGCAGAATACAGATGAGATATTTGTTGGCTAGCAAAAAATAAAGTGAAAAAAGAGTCATGTCTTTCAAGTACAAATGGAGCTTTAGAGATCTCTGTTGGAGAGCCTAATTTCTGTGTGAGCACAACTGTTTCTTCATATTGCCTGGAACACTTCAGTTATATATTTGGCCGTACTTTCTACTATGGATTCTATAAAGAGATCATTTGTCAAGCTAATAACTGTGTACAAAAATGTTTATGCACAATAAAAATGGTTTTCAGAGACCTTTGAATTGCACCCACAGATACAAAATTATGGAGGACTGTGCAATATACTGAACTGGATTACATAATAGTAACAATAATAATAATGATAATTCTCCATTTTGTAGGGCTAACTGAGCTTAGCTACTTTGAACCATATTGGTTAGGGTTTTTTTTTAAAAAATACTTCTAAATTTTGGCCTCTCTAGTGAAGAAGCTGAAGTATTATTTCAATATCCAAACCTTTAGAGTGTGTTTTCATGACACTGGTGGTCTCTGACTGAAAAAGAGCAATCACAGGCTTTATAGCACATTTTAAACTAGGTGGATAACTGTTTATTATAGGAAATGTGTATTTTTAAAGTCTAAATAGAAAATCTACCTTACTAAACTACATAGGTTCTATATCGAAATTATTGCCTTTATTTATGCTATATGCTATAGTGAAAAAGTATATTTGTCCCTGGTTTCAACAGCAGTTAAGTCATTTAAGTAGAAGCTAGACATAGAAATGTGTTATATATGGGACCATAGTAGCTATTTAAGTGAAGGATTTAAGTAGAGAGAATGTAATTATCCCTATTGCAAGATGAATACACAAGGGAAAAATGCCATAGGATTTTGTAATAGTGACAAGTGGTCAAGACATTACATTTATGCTTTGCTAGTTTTACCAGCTGTGTTTCATTCCATTATTCAGACAGACACACACACACACCACCCCCCTTCTTCTAATTAATTATAGTTGCCAACCAGTGGGGGGGAAAGGGGTAAACAACTCCAGAGGTGATTTTCCAGAGAAAATCTGATTCCAGAGTGGGGCCACCAACTGCTAGAAATCTTGCAGATGTGAAATAGGATTTTGAGGTTTAAAAATCTATGAACATCACATGAACCTGAAAGAGAAATGCAATTACTGCAATTTTCTTAGCAATTTCCTTATCTCGGTAAAAAAAAAAAAAAAAAAAAGTCAGAAAAATACTTGGATTTTTCTGCCTCATGTTGTGTCTGAAGCTGCATCTACGCAGGATTCACAATGATAAAACATTACTCTGAGGGAAACAAGGTGAAGGCAGGGCACTGTGTTTTGGAAACCAGGGTTTAGAGAGGTACTTACAGATGGACGTGTACAGATGATGCTACCATATAACTTGCATTCCTAATCTGTTTATCTTTAAAACAACTCTTTATATTTCACATGGCATAGTATTTCCTTGCCAAAGATGCCTCACTGTGATGAAGTAGGGTGTTGTGAGGGAGAGCTCACTGACCACAAACACTGGGAAATTTAAATGAAACCAGCTACAAATAGGCATGTGTTTTAAGATGGTAGAACAGTGTTGTTTTAGGATCTTTTTCCTTTTTTTTGGTAGAGGCCTGGGGTAGAAGATGGTCTTTAAATGGTACTGGGATATAAATAGAAGTAAACGTCTAATCCTTTCAGTTGCAGAGGTGTTTGTTTTCCATGTGATTGAATCACTTGCTCTCCTGAAGGCATCAGCCTTGCTCTCTAAATCCTACTGCTGGCCTATGAATCTTGTCAATATTTTTTTTTTTTTAAACAAGAATTAAAGCCACATCTTGACTTCGTAGCCTCCCTTTGATTCCTTTGCAGGCTGGTTGCCGGCTCTGGGCAGCCACAGCATGTTGAAGTTAGGCATGGATGAAACACGTTTCATGGACATGAAGCCTTCACCACACACTGCAGTTTTGTACAGTATTTCCACTGCTTCTAGGAATAACTATATTCTGACAGAGCTTTTAATTTGTTACATTACATGTCTGTAGTGTACATTGCTTGGAGGAGGTCCCTTAAAAGACTTGAGATTTCCAGAAAATACTACATTGCCATAGTTAAACAGTGACAATCCTTAGAAAAAGCAGGTGGACTTTCTAGGTGTGTTCATGAAGGATGGAGAAACGGGGACAGTGCTCATCTGAGAGTGAGCAGATTGGGTGAGATTTGGTAGAGAGACTGGAAGATGGATAAATTGTGGTAGGCAGAGTGAGGCTGCCTGACAAGTCAGTCAGTGGGAAGAAAGCAGGAGGTGTGGCAGGTTGTGGGAAGAAAAAGTTGCTGGAGTTCCCAAAGACATCGCCCTGCCTTATGTAGCTGTCGGCATCTGAAACTCACTGTGTGCACATGTGCTGGCCGCCTGTCCTTCCAACCAGCATGCGCTGGTTGTCTTGAAGTCTATTTGTTGTATCTTCCTGGATGTTTGGTTCCTACTATTTCTGCAGAAACCACGTAGCCAAACCCTACCAGTCAGCTGTGGGGCTTACAGTCCTGGATTTGCAATCAGCTGCTCTGCGTGAGTGTGTTAGTAGTGAGCCAGGTGGAGCGCTGCAGATTCTCGTTTATTCAGATACAGGGTATTTACAGCACCTGATTGTACTTGCTGTGTTTTCATGAGAAAACAAGAGGCAATAATTTGTCGTTTTAAAATCCCTGTAAAAGCAGTTGGGAAATTAAGTGCTACAGGATTAGGGCCCTAATTGCTCATATATAGTGTCTCAGCTCAGGTTAGTGGTGAAAAAAGACCTTGTTCTTTTCTACGTGGCATCATTCCTTTCACTTCTAAATTAGGCAGTGATTAAAAAGATGTGTAACTGGAGTTGTCTGGGGCCCTTATAGGACTGGGAGGGAAGAACCTTGCATAGAAATTATGTGCATTGTGAACTGAGTCCGAAGAAGCTTTGTTGGTTTAGCCTTGCTGGATATCTAATGGTTCATCTCGTCTGATACTTTCATAAGTACTAAATATAGAAAATATTCTTCAATTAAGAAAGAAAAGTAAAAAAAAAATGTTTCTAGCATTAAATATATTTCAGACCTGTGGATGACTGGCAGATAAAACCCCAAGGACCTGGCATGGCTCCAGCTTAGCTGCAGCTCCATTGACCTTGCTGATGGGTCTGAGGACTAGGAAAAAGGCAAGTTAGAGGTTATTGCCACCATTGGTGGTGAGGAGGCTTAAATAGCATGAATGTGGAGGAAGCTGTGTTTAATAGTATTTTTAAGTTCCTTCATGTCTTCAGCTACTTCAGCAAATACAGTACAAGAGGTTACTGCTTTTCATTTTTATTTGAAAAGAAGTTGAGAACCAGACACACAGAACACATCCAAGGCGGCCTTTTTAGTGTGGGCATTCAGAGTAGCGGAATTGGAACCTGGTAGCATAAAGGGGGCTCTTTTAAAGTGTTTCTTGATGTAGCTAATATATGTCACACCAAGTCTATATATTGGATAAGCAAATTTCAGGTTGGAAGAGAAGGATGTAAAGACTTGCTGATTGAAGGATAATGATTCTCTTAGCAGAGAAATACACTGTCAACTCAAATTGATGCTGAAAATAAACAAGTTGAAAGCAGATAGTATGGTGGTACCAGTTGTGAGGACTTGAATTCATGCTTTTAAGTAAAAGTACTAAAGTGCTTCTGTTCATGAATTATACCTGCTGTTTCAGCTGCCCGTTGCTGAGGAAAGCAGTGAAAGGGGCTCATTAGATCTAGTTTCACCTCCTTTTGATTCAGTTGGCACCAAGGCTGGAACTAGCCAGTGGTCTTCCCTCCTTCTTCTCACATCCTGACATCTTTTGATGTTTTCCCTCCTAAAATCCCTTTTACCTAATCAATCTGCTTCCTTCTGGGCAAAGCGTGAGTGTTATGATGTCCACTGACATCTGCAAATTTGACAGCTTTGAGCGTCCTTGTTTGCATTCAGACACTTGGAGAGGGACGATGAACCAGCGAGGAAGATAAAAGGAATAATTTGGACTTTGGTTTCAGATAAAAGAATCAAGTTTGGTGACATATTCCAGTCTAACACTATTGCTTCTATTCTTTGTGGCAAAATATATTAGAATAAAACAAATAAAGAAGTATTCATGCTTTATCTGCTGGGTTTTTATCCTGTCCTATGTTGTGCACCAAGTTTATAACCATGTGAAGTTTAATGAAAAAAATATCTGGTCGTGTGGCTCTCTTCCTTCTGTCTTCCCTTTCCACTCTCCTGTTCTTTAAAATCATCCTTCCTGGCTGCTGTAGGAGGAGTTTTCGGGAACCAGCTCAAAGTCTGTATTTCATAGACCTATGTCAGGTCACAGAGTTGCTTTGCATGAATTTACCACTGTCTAATAAGCAGTTCCAGCTTAAAAAGATTTATATCTTGTTTATAAACATATTTATGCTATTTAAACTTATTTATATTATGTCCTTGGTAAGAGGTAGACTCCACAGCGTGCTGGAAGGGACTGTGTTTACTGAAGAGCTCTACAGAGCTAGAACTCTGCTTAAAAAATACCCAGTTTATCATGAAGAGCGATTTTCTGGAAGCTTAAGAAGGTTTGTTTTGGGGTTTTTTTTGAGAAGGTCATTTGGGTCTCTATTAACTTGAGCTGAGTTCTACAAATTTTTTCCACAAAACATAATATTCACTTTGTACATTCCCAGTGATAAGGCAGATGTGACAGTGAGCTCAAGGAGAGGTTTCTACTCTGGGGGATGAATATCAACTGAAGCTTGTTGTGTTGTTACCAGTCCTCTCAGAAATGGGATTCATTCAGCATATTTAGTTAAATTCTCAAGGATGACACTTATTCTTAGATGTTGATTAAACTGCTAAATTGAAAAGGGCATGAGAGGAAAAGAGGGGTAAAAGAAATCCTAAAAAATTTTAGAGTGTGCCAGATGAAGTTTAGTTTTGCAAAAGGACATCACAATCAAGGTACACTAAATACTACTATAAGCAAATTAATAAATTAATTTTCATTAAAATTAAATGTGATTTGATTTAGGTCTTCCTCATTGCTCATGAAGAAGTGGGTTTGTACTTCCTACACCATGACTCCATTAGTGCTCCTGTTTGCTAGATTTAAGCCTTCCAGTCCAGAAAAAAAAAAACCTAACTGGAAATTGGTTTATTTGAATTCTTCTTAATGTTTTTCAGTAAAATGAGCACAATTGATTTCTTCCTTTGTTCTTTTCTTGGAAAACTCCATTGCATCTGTGTTGTTTGGATTTCATGTATCGCTTTAGATCTGCCTCCTTCAGCTGATGACAGGGAAGTATGGCATGGTATTTTATTTCTAAGTTGACTTAACACAGACTAGTTTTGCTGCCTGAGAAAAATGTCATCTTTCACCTCTTACTAGTGGAGCTGCACTTCCATTTTTTGGTTGATTTTTAGTGGTTTTTTTCTTTTTTTTTTTGCTTGGTTTGGTTTGGGATATTTTAATTACTGACTGTAGGAAGGCCAAATTTACAGTTACTTTAGAACAAAATTGCTTTTGTGCAAGTGTGCCAGGAAAAAAAATGCTTTTGCAATAAAGAATAATTGTAACTAATCTCTCAAAGAGCCTTCCATGTGAAGTGCCCCAAAATTATTGTTGGATCTGTCTTGTCTTGAGTCCTCATATTTTATTGCTTTCTTGAGTCTTCAGGTTTGGACTTAAGTCCTAATTCTTCGCTGTTAAAAAAAATATTAATATTCTGGTCAGGTAAGCACTGATAGAGAAAAATGTCACCTATGGTATGACCTTGTAGAATAGGTTGTTTTTTAAATCTGTATGTATTCTGAGCTAGACAGAAAGACTTAAAAACTTCGTGATTAGGATTTTGAAGCCTGTATTGACATAAAAATATCCAAATTACCTAAGTTGGTAGATTTTGGTATGTTCAACACATTGCAGTGAAAATGTTTTCATATTGGAGGTGTGATTATGATCTGTAGAGTAAGTACAACAGTGCTAGTTGGGTTGTAAATTCTTTGCTGAAAATAGAAATCTCTCCAGTCACACGATGTCATTGCAGCTGTCATTTTCATTGGTTCATGCGTGTGTCCCAACTAGTTTCAAAAGCACTGAGCATCTTCATAGTGGACGTTATGTTCTTGCGTGCCTGAGAAAGTGGCCTTCAGTCTTGTGGATCTGTGACCACCCTCCTCCTCATCCATCAGTGACTGTCGAGTTGTAGAAGATCTAATACCTGTTTTTTTCATGGAAGGGAAACAAAGAGCCTATATTGAAATAGAACTTTCTGGTTTAGGTTTGGAATCGTCTCATAGGGAAGCCATCATGAAAACAGTTTTCTCCAACCTAAAATACATAGATTAGAGGAAAATTACAGAGGGATATGTTGAAAAGCAAGAAAACATAGTTGGCTCTTGAACAGCTGCTGCTGTCCACTATTCTTAATGATCAGAACTAGCTGTACAGAAGAGAAAGAAAAGGGGGGAAAGCCGAGCAGCTCCTGAAACAAATTAAAAACCTGGGGAGCAAGGGTTCCCTTAATAGAGAACAAGAGGGCTCTCTAGCATGTGGTGATCTATTACTGTATTTGTACATTACAATTGCTTACCAAACCAAATTGTCCTCCCCAGTACCAACAGCGCCACATAACTCCCAAACCCAAGCCTGTGGAAGCAGAAGCTGATGATGGAAAAAGTCACTCGATGTCAAAGGGCAAAGGGCAGGGGTCGAGTTTATCTGGCAGGACTTCACACTGGGTGCCCAGTTTCCGTGTAACTGAAGGGACTTTGCATAAGGGACTTAGTAATTTAGCATCTTCCAGGAAATCTGCTTTTTTTTTTTTCCATTTTATTTAAGTTCCTTGTACACTGACGCACATATTCCTGGAAAAGGTCAACATCAGCAAGCAGGTTAGTGGGTAAATTTTGCTGACAAGTGCCAGTGAATGACCAAAGAAGGAAATGTGTAAAATGAGAATGGGAGAGTGACCTGCCAGCAGACAGCAGAATTAAGGGAGAAAGATTTGAGACAATTGAGAGAGAAAAACAAGACAATGTGTACTTAAAATACAAAGGCAACCAACTGCCTCCATGCCTCTATTGAGTTGAAAATGCATTTTAATATGGAATAATTTCAGAAATTAAAAAACATTTTTTGGACACTTCTTACAAGTTCTGTTAGGCACAGCCAGTGGTGTGGTAGGTTGTTTTAGCTTTGCGTGATAATTGATATATTTGTATTGCAATAGGTTTCTGTCAGACCAGTACTAAACACTTAAGCTGGATAGTTTAAAGAACTTCACTGTAATGGTGTGTGCATTACCCATCAAAGGCTACTAGGGATCTGAATGCCTCTTTTGCCTGTTTCATGTGCATATATGTATACAAATTCACAGATGCATGTATTTATTGTCTTGCTTTTTATAATATATATGTACAGAAAAGTAGTGTCAACATAAAATAATACAACACAGTTACATATAATTCAAAATTTTAATTGCTATATAAAATAATATGAATATTGTATAAAATAAATGTCACTGTATCCAGTACCATAGATGAAAACTTAATTGACAGGTGTATTCCAAACACTGTAAGAATGTTATAACCCAATGTTTAAAGTTGATAGAATGACAGCTATGTGAATAGTAATAATTAATATATCAGTCTTTGTATTTCTGTCTGCTCAGAGGAATTTAAAACACAAAATAGAATTGTGATAGCATTGTATTTTTCTCAGGATGATTAAAGCTTTTATTAATATCCAGGGTTTTTACATGCTAGAGCAGAAAATGTTATAATTGAATGTCTTGAACAATTTGTGTCTAATTATAAAGAACACTGTGTAAGCAGAATTTGGTACTTTTTTGGAAGTCGAGGTTAAGGTTAAGGAGGAAGGAAGACTGGGTAATGAATTTTCTGAGGGGAAGAAGAGATAAGTGGTACATAAATATAGCTTCCCCAGACACAGGCTTTGTGTTGGACTACCTGACCTAAAGCTAAAATTAAGCAAATGTTTGGCTGCTACTGTGCAAGATCAGAAAAGCATCCCATTCAGAACTGGCAGCTGTCTGATTATTATGTTGTGGTTGTTCAACAGTCTGCTGCTGGAAAAAGGTATCACATTTTGCATCTATTTGTTCAGTGTTATTTCACTTGGATTAAAATACAGACTCCTTTCTTGTTCACAGTGTTTGTACTGTTGCTACTTGGATTTCTCCTGCTCTATAAGGCCTGGGGAATGCCTTCCCTAGTGAGATGAGATGTGTTCAATAGGTGACTGTTTCTGGTCAGCAGGAACTGAGTAACAAAGAAAAGAACCTCTCACATAATTTTCTGTTGCTTCTCTGTTCAGGAAATAAAAAAGACTTCTTGTCTCTGTTTTGACGTACAGAGACCAGACTGTTGCAAAAAATTGCCTTTCCCCATCAAAACCACTTTAAATTACATGTTTCAATCACCTTAAATCATCTAGAAAGACAGAACATTTTTATGGTAAGTTTGGAGTTTCCCAACAAAGAGAAGGAAAATGGATGGTGTCTCCATTTATTCTTAGTAAATATTAATTTATGGCATATCTGCATTTGCTAAATATGTGAGAATAAGTATGAAAAGCAAGTTCTGCAATGCAGAGGTTTCTGGTTGTTGGTTGGTTGGGCTTTTTTCAGTAAGCATGTTGGCTCTGCTTGAGTTTCCTGCACCTGGTTGTAAAACAATAGACAATACAACTCCTACTCCATACTATAACCTTCCAAAATTTTGAAGTGTTTTATAAATAACTTGCTAGTAAGCCAGAACAAGATTAACATGTTCTTGCTGTTACTTTTCCCCAACATATACTAGAAAAGTTTGTGCACGGGAGTAGGATAAAAGTTGATATCCTGCCTTTGGTTTCATAAAAATGTTAGTTTTTAACAATCCTTTATCAATTTACTTTGTTCTGGAGAGAGAAGAGGACTAAAGCATATGCTTTTTTCCCTCCTATTTCCCCCCTCCTTCTTCTTGCAAGCTTCAGAAACCAGGGCTTTTAAAGGGTTAGGGAAACTTCTCCTTCAAAGGGGTTAGGTGCCTAAGGCTTCAGGTCTGGGGCAGGACAGGGTGTGTGAGCAGCAACCTGCAATGGTCTGTCCCCTCTTGTGGCATTGCTCCCAGCCCGAGCTGCCCCAGACAGTGAGGGATAGGGTAAGGATCACTTTGTGCTCTCCCACAGTGTTGACGACATTATGCAAACAGCTACATCAAGAATTTATTTATTGATCTTGCTTTTTTAAAGAGGAAATGTAGGGGAAAAAAACCCAACAGTGTAGAGGGGTAAAAAAGTAGAAAGAAGAATTTTGGGTCCTATGAGATAAGTGTTGAACACTGCTTTTTTGCAGAGAGTACAGGAACACCAGCTGGCAAGACATTTATTTTTGCTTCAGAATGTATTTGAACAGTAAACAATTTAATAAACTTCCCTTTTTAGTCATTTTCAAGCCTTTTCTAGAAAACAGCTATAAATTGTGTGAAAAAGATATGTATAAATTATGTCTGTGGTATGCATCAACATTTTTGTTGTTTAGAGACTTCAGCAGGGGTTTTATAGGTCTAATAGTAGTATTGACCCCTTAAAACAAAAGGGCTTTATATCTTTCGATGGGAAAGTGAATGATATTAACCATCTCAAGTAAATATTCACTCTTTCCTTTTTTGAATTTGGAGAAATCTACTACTTTCAGACTGAGGAAGTGTCTTTTGGGGAAGGTGTCTTTTGGAAAAAGTGTCTTTTGGGAAGTGTTTCATAGTGTTTGTGAGTCGAAGAGAGATCTGGAGCTACCAGAGAGAGTCCAGCAAAGAACTGTGAAAATGATGAAGAACTGGAGCATCTCTCCTATGAGGAAAGGTTCAGCAAACTGGTACTCCTCTCCGCGGAGAGGAGAAGGCTCAGGGGGATCTCATCAGTATGTATAAATACATTGAAGGACTGGTGTACAGAAGATGGAGCCAAGCTCTTTCCAGTGCTTCCCAGAGACAGGAGCAGAAGCAAGGGGCACACACTGAAACGCAGGGGGTTCCCTCTGAACATCAGAAAACTCTTTTCTCACGGTGACTGAGCACTGGCACAGGTTTCCCAGGGAAGCTGTGGAGTCTGTCCTTGGGATTATTCAGAAGCTGCCTGGACACAGTCCAGCCCACTAGCTCCGGGTGGCCCTGCTTGAGCAGGGGCTATTGGACCAGAAGACTTACAGAGGTCTCTTCCAGCCTCAACAATTCTGTGATTCCATGCAGCTATGCCATTTCTTTGAAGGAGTTTTGTATACTGATTTTCCTCTTTTCTTTTTCATCTTCCCGTATTACAGATTTGCTTTGTTTGAAGCAGTTGATGGCAAGCCAATCTAAACTTTTAGTCTAGACAGATAAAACCCTTATTTGCAGCTTACATGACTTGCAGTCATGGCAATTCCATAGGTGCATAGGGCAAGTTTGTACGGGATTTGTTTTGCCTTCCCTCTTAGCATGTCCTTGATTTGCCTATGCAGACTGTCCACTGATGGCTGAAACTTGTGAATCAGTGTGTTTATACAACCTAACATCAGAAGATGCACCCATGGGGTTGCAGTCATGATCACTGAGATAACTCCACTACCTTGTTAAGTATCAGAAGCATGATTGCATTAGTCTAGGAAAATGCCATTTTAATATGGATAAATATGTCCAAGGGTAATTAATTGCCCGTGTATGTTACTATACAGTCTTAAAGCTGTTCTGGAGTCTGGTATCTTCTCTGATTTTATGTCAACAGTTCAGTTCCCCAGGATATAATAAAGGACATATTTGAACAACTTTGCTGTTCCTACATTGAAATAGAAAAAAATAACAGTGTTTGTCCTGATAAACTACATATTAATTGACCCTGAGGAAGATGGTTTCCCTAAAATGAAGCTGAGATATGTTTTTAAAGGAAAAAAAAAATAATGGAAAGTGGAAGGCGATTTCTCTTTGTTCCAGCAGAGTTCTTAATTTTGCAGGCAAAAATAGGAGCAATTTTTCATCTGTCAATAACACTTTTCTGCATTCTGCCTGAATCTGGAAGTAATGGCCTTCTGCATCATCTTGTTTACTGCTTTTGGTTGAAAAATGTTACAAATTCAGTATCAGATTAGACAGACACATTTGTTTATAAAACCTATGAGGCTGATGGGATACCAGTTTTCCAAATGGTTTATAAATAGCTGTATTTTAGGCTGGGGTAGAGGCGTGAATGGGGAAGCTTCAGAGGGAGAGAGAGTAGAGCTGACCCAGAGTTGCATTCATGCATGAAATGAGATCTTATACAGTGGACGTTCTTATTTTGGCTAATGTAGCCCCAGGCAGAAAATTGTCTTGCTGCATTCTTGAAAGAGTTTGTTTTTCCTTTCCTTTCTCTTTAACCTTGTACATTAATTATTGCTTTGCAGTTTCCGTATGGTAAATTGGTCAATTTATAGACAGGAAAATCTATATTCATTTACTTCAGAAACAGTGACTGAAAGCGTGCTTTTTCTGCCAGCATCACTGTGCCCAGAGTTGTTTCCTACCCTGGCTGCATTTTCCTCAAGAATTTGTGCACCTTCTAAATGTTATGCTGATGTTTGAGGATTGTGTATTTTGAGATTTTGGGCCGTTGAATTTTTTTGTTCATACTTTCTTCACTTTTAGTTTAATTATGGCTTTACTTTTTGTATTGGAAGTATGGGGAGGTTCATCAGTGCATGCAGATGTTGCATGAAAAATGAAAACTAGTGGGAGCAAAAGGTACATTTAAATTGCCAGCTAAAATCACGTTTAGAAATTTTCTGCTCTTAGAAATACTACAACTTTTATGTAAAAGCAAGGAAAAAACTAAAATCTTGGTACAAACCTTTAAGAGTAAGTAAATAAAATCAGTCAGTAATATCTGTTACTGCCAGGAACGATTAGGTTAGTTGAGTGTGAACTAGGCAGCTTCATACAGTGAAACTTAAATAGGCTATGATTAAAATACACTCTGAATTAACTCTTGATTCACAATGTTTACTATTTAAAGTACATAAAAGAAAGACCAGTTTAGAAAACAAAATGTTTCTGTATTTCTCCTAATATTATAAGAACCTTCTGATGCAAAACAGAGACTCCTGTTCAGCCTTCACAGAACACAAGCTACATTTGGGTTGCAAAACAAGTTAAATGGGTTTTTTGACCCCAAGCTTGTTTTCAGTGATCTGGAAACCATTTGTCATCATCTGAGGAGGTGAACCAAGGGTGACAAGAGATTGTAGGTGATGTGCCATGCCAGTAATGTCTGAGCTGCATTGGGTGGTTCTGGACTTTGGTGCCTACTGGTGGTATGATGTTTGGGATGTAGTCCTGGACTATTCTTTTGAAAGGGAAAAAAAAAAAAAAAAAAGAAAACCAATAGATTGGTCATTGGAAACAGGCAGTTGCTTAATTTTATTTTGAAACTCTGGGGCTGTGGGGGGAAGATTTAGTTTTCTGTGTCACTCCAGTGATAGTAATGTTGCCCATCGCTCTTAAGCTCTGCAAAAAGACATCCAATTTACTCCTTGAAGTACCTGGGGTTTGTGTTGCTCTTCGTGGTACTTGCATCTCCTGACAGCTGACTATACTTACCTCTGTCGGTTATGGTAACCACTTCACACTGTAAGATGAAGTTCTCTACACTGCTGTTTTGATAGATGTTTACTAGGGCTGACTGTTAAATATCTTATATGATAAAATAGGGATTATCGCCTGTCTAAAGTTGTCTGTATTCACTGCGTATCACTATATTTTAACAAAAAGTTTAACTTGAATTCCAGAAGATGTTGCCTAGTGAGGCATGGC
>VWZG01002534.1:25674-81474 GCA_013396735.1 Grallaria varia | reverse complement strand
CATTTTAAATTAAAAAAAAAAAAGTTATGTGAACTTAATGCTGTACTTTGCTTGGAAAATTCACTGTCTGTGAATATAAAATGCTTCCAGGGAAAAAAAATGAATGAAGCTTATTGAGAATGTTTTTGACAATGTAGTTTTGCCAGATTCCTCAGACCCCACTTTTTTTGGAAGTCATACCTCTTTGATGTAGATTAAAAATACAGTCAAAATAAAAACCAGCCATATAGTGACGAAGCTTTTTTATAAAAAGAGACAGAGGTTTAGGTCTGTGTTCTGCCAGTCTGGATTAATGCTAGATCAAACCCTGGACTTCTGGTGCTGTTCTGGTTGGTTGGTTGTGGGGGTTTTTTTCCAAGTTTTCTTTTTGAAATCTTTGAAATGAGGTAGAAATGCATAAATATTTATAGACGTTTGTAGCCTGCCATCACCTCTGGGCTATAATTTGAAGTTAAGCTGAAATACGCTCAGTACTGGAAGCAATGTAATTAAACCTGGTAACTTTGTACAGACCCAACACATTGGGTCGAAGTGGGAATGCTGGTGACGGGAGGCATTTGCCTCTGTGCCAGGTCCCTCGAAGTGCTGGAGATGCACTCCTGTGGGCCAGGGCATATCCCAGTGCCTACCCTTACAGCCGTAGGAGGGGGCTTCCAGCAGAGGGTCTTTCAGCACATATGCTTATTAGAAGATATGTTCCCCAAGTGTACCTAGTGAGATTTGGCATATGACATCTTGGATCAGAAGAGATCCTACAGCGCTTCTCCTATGTATGTGAAGTAGAACCCAAGAGGTGCGAAGGGCAAAGCAGGCGTTAATACAGGTCTAGAAGGCATCCTTCAGGCACTGTACTTGACACTTGGAATTGCCTAGGAGCTCTTCTGAGCAGAGAAAATAGGAAGGAATGGGACATGTGATGGGCTTAATTCTATGTAGTTTTGTTAACCTTGAAATTCTGGTCTAAAACTAATTGAACAAGAAGTTGTCCTGTCATCTTCTACTTATTACATAGGGGGTTTTTTATCATTGTACTTTTGATTTCCTTCTTTTGTGCTCGCTCTTTTACTCTGTAGTTTTTCATGAGTTCTTGATTTTATCAAGAGGCCTACTAGGACTTCTAGAACTTACTAGGGACAGGAACTCCATTCTCTGCGCAGCATTGAAGTTCATAGGGAAAACAGTCTGAATTAAACACTAACAAGCTATTGTATATATTTATTCATGTTTAAGAATTTGTCTAAAATGTATTAGTTCTACATTTATTAGGAGATTGCAAACCAGAAATCAGATCTGGTCAGTAGAATATTGAATATACATTAATGGATAGAAGGTATGTGAATGTACATATACACACACACACACACACACACACAAAGATTTTCAACAAAATTACCAGAAGGTTTTGTCTAGTCACAATTTATTTGTAAGGACTAATTTCAGCATGTGTCCAAAGCTCTCCTGAAAAGATACTCTTACATTTAAATTATTGCAGTTTAGGACTGTTTTAATACATCCTTACTTTTCAGCATTATGGAACATTGGTATTGAATGAAGTGGATAATGAGGTGGTGATACTTGATGGATATGAAAGTGGAAATAGCCAGGCAAATACTACCAGTCATACTTTACTTTTAAAATACGATTTGTAGGATGATGGAATGAGTGCCTTCAATCTGATGCTTTCTCGTTTTGTATTAAACTATGATACAGAGTTTTTTATACCAACCACAGATTTTTCAGCTTAATATATACTAATATACCACCAGAAATATGATGTATTTATATACTTCTATAGATAGAACTTTGCAAGGAAATGTTGTGACAACTTAAAATTTTCTGTCTTGAGAGACTACCTATCCATTTACAATTAGGTGAACAGACAATATTTTCTGTCAATAGTTTCAAACAAGATTAGAACTGAGACAAAGATTTGGATTAACCATCAGGTCCAAACAGTTTTTAATATTAGTGTACCATAATAACCCTTGAATTACCAATTTTGTTTGAAAGTCTTCAGGTAATGCAATGTTGGATTGTATTTGTCTAAAAATTGAACGCAGGAGCAGAAGTGGTTACTATTTCAAGTGTTCACTTGCCATTTACTATTAAATGAAGTGTCTTAAGCCATAAAATGTTTGCATAATGCGCAATATATTTATCTTAATTTGGTATCTTTACTATTTTTAGGTTAAATTTTTTCCGAGATGTTGCTGAGTTCAGAGTATTAGCATGTGGTGGAGATGGAACAGTAGGCTGGATTTTGGACTGCATAGGTAATCTCTAGCATTTACATAGTTTTGCTTGACTCATGTTTTTCATTTTAATGCTCTTCCTTACATACCAGTGTATGGACACAGATCTTTCAAAAAAGAGCTTGTTCATTTAAATTGTTGAAATGTATTACTTTGGGACATGATTATTTTTAAATATATTCAAATTTCAAAAGATACTCAGACTCTCCAGAAGTCTAGTGTCTGTAGTGCTCTGGATTTTCTGAAGGCATGAAATTTTAATTACTCTATGTTAATTTCAGTTCAAAGTCTATTCCCCAGTTGAATCAAATCTAAGTTGTTACTTTTAAGGCAATTTACCTTAGCTCACTTGCTTTTCCACATATCAAATTTTTGTTTATATTCCATTATATCATAATGAAGACAATGTACTAACAAGATGCTTCGGTTTTGGGGTTCTTTCAGTCTTTTGTCTATAAAGGCATGTGGACAAATCATTGGAAAGGCCCAGAAGTCAAGGTATTATAGACTTAAACTTCCCAAAGCTTATTGAGGAGAATGTCTTCCGTATCATTTATCTGGCATTAGAAAGGCTGTAGAGAAAAAATTGGGCATGTGTGACAATGGAAATTAGGAAGGGGATGAAGAGAGGTCGAAAGACACAATTGTAAGTCTATCTAGAGTGTTTAAATGTGTGTGCTTTGGGGGAGGGAGCAGAAAACCTTTTAGGAGTTCACTGAAAAGTAAAACTGATGTCTCAAAAGAATGACAGCAAAGGCATATTTCTAATCTTGGTTGGAAAAAAAAAATCTTTTTACAAATGCAAGGCACTCAATGTAACTCTCAAATAGCTTTCAGAGCCATGAATCACATAAATATCAGGTGTATTGCCTAAATTTGAAAGGAGTGAAGCTTTGCAGCTGTTAATTGTGTCATCACCTTTTTCATGAGGTCTCAAATGTCATGCAGTTACTTTCAGAAGCATTATTTAAAAAAAAAAGACTATTTTTTTCTTTGTAACTTACTTTCCTCTGCAGCAATTTTTGAGTTACAGAATTAAGAATCTACTTGTGTGATCCAAGATTCATCTGTTTCATGGGTGCAGAAAATAGATTTTCCATGCTGCCTTTTAGGGATCAAAAGCACTTTGTTGTATAAAGTGTAAGAAAACACCTGTTTCTAGATAATTTCTACTCTGGACTTCCCAGATCTCCTGATATACAAAGAATCTTATCTGAGAGTAAAGCAAGAAGGGATAAAGAAAGAAAATAAATAAATAAATAAATAAATAAATAAAAGGAAAAAATAATTCTGATCACTCTCAGAGTTTTAACCAATTTTAAAAGTGTTCTATTAAATATTTATTCCTCATGGATTTTCAGTACACTGATAGTGTAAATGTCCTTGCTAGATCCATTGTATAGAAAAAACCTGCTTATTATTGCTGTTAATTTTGTGTAATTCTGTGGATAAAGTAGCTGATCATTTGATTAATCAAGCATAACTTTTACACTAGACATGCTATTATTTTGAAAAATTATATATTTGAAATATTATACCTGGGGGATAGCCCACCTATTTCCAGTTTTTCAGAAAGAAATTTCCGTTTCTTGTCAATGGTTGTCCCACTGGATTTTGAACAGAGATTCTTGGCCTTTAAATGCTAGAAAATTACCGGTAAAGACTGAAAAGATGCTGTAAATTTATGCATTTCAAAATATAGCTTATTAAATACAAAATAGACTTGATCAGATAGATCAATGCTCATTGCAAATAGCAGATTTAATTCCTGATGGGCAAACCCAACTAAGCCCTGCTGTTAGTTCCCAGAACTTCTTGGTAATGGTGCTCATGTGTAGATGCAACTCCAGGTGAAGACATGTTTAAACTTGGTCACCCAGGTGAAGTAGTACAAGGTTCACCTCAATATTTATGCCCTTAACTATTACGCTTTTGCATTCATAGCTGGTAATGGCAGAGCTGAGAACAAGAGAGAGCACACCATGTTGAGTCCTGGAAAGATCTTGAGTATCATTGCTTATGAATGTTTATCACATCTATGGGTTACAAAAATCCTTATGATAACAATTGAGTCATTGAGAATTAAGGATTGAATATTGACTGGAGAAAGGGGGTTGCATAATGGATTGAGCAGGCAGCATGATTTCATATACAAAATATGTCTTTCAATGAAGCAAAAGTTAACACAGTTACTCTATCAGTACCATACAATTAGATCATTTTTGTTCCTTAGTTATGTTTTCCTCTTTTTATTCACAGAGAAAGCAAACTTGATTAAGCATCCTCCAGTTGCTATACTGCCTCTTGGGACTGGCAATGATTTAGCAAGGTGTCTGAGATGGGGAGGAGGTAAATACAAATTAAAATACAATGTATTATGGAATTAAAAGGAAAAAAATAACTTTTGCATCCAAATCTACATTTTAATTTCTTTTTTATGATGGATGTATAAAACCATTATCACCTTTCCTCTTTTCGGAATTAGCTGTTTGTAAATGTTGTACAGGTATATAAAATATTAAAGGTTGTAATCACTCTTCATACCTTGTTTGTAGCTTCTGCTGACACCAAAAAGGCTTCAAGGTGTAATGAGAGTAGTGTACAGCTGTTTGGTTGGCTTTTTACCATCTGTATTGCAGTTACTGCTTTGATCAATACCTTGAAAAGGGAGCAGTCTTAAATGGATTTTCATTGGGGCTGTTCTGACAGGGTTACTGAAAACAGCTAGTAATGGGTTTGGATTGGTTTCATCTTTTTTAATATTTAAAAATTTTAAATGAAAAATGTGCCTCAGCCTAGGACTAGTTCCCTTGGTCCACTCTCTTTCTTTTCTCCTACAGAAGATTCCTGACAGTAAGTGCTGTGGTGCTGTTTATCAGGAAATGAGAAGGCAAGGAATGCTGAAACAAGAATATATATACAGTCAAACCTTTAATGCCCTTTGCATCCTTTCCTGGATGTATGGAGCTTTACTCTAAGCTCCTCCAATAACTTATATCCATTCAGAATTTGCCTAACAGGATAAGTTGAAGGAGACACAAGGAAGAAGGACTTAGGCAGACTCAATCTCTGCTGAAAGCATGTTGTTTTACGGGCTCATAGCCAGGTCTGTTTCGGGTCTTGCTTGTTTCAGTGGAGGTGGTTTGTATTTGGAACTTGGGTGTTTATTTGGAACTTCTCAGCCTTTGCAGATATCTTACTACTGTCTCATCGAAGTTTCCTTTCCAAATGTCTGCCTTGTTACCAGTTGGTCTTTAGCAAATCTCAGTAGTTTTCATGCTATAGAACGTCCCTCTTAATCATAATGTTCTGCCAAATCATTTGATGGCCTCCTTTATTTTCCCTGTCATGATTGTTGATTGTTTACATTCTTGTAGTTTTTAGGGAAAAAAAAAAGAAAACAAACAAGCCAAAACCCAATCAATATATTGCTTCATATTCTCAATAGTTCACAGACTAGTCACGGGATAATCAGGTTCCCTAGTCCACTCTGCTGTTCTAAGCAGGGTCAGCTGTGAGAGCATTTGATTACATTAGCTGGCATGTTCTAAGTGATTCCATCTGAACTAAAGTAGAAAAAGACAGTATGAAAGCATGCTGGCTTTCATCATTCTTGCCCAGTTGGTTTTTGGTAAACGATGCCATAGTACAGTTGTTCTGGACCTACCACGGATGGGAGAGGACACAGGACTTCCAGAAACTAAATTGCTGGTGAGTGATCTCAAGAATGCAGGCAGCTGGAATTGTCAATGCTGCTGTTATGCAGTGGCTGGCAGTAACTAGCAAAAGTGTACTATGCAACCATAAGGAAACAAGAAATATATCAGCAATGGGTTTTGAGCAAAGAGGCTTTCAATGGCTTTGCCTGCTGAATCTGTTAATGACCCAGGAAGTACCTTTTGCTTGAATATGAAAATTTTTCTTCTTATTCGTGGAAGGAATGAATCCACAGTTCTTATTTATCTATTACGAAGTCATTCGGTCTGAATAGTATTCAGAGTTGATAGTCACTTAGTAACATCCCCACAGCTTTTATGCATGCACACATGTGCATGGTGTGTGTACTCAGGAGTATGCAAACAAGCTTTCTCCTAAATTTAGGATACAATGCAGTGAACTGCTACTACTAGTGAATTACATACGAGTAATTCTTGGCAAGTAAGAGTAAGATCTCTCTACAGAGCAGGATGAGGCTCATGAAGAAGTTGTTCAAATATGGAAGAATGTTATTTTTGCTGAGAAGTCATCAGTTCTGAATTTGAAATTTTGGATTTGTTATGCTAGACCACATTAAAATAATCCATAAAAAGCAGTGGATAGCTTTTAACCTTTCAGTCTGTTGTCAGGCTTTCATCAGACAAACCTACTGTATATCTCTTTTCCATAAATTTTGAAATCAGAGGAATTTAAATACTAAGATTAGTTTAATAGCAAGAACATTTTGCAAAGTAAAACCTTAGCTTTTTGTACCAGTTGGAAAATTCAAGAGATTGGCAAATGTTGAAGATTTAATTATTTTCTCCATCACAAGTCTGATGTCCAGTGAAATCTGTAGAATTAATTTACTTGCAGAAATTAACTTTTTTTTTAAAACTCTTTTTAATGGCAAATGCTGGAAAACTGTCAATCCCTCAAGTACAATCCTGCTTCTCAGGATATGCATAGTTTTCATTTTTATAGTTATAGAATCATAGAAAATTTGTGTTGAAAGGGGCCTTTAAAGGTTAGTTATTTACTCCAACCCCCCCCTCCCCTGCAACGAGCATGGACATCTTCGATTAAATCAGGTTGGTCAAAACCCTGTCCAACCAGTCATCTAGAAAGAGAAAGAAAATGCAATGAAACTTTATTATGCTTGATTAAATAACTGGTTTTATGTTTTGCTAGGTTATGAAGGTGAGAATTTAATGAAGATCTTAAAAGACATTGAGAATAGCTCAGAGATTTTACTGGACAGGTGGAAATTTGAAGTAATACCCAATGATAAAGATGAGAAAGGAGACCCAGTGCCTTACAACATCATCAATAACTACTTTTCTATTGGCGTGGTAAGACTTACACTTATCCTTAAGTGATTTTCTTTTTCTGTTTTGAATAAATATTTGCATCACTTGTCCTCAAATGAAGAGTTGTTGGCTACAGATCATTTATAATGTTGTTTTGCTAGTGAAATGAATACATAGATGACTGACAGCAATTTGCATAAATTTACTTCCTCACATTCAAACCAGAACTATTTTTCAGGACCGTCTACCTTCCCATTTATAAAGAAGTTATTTGTATTGTACTTAATGGTTTATGAGCAGCCATAGCACTAAATTTATATTGTCATTTTGAAGGTCCTATAAAAATGTAAAGGAGAAACTAAACACTTAATAAGAACTCTAAGCAACCTTTTTCATTAATAATCACGTAGTCCAAAATGTTTAAAAGAACAGTTGCATTCTTTATTTCTTCAGGGCAGTTTTAAATAATAATATAAAACAATAATTAAAAAAAAAAAAAAAGAGAAAGTAAAAGCACCCCACACATGTCTTCTTAGTTCTTTCTTATGGGGATGTTCACTGCTTGAATGAATTAGGAGAAAAGAGGCTTAAGCAGCTCTTCATTTCTCAGGAACTACATCTCTGGTTTGTGCTTCTGTATGGTTTTCTGTTACATGTACTCTCTACATTTCTTAACATTAGCATGAATTTCTTTATTCATATTTGTCTTGTGATTTGTTGTTAATTTCAAATACTATTCTGAAGAACCATTACTTCGTATCTTCTTTGGGTTTTTCCTAGGTGATTCTTCCTGCCTACATGTAGAAACTTACACTCAATTGAATTACACACTCTTAATTTTTACTGTTTCTCCAAGGCATTGTGAAAACTACTGTTGACCTACAACATACTGCACATTGTATCATAGATTCCTGTCAAATAATAAGCACAATCTCTAATCCAACATGAATAGAACCTGCTGTGTGAATTTTGTAACAGTATGGCAGAAATTGTATTTAATAACAAACAATCTAAATGTATGCTTAGAAAAGCCAGGAGAGTAAAACTGAATAAAACTGTGCTTGACATGGGTTAGTGCTTTTGACATGGTTAGTGCTTTAGGGCCATAATTGAGGTGGGAAGGAAGTCATTAGTTCTAAGCAGGGTCAGCTATGAGAGCAGATCACACTGCTCAGGGCATTATACATTTAGGTCTTAAAAGCCTCTAAGGATGGAGATGGGACAATGTCTCTGGGCAACCTGTTGTGGTGCTTGACTATTCTTATGATGAAGATTTTTTTTTTTTTCCAACATCCTGTCTAACTCTCTTGGTTCAACATAAATTATCTGTCTGACATCCTCCCATTATGTGGCACTGTGAAGAGTCTGACTTTGTCATCTTAATAACTTCCTCATAGGCACTTGCAGGCTGCTATTAGAACTCCCTGAAGCTGTCTCTTCTAACCTGTGAACCACTTTATCCAGCAAGTCTATTTTCTTTAAGCTTTTTCCAGCAATCAAGACCACAGTATCCCAACTTGGATACAAGAGCGCTGGGGTAGACAGTGTTCAAAATCTTGCAGAAGTTGAGCATGACATCCACTGCTGTCTCCTTATCTACAAATCTAGTAGTTTTTAACATAGCAGTCATAATTCAATTTACTCCTTCAAAGGAAAGTGATGCACTAAGTTGAGAAGGAATCTTGGAGACAGTAGCAGATGTATGTGAGAAGTATGATTAGTGTGTAGAAGCCAAACAAAACATTTTTTTCTACAGGAGTCTCAAAGCTCTGATACGTACATAAGTACTGAACAAGTACTTACTTTTCCCTTGTCTAAGTACAGGGAAAAAAGTAAGAAACAGACTGAGATATAATAGGTGAATGACTATGTAAAATGTTCAACCTGATGAAAACACAAGGCACAAGACCATAATAAGTGTAAGCCAAGTGGTGTGTCAGTTTCAAAGCAGGAGCTAGAAAACATCTAAGAGCAATGTAGAATAAGATAAAGATTTTTCAAGTGCTCACATCCATCATTCTGTCAGGATGGCAAGATACCAGGAGAGAAGTTCCATCTGCTTCCTAATAATACTGGAGTCACTGAAACAAACTAGATATCCAATAAAAATGTGCATTAGTCAAATCGTATTTGCTTTAAAAAACAAAAACAACACTCCCAAGAAAACCAAACCAAAAAACCTCTGCAAGAATATGGTAGGGTCATCCGAAAATGGAAACTTGTCTTGGAAAGTCAGAGATTTGGTGAGCTGGACAAACGTAGCTGGTAATATTAGAGGACAAACAAGCAGGCATGATAGAGACAGGAAACAATAGGCCACCTGTCACACAATGATAAGTTCAATTACTGATGTATTTTGGACAAAATTAAAAAGTTATTTTCCCCATAATCTACACGACCAGCTTTAATATTAATACATTCATGTACTAGGTTGATATTATCCCAGTGATCATCAGAGGCAGAGTTCAGTAATGTTAGTGTTGTTGTGTTGTCACAGAATGTATTCTTGGGCTATCCATTCTGCAGTTGCTTCACTAGTGGAGTTTCAGTCGTGTCACTTCCTTTGGCCAACTTGCTGTTGCTATAAACTGTCAGAGAGGGAGTGTATGTAGACAGAGTATGTCATTGCACATAGTAGTAGTCATGGTGAGCCTTTTCCCCATGGATAAAACAGTATAACTCTTGCTGCTTTCTTCCAGCACTCAGCTGCTTACCATTAATGGTGGCTCAACATATATATGTGGACTTTGCTAGACCCTGATTTTTTCCACTTATTATGCAGACAACTTGAAAATATTAAATAAAAAACAATTATTGTACACAGATAATGGGTTATATCAAAAAAGGCTAAATTTTTTTAAACCAGACAATTGGTCTATTTTCCATTGACTTCCTTTACAGTTACTGATAGCACTTTGTATTGTTTTCCATTTTGTGGGTAATAATGCTGCAAGAAACTATGAATAGATGTTAAGATGAGAGTCCTAAAGTAGGTTTCCCAGAAGCAAGCATAATTTTGAATTTACTGTTCTGCCACTGAATTAACTTAAGAGTTTAGCCTTTATGGAGCCAAAATTAGGTCGACATGAATCAGTACTGAAGATCTTTAACAAGAAACATTTTCTTTCAGTTTTCCTTCATTATTTTACCTTTTAAATAAATCATAAATTTGTCTGATGTTTATAGGAGATAAACTGTTTAACTAGCATTACAATTTTTGTAATTGCATAGGGCATTACAGAGCATATGCTGCTGAGCCTCCAGCAGTTCTGTAATCAGTGTCAGAGCATTGTAAACTGAACTTGCAAACAACTGCATTGTCTTCTAGTACAAGTTCGTATGAAAAGAAATATTACTGAAATAGATTTTTAGACAACTTGTACTAGATAAATTGTGGCACAGTGCAAACTTCCCTATGCTAAAACAGCAGACGCCATTCTAAAATGAAAGCAGGTCTCACTGGTGTCAAGGCAGTATTCAAGGCGTAAGAGTAAACCAAGTGCCGTTGTTCTCATTGCTAATTACAGATGGCAGCTCTGAAGATTATATTAGCCATCGTTGTATATCCTGGTGTTTTCCTAGTAATGTTCTGTATGAATGACTCATTAGGTAACTGATTTTCATCTCTATTTTCTTCCTCTTGGGACAGGTTCAGTTAAAATTTTAAACTAACTTTATATTTTTGACCACATTATGTAGGTGTTATATATGTAAAGAACATAGATATTCTCTCTGTTCACACTTAGGTGGACTGCCTAATGTTCTGTCCAGGAGGACTGCAAGGGTTGCTGTCTCTTAGGAAAACAGCAGAGTCCCCTAGAGGCTTACATTCTTTGTAGATGCAGAATTGCTTCTCCCTTGTCTAGATCACCTGAATGCATGCTTTAGGGTAAGCCTACTTGGGATCTTTGCTATTGCTGCTCTTTTACCCACATACCGTAAAGGGTCATTGTCAGCAGAATCAAGCTCCTGAGAAAGCTTGAAGTTACAGCTGATCTCATTCAAACTATTTCATTTGCATTAGGAACTTAAGATGTGCAGAACATCTTATCTGTCTGCTTACTGATACAGGATTTAAATAAGAATCTTCCAGCCTCCTTTTAGCTGAAAATTTGAATGCATATGCAAACACATACACAAGAACATATTGGAAGGGAAAAAAGGAGTGGAATGCTCTAGGACAGTAATTAAGACAGTAGCCTGGAAGAGAACTGGAATATCCAGATTCCTCTTCCATCTGTTGTTTTTGTCCACTTGATTAACTTGTGCATGGCAATTCAGAAACTTACTTTATTATGAATGACTTCTTTTCTAGCATCAATAGGTAGAGAATTTTAATGCCAAAACAGAACTTATGGAAGTAGAACACCTCAGTCTTTCATTCTATCTCTACAACATGTGATAATTTATTTCCTAGCAATATGGTGATATTCTCACTTGGATGATCTACAACAAAAATATTTTTTGCAAGTGTTTTTTAGTTTCAACAGTAACGATATCTGAATGTCCCTGGAAACATTCTGTAAGCTCTTCGGGAAACAAGTCGGTACTATATGCTAATTTAATTTTAAAAAATCCAAACCCCAGTTATTTAGGTAGAGGAGAAACAGTGTAGTAAAGGTCTATGACAAAGACAAGGGTACTTTTGTGACACCTAATACGTTACTATCCAAATGCATTATCAAATAGACATTTGCATGGTCATGATTTAATATCCTTCAGTCCTAACCAGTCACTAAGAGCCTCTTATCCTGCCAGTAGAGAAAAATATGCCTTCTTAAGTCTCTTAAGAATAAATTTGAACTTGTTAGGAGTCTGCTTCCCCATCACTACAAGTCATCAACTTCCACTTCCATTGCATCTCCTTAAATTTTTTTTCCTTTATTTTGCAAAACTGGGGAAAAAAGCTAAGAAAAATCTTACACAGAAACTATATTTTTGGCTTTTCTTGAGAAACAACATTTCATTAACATAATAGGAACTCTATCAGACGTTTCAGTCTCACATGTCTTACGTAGGGTTATTCCTCTAATTGACTATGTGATCCCATAATTTTTTATTTTCTATGTTATTTTATTACCTATGCTACTTTAGAGTATATTTATTACTACAAGAAAAAAGAGTTCATTATTGTATATAATATTTACAACTGGAAATGAATTTTCGTTTTATGTTTGCCCCATATTTTGAAATTTCAAAGCCTCACGGAATTTTGGTGTTCATGGTGGTTAAAAGGATTTTTTTTTCCCTTCATAGGAAAATATTGTAAGGGCATTTGCTGATTCAGTGCAGAATTTAAACACACATACATCTTAACACTAATTCAATGTGACATTTAAGTATGTGTTTAAACTTTCTTCATCTAATGAAGCAGTTAAATACTTCGTTAAACTTTTAAGCATTTTCTGCATTTTCATTAATATGACTGGACAAATGAACAGATCAAATTCTGGGCATTTGGTGTAAGCTAATTAATTATTGAAGTGAGATTTGTAGGTATGCATAACTAAAAATCATGTTTATTGGTTTGCTGAACTAATACTAACATAAACACATGCCTAAGTGATTTTGTGAATCCTATTCATCGCTTTGAACGTGCTAATGGAATGCTGTGATATATTGCATTATTTCTCTGCCAAAGAGGGAAAGAACACTTCATAATAAACAGTATTATTGCTTTGTAATCCAAATCACTTCTTTTTTTCCTTAAAGATTAAGAAAATGAACAATTAATCCATGTGTGAATGCAAATGTAATATTAAATGATTCCTATTGATACTGAGTATGTCATACCCTCAGTCTCGTAGCCAAATGTGTAAAAGTGGTTTTTCTATCTGTGGAGAGAATTCTGCTCACTTTCATAAGGATTGTGTTCAGAAAAACTTCAGTCTCAGGTTTAAAATACTGTCATATTGAGAAATCATTGGTAGTTCAATGTATCATTATCTTATTTCTTTATATTGCTAATTTTTACACATTAGTTAGTCCTACAGGTTTTTGCTACTTACATGTTTGAATCTTCTTTAGTCTTTTCAGCTTTACTGCTATTGAAATTGTTCTGTAGAAATTTTGGACATAATACATGGCAAATATGAAGACGTAGGATTTTTGTTGCAGGTGGTTATTTTTTTCACATAGCAGAAAGCCACAAGCATATGCTGCATGCCACGTAAAGCTGGATCTCCAGAATAATTCACAAATAAGGAGCAATAGAAGCTTTTCTGGTGGTTTCCTCTCACTAATATGCTGTGATATTTCCCTGGACATGGAAAATGTGAATTCTATAGCTAGAAGATAACTGCTTAGCCTTAAAAGTTGGTAATAGCTGTACTGCAACACCACTGTTGCTGATTCCTGTTGGCTAGTTTCCCTCTGCCACTATGAATTTAGTTTACCTTCTAAGTCCCTCTTGCCATCATAAACTTTTGTCATTCAGAAAGTGTAAGGTGCTTTTATGCAGAGAACCAGAGCTTTGTAGGTTAGTCTAATACATAACTAGTCTTACTAATACTACAAAAAAGATGATTTCCGGCGGTACCATTTGTTGTATTTTCTATAAGCATAAAGAAATTCAAAGAACTTAATTATTCTTCCTGTTTCCTTGATTCTTTATTTATTTTAATTTTAATGCCAAAATGTGAAGGTATGGTAGTCAGTCCTGGAACTTTCTGAAAATATGTATCTGTATCAGATTTATCAAGATTTGTGTGTGTAATTTCTCTTGCAGTTCAGTAAGAATACTGAGGTTTGTGCAGAATTTTCTGTAGGTTTTGTCAGGTTCAGTGAAAACAGTTCTGTGAGCTATCTTTAAAGTCGCAAGTATGTTTCTCAGTAGGAGTATAGCAATTGATGCTGAGTCCCTTCTGTCTACAAAACATACAGTTTAGGAGTCTTAATTCAAACTGGATGTAGTGTTTTCCCCTGCTATGAACTCTCCTAAACGTGCTTGTCCTAAAGTGACCTAAGTGACTGTCATTGGTTTGGCCTGTGTGTCCCCAAATTATGGGAGGAGCACACTGGCCACACTAAATGTGTTGTCTTCCAAAGATATCTGGCTGAGATGCACCAATCTTAGCTTCAAAAATAATCATAAGAAGTGGGAATGATTGGGATTTGCTTTAAAATTTAATTGCTGCTCCAACAGTTTTGCAATAAACCCGAAACCTTGTATAGGTGTATAGTGTATCTAATTTTGAACAACCATATACCCCTTCTATTTTCCCATGTAGATCTTTTCTTTCATAATTTCAGATATTTGAGTCTAATTTAACTTCTCATGTAGAGGTGAGAACAATGCTGAATGCCTTGGCTTAGATTTATCAGTAGTTCATGCACTTGCTGTCACTCAGGATACATTCCTGTCATAAAATTATTCTTCTAGTGTGGAAAGTGACTTGTTTCCTGTAGTCAGTAAAAACTTAAAGAAAAATCTTGGGGGAGAGTCTTTGGCAGTTACCTATATTCTTCTCTTTAATTCATAAAGGATTGGTAAAATAGAATAATTTCTACAATTGAGAAGATGTATGTCAAATTTCCTGTTTGGGAAAGCTGGTTATAGTAAATAAAATGCAATGAGGCATTATAAACTTACTAAGCAGATACTAAAAAGGATATTTTTTGAGAAGTGCAGTAAAATGAAAGTTGTGGTCTTCTGGTGTTTTGTCATTGCATACCTTAGCTAGTAGAGATTTTGAGTCTTGGATGTTCAGAGATTTTGCTGGGTTTTTTGTTTGTTTGTTTGTTTGGGGGTTTTTTTGTGTGTGTGTTTTGTTTTGTTGTGTTTTTTTTTGTTATTTTGGGAGTTGTTTGAGGGTTGCATTTGTTTTCATAAAGGAAGTGTCTACAAAACAGCCCAGTCAACAGCTACTGTCACAAGTGACAGTAATAAATAAGAGTATATGCCTAAAGATATAATTAATCTGCAGTGCGCACAAAACAGCTCCTTGGCTAAATGCAACTAAGTCAGCTACACAGTGTGTAATTAACTTACAACTATATTAGTCCTAGTACAATATTATTCATTATATATGTAAGTTATTATTTTTTCCATATGAAATTTGTAATATACTAAGTAATGATTAAAAGTTCATTATAGTATTTCATTCATATTATCATAATATAATTGTGAT
Organism: Grallaria varia; assembly: GCA_013396735.1. NCBI lineage: Eukaryota > Metazoa > Chordata > Aves > Passeriformes > Formicariidae > Grallaria > Grallaria varia. The sequence continues at coordinate 66,087 of VWZG01002534.1, read as the reverse complement.
GTATGCTCATCTTGTTAATGCTCTTAAAAGTTGTTCTTAAAAGAAATGTCAAGGATGTCAGGAAAATATGATGTGGGGTTTTTTTCCCCACAGACCGAGAAGCATCTATATTCAAATGGCAATGAAATTTTAATCCTCATCTAGATTTTGTAATTCTCCTGTTAGTGATGACAGGAAGTTATCAAGGAAATATAGAAGCCGACAAGACTTTATACTGAAGTCAGGAGTAAGGTGAATAAGCTTTAAGGTTGGTCATAAGACTGATTCTGAGCTTAAAGTAGGAAGAATCTTAGAGGACTGACAAAATTACTTGAAAAAAGGCTGAGATTTTGAAGACATGTGAGGCTAGCAGTGAAGAGAAGTTGCATCTGGAAAAGGCTTATGCAATGTGCAAGCTGTACAGTACGTAAGGTGGGCTGTTTGTACACTGATACCTTCACCTGGCTAAGCTGCAAGGCATATGTCTCTGTGTACACATGTAAAACTATGTGAAAAATATCTCAGTTGTAATCTTTCTGGTTTTGTGTAAGAGTTAATCCTGACATGTGTAAACACGTTTAGGTAAATGAGTTGCTTTACCAGCTTCTCCCTGACAACATCATTTACCTTTTTCCCATGCTATTAAAGATCCTGTCTCAGAACGTTACTTTCACAGGTCTGCCAGAGCCCTACTGAGTCTTTTCAGACTGCCTGTCTGTAACTGAGAGAGACCAAAGAAATCAGAATCATGCTGACCCAGGTGCCCTTTGAGGATATGAAGTACAGTTATTTCTGAGAACACAGTATAAAAAAACAATCTATTACAGGTAACAAAGAGGGAGAACCATTTGGTAGGCATTTTAGAGCAAATTAAATTTATAGATATTTAATTATATATGTTTAAGAAATAAATTTTAATTAATTGCTTAGAATTACATATTGGTTAGAAAATTAGCCTTTGGATTTTTTTTCCTCTGCCTTCTAATTCTGATCGTGTAAGTTTAGAAGAACAGTCCACCTGTTGGTTACATTCAAAATTGCAGTTAGCACTGGAAAATTCATTTGAGATATTGATCCTTTGGGTGCATAATGAATAGGATGTGATGCTATTTTAGTGTTTTATGTAGTCATAACTGTCATGTTCTTGATGCTATGAAGCAGAAAGATAAGTCAAAAAAGAGTAAAAAGGCATTCTGGACCTGTGTCCAGGGGTGAGGAGGACAAATAATCAAACATAGAATTCTGAGATTTAAGTTGGGCACCTCTGCAGATTTAAAGGAGAAATTTGATGTGTGAATTGGATGTTATATAGGCACAAGAAATTGTTATTTTGGCATCCATCATGTAATCACATGTATAGCACTTATATGCAGCCAATCTAGAGGCCAGAGAGAGATTCTTTAAAACATGCAACAAACATTGTATAGGAACAGGTTTTAGTTCTGAGAGATTTGCATATATCTGAGAAGAGCTCATGTCACAAAACACATTAAAATAAAAATAATAGTATATCAGATGTTTATATTATGGGCACTATTGAATTTACAGTGTGTGTTTTACAAGGGGGAAAATATCTAAAAATCTCAGAGACCTAGAGTTGTCTGCCATTTAGCATTATTTATGTATCTAGAGAGTCGATAGCTTAATTGGTATGCCCGTGGTACAAAATTATTCTTTATATCTCCAGATCTGCATGTTTTCTGCATTTTGATGGCAAAGTCCCAAAAAGAACATGATTTAACTAAACTGAAAGTGGGTGGATTTAGCCAAGAAGCACTTAGTCTTATGTTACCATCTGAACCAGGTGGAACTAGAAGCAAATTACAGAACATAAGTTATTCCATGTCCTTACTGGAACAATTTGTACTAAAGAGCCTCTACAGACACATAGCCAAGGAACTCTCTAGTCACTGTTTGTAATTTTACAGTTTCTTCATTTAAACTGGAGCTCTGAGGATATAACATAGCATATTCTTTATTTCTGTGACAATCCCAAGACTACTTAAGCTTATAAAATGCCAAAGAATGGGTCAAAATTCTTGCTCTTATGCTGTCATTTTATGTTACTGGTGATGTCACCAAGGCTGAATGGGCTGATGTGGCACACTGGAGTAAGAGTCATAGGAGCCACGCATTTTAGTCAATGCTTTCCAGTGAATCCTTCTAAGCACTCTCACCACAGAGGGTGCTCCCATCAAGGTCCCAGGAAGCACACTGACACATACAGCACAGTTTGCTGTGGTGCAGTATGCACCCACCTGCCCCTGCCCCTTGAGTTTAGCACCACCAAGCCACATACACGCTCTTCAGTGTCTGTGTAGTGTAGACAGAGCACCCTTTCCATGGCAGCCTGTGGTACCATCCTGCTAACAAGGTTTCTGTCCTTGGTATTACGTACAGCACTGCTGCAACAGTCACTTCAGAACTGATCATGGTATTAGTCATGTACAGTTGCTGTCTAGAGCTGTTATTCTAAAAATCCTTTGCCGTATTTATCCCATATTTAAAAAGCAATTAATCTCTATGTATTGCATGATACTGCCTTACTGATTTCTTATGTGTATCCTTGCATTCAAACAAATCAGGTAATCCAGAATGCTAAAGGAAAATAACAGCAGAAGTCTTGATATTATCTGGAGAAGCAGATGCAAATTGGGATCCTCTGGACTTTTATGCAACTAGTACTTAAGAATAGGAAGTTGCAGAGATTGTATAGATCCAACCTTGCCATCTTGGTCAAAAGAGAAAAAAATGTCAGTAAAATACATGGCCTGGGAAGCCAATTCTGATTCATACAGGGCTTGTCTAAATTACTGTGGCATTTTGATTGCCTTTTAGAGTAACAGGGAAAAGATCTTCTGCCTTGCCCCTTCAAAGTCCTATATCGGGTGACTAAGAGAACTTCTGTTGCCATTCTTCCACCTTGGACAAACTCCATGTCAAAGGGGATGATGTCAAATGTTCACTGACGTGTTTCCCTATTTGTCTGTGGCCCAACACATGCAACAGATTTGTCATCTACCTGAAATATCCAACCACATTCACTTCTGCTCAGGTTACAAGGAAGCAAGCACTCCTACTTTCCAGACTGCAGTGGAAGTGAATAGGGCCAGTCATAAGGATTGATGCCTATGTAGAAACTGGGTTGTATTAAAAATAGATTTGCACTCTGGGTTTCTATTTGCCTTGCTTGATTTCAATGAGAGTTTCACTGTGTTGATCCTATTTATTTTGTTTCTTCTCTTTTACACTGAGTAGGTTATGAAACTGAGAGGAGGAAATGCTCTGCCGGTGTTCAGAAAAAATGCTTTGTTAAGTCAAAGAGAAGCACAGTGGCAGGAGGGTTCTTTGATAGTTCTTCAGTTCAGGAAGATAAATATCAGTTAAACTACTACCTCTTTTCTGCTTTCATTGCAAAATATCTCTGAAGAAAGAAAAAATTGTGAAGGAAAAATACTAACAATGGGAATCTAATGAGGGAAAAGTAATTTTCTATGATCATTTTTGAAGTTATTAGATTAATAAGCACAGCCTTAGTTAAATGACATTTCCCTTCTTATGAGTGTTATTGACATTTTGATATGAGACAGAGAGACCTTTAATGAGATCTTAATCAAAGGTAATATTTATATAATGATACATGAATTCGTAAATGCTAGTCAAATAAAAATTCTGTGGTCCATTTTGGCCTTCACCTTATGAAAATCTGTACAGGTCATAAGATGAAAAAACTCAGTGAATGACAACTAGTAGTCTCTCACTTGACTGTCCAATTATGTCTGGCTAATTGTGTGAGTTAATGTTTAAAGCTGAATCTTGCAATTTAACTTAATCTATCAACCAGATACTGAAAATTTCTCCTTTGTTCAACATATGATCTCCTTAATATTTGAGTTTATGGTGATTTCTCATTAAAAATAATTTAAGAAAAAAAAAAAAAAAGAGGTGTGTCAGTTTAAAAACAAGGCAAAAATGTATGTAAGATGTGTGTTATCTAGCAAAGAAACATGCAGACCAATAGATAGACAGGAAAATTCCTGTTTCAGACTTTAGTTATTACTAACGATTTTTGTTAGGAAAGTTTGTTTTACTAGCCAAAATCACAGTCTCTTATATTTTGCTGTGGCTTCAGAGGGCAAAAAACCTGTGAAAAAATCAGGATGCCATCCAACCTGACCTTGAACACTTTCAGGGATGGGGCATCCATGGGGCAACCTGTAACTTGTTTTTGCATGGTTAGAATTAGTACTACTAAGCACAGATAAAATAGTGATGCTGTTCTTGTACTTTTGTTCATCTGCAAGTAACCTGTGCTGTGGGATTTTCTGTTACGTGGGTAAAGATATACATCGTGATGCCTGAGCCCAGAATCAGAGCAGCCTCCTTCATGTAATACTGTTCTGTGTGCACATACCAGGTCAAGTCAGAGATAGCTTAGGGATGCTCAGTGACAGCATCAGACTTTTTTTCTTCATTGCATCTTTTTGTTCTGATAGCTTAACTAATGTATGGTTTAATATGGTTCTTTTTTTAGTTAAGTTATGCCAAGTCCAGATATCTGAAAATGTCTTCTAATTACAAATTTTGACTTAAAACTGAATTTACTTTGGTATATAATGTACAGCCATATAATCCTTCTACTTGCAAAATGTCTTCAAAATCTGAAGAAAAGAAAATTCCTTAAACTATCTCTTGATGAGGAAAGAAGGAATATTGCATTTGGAATTTTAAATTTTCTAGGTTATAAAGCTTTCGGAGATAAAATGAAGAGAAAGTAAATGAGTTGTGGTTATATTTTTAAAATACTGTTTTCAGTCGTATTACTCAGTCTAGATTTATGAGAGACTACCAGTGTCTCAAGAGGAAATTTTCCTTTCCAGGACTTCTGAAAAGCTCAGTCAAGTCAGATTTATCTATCTAATTTTAGTATTTTTTTCTGAAAATATCTGAGTTCATGGTACCTCTGCCAAATTCTTTTCATGTTGTTGTGGAGTTTGTCTTTGTTTGGGGTGTTTAATTTTTTTTGTTGTTGTTTATTTGTTTGGGTGTTTTTTAATTTTATTTTGCAGAATTTCAGGGCACAGAATGTGTCCATACCAGAAAATGATATTAACAGCAAATATGTCTGAATTGTCAGATCAGATACCAAAATGAAGCTTACAATGTAAAGCAGCACTTAATCTTGCGTGCACAATGTTAGATATCAGTTCTGCCTATATGGCACCAACATGTGTGTATGCAAACAAAACATTATAAAGTCATAGGACTAAAGAAATTGCGTCCTTGTAACTTTTTTTCACCACATTATACCTTTATTTAATAAGTAATTGTCAAGAGTTTAAGTAACTACCTTACCTCATTTCATTTTGTAATGCCAGAAGTACACTTGATGTCACTTGATTCACAACTATATTCATGTTACTAGTTATCCCTTAAAAATGGCTCTCATGAATAATGAAAATAAATCCCCTTTCTACTCCCATAGCAAGAGGTTTTAAGTGCTACCACCTGGCATCTTAGCAAAAAATCATAATAACCATGTTTTCTTACAATAGTTCATTGAGATGGTACATGGCAAGAATGAACAAATTTCCACTCTTAGAGCCAAATTAGAGGCTCAGTCTCTACTCAGGCAAAAATCATTAGCAGCTTTGCGCGACCAAGGCATAGACAGTTGTTCTTAGAAGCATGATTTCTAAAATGCTTATTTCGTCTGAACAATATGCCTGTTCTTGTTTGTTCTCTAGGAAGTTCAAAGTCAAACTGCTCTTCTTTCTCTACTGTGTACTCCATCTTCTTTTCTACTTTCTCCATATATCTGCCTCTCCTATCTTTTTTTTGTATTCAGCCCTTCACTTTTTTCCTTCTTCATGGTTCATTCATTTATCCTGTAATGCCCATTTATTAAGACCTCATTTTCACAACTCTCTCTTTTTAACTCTGTCACTTATCTGTCACTTTTGTGTGATAGGAATTGTTCCTGCTTATCAAAATCAGTTTCTAATTCCATTTAGCTAAGTAGGTTGCACTGCTTTGTGTGGATATTGAAGCAGTTTACAGGTGACTAAAACATTTTTAGCTTAACCCAATTAAACTAAATCAATTTTGACCACTCTTTAACCACTTTAAAAGCAACCACGCAAATGAGTGCAGCAATTTTGACTAAATCAATTTAGATAAATCAGCACATTTCAAATCTGTAATCCCTTCCTATCGCTTTTCACATTCTTTCTCACTAGATCACAGAGTCCCACACATTTCCTTTTTAATCCGGTACTCTAATTTCCAGACCAGGCTCAAATACCTCTGAAAATTGTTTCGGATTACCAGACTGCAAAACACAAAATTTCAGAATAGAGATGACAGTTTCAAACTCTGTTTCAGTGCAAAACACTGTGATTAACTCAATACTAGGGCACAGAATGTATTCCTGGAGATTAAATTCACTATCATTGATTAGTGTATACTTCAGCCTGTCAAAAGAGTTAGCAGGTCTTCTCAGATGCCAAATATTGGAAGTAGCAAGGGCAAATCTCAAAGAATACATTATTTAACAAGTGTGTTTTCTGGATCAACCTCGGTCTTTCCTCTCTTCTCATTTCTGGGTGGTAATAGCTGTTCTTATTAAGGGGTTTCTGTTTTAAGACTGTCAGTTATCTAAAACGAAATGCGGGGTACTTAGAGTTGAAAGATTGCGTACAACAAAGCAGCAACTCTGAAGCACTAATTGTCCATGGTCAGTAATCGCTTGAATATAAGTTCTTGCTAGAAAGGCAAATATGGTCCTTGAATTTCTTCTGAGGGTAACACTGAGTAAACATAACATGCTCTGTATGCAGTCTTGGTAACTTTCTCCAGCTGTGGCATCCATATTTCAAAAAGGATGTTGAAAGATTCAAGGGAGTTTAGAAAAGTGTGACAAGATGGTTCAGAAGGTTTAAGAGCTTTATTGTAAAGGACAGTGAAGAGACAACTGGATCAGTCTAAATGCACCTTAATGGGAAGAAAATATGTAGTAGCCAGCAGTCCGTTAAGATAGCAAAGATCCTCAAGATATAAGATAAAACTAGACAAATCAAGGTTGAACATGAGTTACTCAAACTTAAAAACTACGGCAATTAATCAGGGAGATAATAATCTACTTACTTTCATCACTTGAGCTTTCAGTTCAAGACAGTACCATTTCTGGAAAACAAATTTTTTCTCGGGAAGAAATGGTGTTTATTTCGAAATGGCAGTGTTGAATGTTATTTCCTACTTAGACAGGAATCATAATGAACTCTGTGTATGCGGTGAACGCTTGGTCACTGGGACCTTTCCCACGTACTTCATTTAGACCAGGAATTCCCATTCCAAATGAAAGAAGGAGAGGAAGCAGCAATGCACAGGTGGGCGGGGTTGCTGGAGATAGTCCTTCCCATTCCAGCTTGCTGGAGCTCCTCAGTCTGCTCAGTTCCTCTGCCTGCCTGTGGTTATTTGCTGCTCCAGCGTACTTAATGCTATACTGATGCACGTGTGTGGCAAAAGAAATTTCGAATGGCAGAGTAGATATACAAATGAAAAGAGGCAAAATCGTTTAAAAGCAACGGAGTTGCAAAATAATGCCAAAAGTATAGTAATAAGATTTAGGTGTACCATAACATAAAAGATATAATAGTATGATTATAGAGTTGCAATGACCACAGTACTTAATAAGGAACCTTTTCTTTGATAGGTAATACTGTGGATTTCTTATCTGCCGGTTATCATTAGAAGGAATATTTTATGTAAAGAAAATGTGTGGAAAAGTAGTGGGCAAGTTTCCCATTTCTTGAAAAGCTAAAATATGTAGCAGTTTGATGTTTAACAAGCTGGCCTATTTGATTTGAACCATATTACATGTTTCTTCATGGGATGGTTCATAATGTTCCCAAAGTATTTTCAAAGCAAATACTTTACTCAAAAAACATTTCATTCTTTAAATGTCCTCCTTCATCACATTGTCTCAGTCAGTCTCTTCAGCCTTTACTCCCTTTTCTGTTTAAAATCTCAAAAAGTGATTGCAGTTGGTATGTACCATGTGAGTCTTCACTGAAGCTGTTTAAAGGCTACTGAATTTAAAAGACCCAGTTAATTCGTATAACAGTTTAAAAGTGGGGTTAATGGCAAGAATGGCTTTGTAGTTCACAGCAAAAGAATTATTGAAAATACTGCAGAAAAAGAGAATGTACATATGTGAGATGTAGTTGAAAAGCAGCATAGAGTAGTTATAAGGTCTTCCTCATCCTTGCTCATTGCTTAGACTGTGTGGTTTTGTGTATCATTTCATTTTAACTATAGTTGAAGTTAAACAGCATGTATGGTGTCTTTTTTCTGTCAAAAAGAGTGACAGCTTCTATAATTCCCTTGTTTCACAGAGTATAAATATTCCAATGACTGTTTTGATGGCTACAGTCATTGAGTTTTAACATGTATATTTATTGATTGCCTTGTTCTGATAATTTATGGTCAGCTGCCAAGAACAACTACGCCTTGCAGTTAAAGATGTTTTTTCAAGTTAGACTAAAAAAATAAGGTTTCTAAATGTAAAACACATGAAAAATAACACAGAATTCTTGTATTTGGGCGATAAAAGAAAACTGGGCAATTCATAATTCCCCAGGAGGTGACTTTCTGGAAGCTCCTGCCTGCCATTAATTTGCATAAAGTTTCATATGCAGACTGCAAGCAGTTATGAAAGTGCTGTTGAGGAATCTCTAGGTCCAGGATGTATTACGTAGTCTTGCCGGTCAGGTCAAACTAGAACATTGCATACTGGACCCTATATTTTTCCTGAAAATGTATCGACATTTATTCCTTTTGGGTGGAATATAAACACCCCCTTGATGGCTGCAAAAATCTGCATTTTCTGCTAACTTGGATATTTACAAACATTGAGCAGATAACCAGTTATGAATGCTAAATTGATTTAGGAGTCTTATCTTTGGGAAAGTTTTATTACACTTCCATTCCTGATTTAGGTCTCAGTAACAGAAGCAAAAATTGGTATTGTTAGTTGAAAGTATTGTAACAGCTACAAGACTCCAAGATCAAAGTGACAGCTAGTGTCTCAGATGGATGCAGAATTCATGGTAATTGCAATGAAAAAAAAAAGTTGACTATAGCTTACTTGCAATGAGGCTGTTTGTAATTCAGCCAGTTTATAAAGATGTCTTATCTCAGTGCAAATTTAGTGAAATGGTTAATAGGGTTAATGGTTACTAGCCCTTTTATTCCCAGTGCTGTCCCCAGAGCCATACATATCTTAACCTTTCAGCAAATTTAATATCACAAACATTTGACTATGAAGGCATAGTCTTCATATATGTAAAAGCTGATGATGCAGTTGTACCTTAGTTTGTCCTCATTTAGAACAGGAATGAAAGTTTTTCTACTCTTACATAAATAACATCATTAGCACACTAGACAAGGATAGCATCATTATGTAATATTATTTATACCATATGTAGTCTAGAGGACTGGAATGCCTTCAGCTTGTGGCCCCATCAGATACTGGAGAGAGTTAATACGTTCCTCTCCAAAGTGCTTTCCTAGCCAGTTGGTTAAATCCAAATCCCCATATTCTGCTTTGAGCAGTCATTACCATTCATGAAAATGAGTGGCCACAAAGCTTGGTAGAAATGAGAACTGGGGTTTGTTCTCTCAAGTTAAACTGCAGCCCCTCCAGAAACTGGGATTTTTATGCCACAAAGGGTAAGATACCTTATTATTTCACTCTGAAACTTGCTTATGGGTTTGCCCTGTTGTGCTCTTTATAATCTACTGCTTGCCAATACATTTCTTTGAGGATCATACAAAACTTTCTTTGGTTTTTAAGGGGTTTTCCCAATTCTTTATTTGAGCCATATTGTATATATTTTGTGGAAAGGAAAACAAACCCTAAGAACATATTAGTACAATTCTGTTTTTTTGTTGTACCTATATTTAGCTCTCAAAAAGCCCACCAGATGAAGTCAATGTTTCCTAGAAAAGCCAGAGAAACTTATTTTCCACCCAGACTTTCTAATGAAATAAAGGCTTGTCCCATTACCTGGCTCAAGTTCCTTTAATTGTGCTTTTAGATTTGCAGTGACATAAGACATCTTATATACTGACTGAATTATAGAGCTCCACTGCAAGTAAAACTTTAGTCTATCTTTTTTCATTACCATTGGCAACTACCTGCCAATAGGAATTATAACATTAACTAATTAGCAGTAACCACCAAGGCATAATCACTACCGAAGTCCTCAGTCAGTGTTTTTTTCTGGATATAGGGATTTGATCGTGAAGTTTTGAGGCACATGATCAAGGTCTTACTAATTTCTGGTCTGATAAAAACACACAGGCACATAGGAAACTTAAAGAAATCACATGTTTAAATTCCAGTTGTTCTGGTCATCAGTCTAACTACTGATTAAACACTGCAGGTAATTCTAGCTGTTGGGACTATTTCAGTATTACTTTGCAAATTATCTATACTGCATTGCATAAAACCAAAAAAATCTCAGACCGACTGCTTTGTTCTTTCACTGGATCAAGGTTTAAATAATATCTTTGCAAGCATCTGAGTACAGTACATTATTGAACCTGGATGGAGCATGTCCACGTATCAAAGCATACTACCCAGCTATGTCAGTATGTCATCTAGACATAGAGGGTTTACTACCACTTTGCATGGAAGTTGTATAACTTGTGACCAGCTGCTTCCGTGTGCACTGCATAACTGAAGGGAACATATGGCTTTAATTAAGTAGCCTATTCTAGCTGATTTTTAGGCATCTATCCACATGGCGTACAATATTTGTTGAATCCAAATCAAGTTTCACAGCTGTCTCTCGAGATAAACTGATTGACTGACATGAGCTGCTTTTAAACAGTCAGGTTAGTTCCCATAACCTCAGGAGATTCAAAGAATGGGAAAATGAAAAAAGGCTCAGCCGCATGCATGAAAGTCCATATGACTGGGCCATATATATATATGTTTATATATGTTTAACATTTCAGGCTAACCTTAATGGATCTCTGTAGCTACTGATGCTGGCACGCAACAACAGAGCCCAAATGATCAAGAAATCTCCGTGTTTTTCTGATTTGGCTGTATCATGTACAGTGGTTTGACACCAACCTGAACTTTTGCAGTAAGGACATGCATGGCAATTGTAAAGTGGAAAAGGATAATTATCAAAGTGCAGAACTGATGCCTCACTGGTTCACATCAGTGTAGATCTGTCTGGTATTAGCTGTTAGGAAAAACAGTAAAAAAGACAGCCACCAAATACAGTACAGCTCTTGTGTTAAATAAGAGCTTGTTTATCTGTTAAGTGCACTGAATAGCACTGAGTGAATCTGCATATGATTAACTCTGATCGTGGGATGTACTTGCTGATGCAGATGGAAAAAATAAAATAAGGTTATGAGATATGAAGAAATATTCCTAAATCTTATAAAGGTACAAGTGTATTTTCAGTAGTCTTTTGGAGCAGTTTGTGCTGAAAGAGAAGACAGATAATCACAGCTGATCTCACTGTATGTCCATAAATTTTACTAAAGGTTCATCTGTAAAATTAGAAGTTTAGTGTTTCATTGGCAGGATCGGGGAGCACCTTATGTATCTGAGCTACATCTCTAGGTTTGTTTCAAAAGGCTGTGTTTTATTCCACAAGACATAGAATGGGAAAAAAGGATTTTGAAAATAATTTTAGAGGCCATGAAATTCTTCTTGGGTAAATTAAGCACTTGGAAAACTGATTGAATCATATAATGAATTCTGACTTACTGATTTTCTATAGTATAGTGGTGATGGCAAGAGCCCAAAACTGACAAGTGCTGTGAGGGAAGGGTGAGAGCACTCAAAATGCCAAGTTTGGAACTCTGTAATTAATAAGCTATCTGTGGTCTCTATGAAGGTAAAGACTGTGATTTTGAGAAGATGTACAGTCCATGATTTATACATCTGTAGTAGACCTGCATTCTGTGACTTGTAAGACTCTTGAAAATACTGTGGTGAACTGGAATGTTATTTAAACCAGAAGAAATAGGCATAGTCAAAGGATGGAAGTGGAATATAACTTTCTTGGCACATCTACACTGAATAGTAAAATAAGCCAGACTGAGAGGAAAATGGGTGTGTGACCCTTAAACAAAGGGATAACAAGGGTAAATGTAACCAGTAAACCCCTCAAGGCTTACTTGATCGTGGGGTTTAGGTGTGGAAGAGTTTCCTTAGACAGGATGGTATAGCAGTTGGGAAAGATCTTTATTACTAAAAATGGTCTTTGAAAGTCTCTTATTGTTTTTTATGTTATATTCAACTCTTGTAATGACTTCTGAATTTTAAAATCAAGAACTTGCTCCTTTTTTGCTAGAATACTTTTTTTTTTCATATTTAAGCTTATTTAGTATTTAGTTTGAACTGTGACGTAAATAAATATCAAATGCCAGATTTAATCAGAGCTAATAAATCCAAAGGAGATGATGTTTCAAATAAAGCTTTTCATGCCTCCAATTCAGGACAGTCATGACAAGAACTGACCTTTTATTCTGTGTTTGTGTAGCTCTTTTTTGCACTGGGGATTATGACAACAATTCTTAAATGCTGTGTTAATACAAATAATAAATAACTCTGTCCTGGCACAGGGCAATAGGAAAAACTTTTGAGAGGTAATCACAGTTTTTTTTGGCTGCAGGAGGCAGTGTTTTTGTAGGACAAGTAATGCAGCTTTCTCTGTTCAGACCAACATTTCTAACCAAATAGAATTAATCTTTTAGAATTAATGTCTACACAATTAGATTCAGAAGCCTGGGGACTCTTTTCCCAGGGTTTTATATTTGGAATAACATATACCTGCATATTTTATGGTTCTATCAGTTAGCAGCTAAATCTTTGCTGTTTGGAAACCATCACAAGATATTATTCTCAATAATTATGATTATCAATTATTATTATGAAATAAATGATTGTGTCAATGATAAAATGACTGTGTATCCGGCTGACACTAATAGTGGTTAATAAACTGAAAACAGTTCTTTTATAGAGAAGTGTTTAATATTGAAATCTCATGTTAGAAGTACTTCTAATCTGTGGTCAGGGATTCTGAACTCTTGAATTTGACTTGTATAATTGTGTTTTAGTAAGCGAGCTCTGCCCAGTTTCAAGGGGAAGAGTATGATGGAAACTTTACACCAGTGTTACAGAAGACCAAATTAAAAAGCCAATGTGATAATAGGAGAAAGAATTGGCTGGTTTAATCTAAAATGGACTGCAAGTATCAGCAATGAATTTTAGTGCTGACAAGGAAGAATAACAACACAAAAGTGACTTTAAACTTGCATTTCCCTCAGAGTTCCTTGAACACTGTGAATTACTGAGAAACAACCCTATATGTTTCTACCTGGGATTGGTTTGCTTGTGCTCTCTCTACAGTTCCAGTTTTCCGTAGTTCAAGAATGAGAAATTCTGTTTCACTGAGGAACAGTGTGTGTGTTACCTGCCAGTATGGATAGGAGGTTTGGGGTTTGTTTCTGTTTGTTTTGGTTTTGGTTTGGTTTTTGGGGTTTTTTTTGTGTACTTTATCCAGTTAGGTTGTCTTGGTTTGATTTATGAAACTGTGTTTTCAGTCCCCCTGTAGAGTCTGTGCTTGGCTGTGAGTTGAGTCCGAGGTACTCTCGCTTGTTCTGCTTTTGACTCTCAGGAGGTTCATGTGTTGGTACAATTACCAGTGTGACCAAGGAGTTTGCTCCCCTCCCTGCTATCTGCTTCACCTGTAGATCATTTCAGCTTCATCTCTACAGCTCATCAAATTTGCTGTGTATGTAATTCCCCCTATTTGACATATCTGTATTTTGCAGATTCCATTTTTTTTTTCCAGTGGGATGATGTCGAATGGCTGAGAATAACCACAGGCATAGGAGAATAAAACTGCAGGGCCACCTGTGTAGTTACTGGGGGCATTTTTGGTAGACTGGGACTGAACCAGCTGAAACTTGTTTTGTGTCATGGTTATGGAGGAGACTTCAAATTCAGGCCAACGCCTCATCTACCTCACAAAATTCAGTGCAGACTTTCTTCACCTGAGGCCAGGAGCAGGCCAAAATGGAGTCAGACTGTGTGAATAGAGTTGAAGCAGAGTTCAAGGTAATAGAATGATGAAGAAAAACACTGGGCAACTCTAAGACACCGCTCAGTGTACCAACTCCCCCTGTGAGACCAGGAGCCTAATACTTACTAAATACTGTAATGCACTTTAGCACTATTAAAGTCAAAGAAAGCATTCCTGTGGACTTTAATAGAGTCCACACACAGCCTTTGAGATTTTAGGTAAAAGGATTGGTCAAGGAATCCATTAGTGCTCTCATTACCATTATTATTCTTTTATTAAAAAAATAAAAGTAAAAAAATCAAACGGAAACAACAAACACCATTTAGTAAACACATCTGAGCTAGTATTTTGACTATTTACAGTCTCATTTTTATTTCTAGTGGTTTCTTGCAGTAGTGAAATCTTGATGGAGGAGTGGAAAAAAACAAATAGCATAAAACCTTAAAGAAGTCGCTTTAAAAAGAAACAGCAACAACAATAGTTCAGGCGATTCTATATCTGTTTTTTAGCAGTAATAGACATTTTACAATATTAATTATTTGTGTATGCAAGTTATTATGTACAAAATCATTCTTCTAAATTCTTACTACATTAGGCATGTTAAATAAGGCTATCTAGACCATAATATGTTTCTTTATTCAGTGTAGTCTCACAATTGAACCTCTGTTTTCTAATGATGGGGTGAAAAACATCTATTTAAAACATGTCAAAGAAAAAAATAAGAAAAAGTGTGAATATATGAGAAGAGAGATATTTTATAACTAATGTCAAAACCAGAATTTCAGTGGAATGATGATTTATTTTTGTTACTGTTGTAGGGATAAAAGTGCTATTTACTTAATGCATAGGTATTTTTGATCATTAATTCCACCAGTATTAAATGTTGTATATTTAAAAAAGCAAGCGTAGAGAGCAGAATAGACTTCAAATGAATTACATTTTAGACATTTGTATAGCCAAAAAAATAAAAGAAGTCTTTAGAAAATGCTTTTGAGAGATTTCTTAAACTTTACTGGTTTTGTTGCAAAGAATTGAATGCTTATTTTTTGGAGTAAAAGAATACTTCTGAAAATACATATGACACATACCTGATATGCATTAGGATGGTTTTCACTACAGTAGCTTCACAACTGCATTATATCTATTAAAGTAAACATGGGTACTTGTGTTCACAGTACTTTTATCACTGTGAAAGCTTTTACAATCTGCTGTTTTACTTCACAATTAAAAGCTTTTTCTCTTTAATATTGTTCTTAAGATAAATGAAGCTTCAAAATGTTTGTCTTTTGTTACAATCACAATCTAGCGTAATTGAAAACAGAAACTTAAGTAGAGGAAATTTTTTTATAAGGGTAAGAAAAATTGATCAAGTAATCAATTGGATATGAATATTTTTAGTAAGTCTTAATTTGATTCTCAAGAGCACTTCCTTCCGTATTACTGGTGATAGCCTGAAGTAGAAAAGTGAGCAGCTTTTCTCAAGGCAAGGTGAGGAAAGCATTGCAGTAAGTTAGTTAGTGAAAATATTGCTGCTCTGAATTTGTTACTTGGATATTTTTAGGATGGTCTTCATTATAAAAAGAATGCCAACAAAAAATAAATTATGTTTGTAACTAACAACTTTTACTCTAATCAGTAGCCCTAAAGCTATGTTCGTCCAAGTCACATAGATTGAAGTTACAGAACTGAATGTTTCTTTTTACCTTCTAGATAAGTTAGCCATTTATTTCTTGGTAGCTTAGAGGGTGAATCTGTAATATGAAGAGCTAAAGTTAATTTTATTCTTGTTATCCCTTGCAGTATTTTTCAATGGCACGTACAATACTTCCCATATATGTTGTCTCATGTTTCTTCGTTTTGCAATTGCTTGAAAGCACTCTATTAACCTAATCAAGAGCTTTTAAAACTACTTTATTCATTATATATTATAGCATATTAGTTGGCAAAAAAGTAAACTACTAAAATGCTGTATATGTAGTTGTCCTAAATTGGAGGTTATAAAGTCAGTTTTGTCCAGTCATTTTTTTAATATGTATAGATTCATTCTCTGATGTATTCATCAGAAAAGAGACTCCATCAATAACATTTATTACGTCTGCTGATGTAGGCTTTTGTAACCTCTGCTGAAGAGGCTTTCAGGAAAAAAACGTGAATTCTACACCCATTAGCACTGTTGAACTTTGGGAACATTCTTCTGTGTTTGATCTGTCTCTGTGAGCATCGCTGCAAGTAACAGGGGTTTGTCCCTATTTATTTGTTTTCAAATAATTCCGTATGGAGCCTCTCATACAAGTGGAGGGTCAAGTGAGAAGGGTAGTGAAGGAGTGGAATAAATGCACAGAAGTGCAGTTTCCTTTAACTGAGGTAAATTTTGAAACCTCAGCCTACTGTGATTCAGTGGCTGAATTACTAGAGCAGGAAGTCTAAATTAATGTTTTTCTCTTTGCCTTGCTGGCTGAGGGTTTTTTAAAGCAGGTTAATCATCCTATTTCAATCTACATGTTCTGTTTTACTTGTATTATTTATCCTAGTGCTTTAAAATACATATATTTAAAATGATTAAGAGTTTAAATTGGCAATACTAATCCAGTAGGTTAGAGTGCAAACACATATGCTGAGTGTAGAAAGCCTTTAGTAACTTTTAAGATTGATTAGTTAAAATAAATAGCTATTCTGTGATGTCCAGTAGCTAGAGAAGGTTTAACTACACAGCATTTTACTGTGGATGTTTCATAAGATTTAGCATTTAATAAATTGAACTTTTAGTCATGTTTAAAAGAGGAGCAAGAGTAATTTGTATGCATTGGCTACTGATTGTAAATTATAAATCTGTGGGATTGAGTTCAAATTTCTAATTGGTGGGAAAAAAATCAGTAATTAACTGGGAGTACAGAAATGATTTTCTATCAAAGCTGTCTTCCACAGAGAATTCTACTAAAGCTGTTCATGATTATAAGGGTTATGATACATGGAAACACTATAATTTGTATATAAATGTCAGCATGGTATAATCTTATTATAAAATGCTTTTGTAAATTAGAATGTTCCAATTGGGTGAAATGGTATGTCAGGTAACTATCAGGTTGCAGAAGATAAGGATGCCTTGAGAAGCAGGGGAGGTGTAAATCAGAGGCGGGAGGAACAAAGCAAGCGAAATAAGATATTTGCATTCTCTGTAGCTGCAGTCTGATGGATGCCTACAGAAGCATAAACTTCAGGGTGCTGTAGTGTTCCAAGTGCCTGCAGTTCTGCAGGGCTTTTTGGGCAACTACACTTACGATCATTAGATTATCTGATTTTTCAATTGAAATTCATGTTTTATGTCTGTTTACTCTTCTGTTCTAAATATTCTGTGAGGTATTTAGCTCTTATGAAATATGGGGGTTTTTTTAAAAAATTGAATTCTTTATACTTCACATTCCTTTTCAGCCAGAGGAATCAAACCTTTACTTTTGTGAGTCAGCTACTAAACAGATTAACAATTACTAGATAGCCAACATGCAGCCTTACCGACTTCCTTATTTCACTCATGCCTTCATTTCCTACAGTGGGCAAAGTGATATCTAAATTAAAAAAATGACTATGGAAGTTTACAAAAATATATTTGTAGAGAAAACTTGGATTGGTGGGAGGACATTTCTTTGGTGCCTTTTTTTTTTTTTTTCCAGGGGAGTGGGTAGATGGTGGAGGAAAGGATTGGTGATCCAGTTCAGGTAGAAAGTCTACATCAATATTTGACTTTTTCACAGGTATACTAGAAGAGTTTAGCCATGTGTAGAGACAGTGTTGAAAGAAAAGTAATCTATGTCCCTGGGGACTGTCTGGGTACTGCTTTCTATTGAGTAGTATTATTTTACCATATTGATCTGTAGTTTTTCATCTGTTTCAGACTTTAAAGTAGAAAGAAAACTTTATTATAAAAAAAATTACTCATATTATTAAGTTACTAAGAAATATAACTGCCTATCTTTCTTCTCCTTTTTGAAGTTTCTATTTCTGTCTTATGTACTGTGAATTTATAAAAATTTCACTATAGATATTGTCACGGTATTCTACAGTTAAGTTGTAGAAGTGTTGACATGATATAGTTTAGTAGTATCGGTTTGCATGAGGTCAGTGGTCAGAATCTGTTTGGTCTGTTGTGGGCAAATGAAGAAACAACATTAAACTGCAATGAAATTGATAACGGTAACAACTGGTTTCTTTATGAAAACAGTAATGTAGTAAGATTCCATTTCTTTACAGTCCTATGTTATGCTGCGTTAAAACTTCAACTGAAGATGAATTGCTAGTGGATCTGTAAAATAATAACCCACATATCTAAATGTTCCAAGTACTGTAAGAACTTCAGTTCTTCATTTCATTTCCTTTTGCTTGAAAATTGTAAAATATAACCTTGCTGAAACTCTATGTGCACACGTATTGGTATTATGGTAAATTCATTTTTACAAAAAAGTGCTAAAATGAACATCTTAGAGAAGATGCTGTGTTTATTTGAGCAGCAAATGAAGAATCAAATGATTACTATATGTCAGTAGCAATTTCTTTTAAATTCAGTAGTAGTACTCAGCCAGGCAAGGTGACTTTCAACACAGGTTTCTAATATTTGCCCAGCCACATGGAATTGGGCTTGGTGCTAGAAACAGACCTAAAAAATTCAAAAATGTCGTGAATGGTGCAAAGCAAATTAACCTTCCCTCAGTTCTCTTGCTTTGTTGCTCATTCTCATGATTTTTCACTCCTGTGTTTCTGCACAGTGTTCCTGAAGGCAGAATTGACTGCCTTGTCCATGTCACAGTCTGAGGAATATGGGTGCAGGGAGAGAGCTTCAGGAAACAGCTGGAACAAGTGAGTAGATGGGAGCAGAGAATACCAGAGAGGCATAAGGTTTATTAAAAAGGAAAAAATAAATTTTATATATGAATATATTAAGGAAAGCACAGATACAGGATGTCACAATACCTAGGAAAGACACCTTGCTAAAGCCTCAAAATAGCAGGAGATAAGTCACACATCAGATTAAAATTTTGCGCATACCTGGCAAGCATTAATAGCTTTTTTCCCTTACCTGGGTCTCCCCATTCTGTGTCACCTTCAAATACACAGACCAGGGGACCATAGATTAGGTCTATACACCAGTTAAATCAGTCCTTGGACCATTTTGAATGTCTTAAACTAATTTATCCTTCTCTTCACATTCTTATACAGGAGTTAAACATATGGGCTTTTATCCCTTAAGCTTCCAAGCACATTTTTTGAAGCAGAGTTGCAATCTAGTGTGGGCAATTATTCACTGAATAAACAGGATTTACAGTGTTGTTTATTTATAGACTTTTATATGACTCTCTTTGCAGTAGAAATGGTTGCAAATTAAAATAATTTCACAGTGAGGTTCTATATAAGAAAACAGTATTCCCATTTTACAGAACTGAGAACCTGAGAACAAGAATTTTAAAGCAACTAAATCTCCAGGAAATCATGTTCTGTAATGAATTCGCTTGAAGAAGCACAGGTAGCACTAGATGATAGTCTAGAAAACCTCTTATTTTGAGTTTTTATGTTGGCATTCTGCAGAAAAACATTGCATTTAAAACTATATATCCAATTTTACTCTTTTGAGAGAGTATTGTGCTACTGGGGAGTTCTGCAGATGCACAAGGCTGATGTATCAATCTGTGTCAATCTTCCTGAGTTCAAAGAGTGACTTGAAATCAGACTGGTTGTTTTCTATCTGCTCCTATTTGGTATATTTAGCAAGACAGTTGTTGTATGAACATGACAGGATGGGATTAGTGGGAGATCCTCAGAACTTATCGAAAATGTATTAAGACAGTTTCTTTTGCAGCCTTGCTACTGTCAGTTTTGTTGGGTCTGAAATTCATGGACAAAATGCTTAGTTTCATGAGTTTTTTTATTTGGAGTATTTTGTGTTTTGTTTTTTTATTAAAGGGTAAAATGTATCTTCCATAATTTTGAAGGGTTTGCAGGATAAAAGGCCTTTAAGTCATTTTATTTTGCCTACATCCATTGAAAAATGTTAAATCGCTTGTGAATTTTTTGCAAATCCAGTTCTTTGTCTAGCGACCTTGTTGGGGAAAAAAAAACCCCACTTATTTATTTATATTAAACAATATTCAATCAATTAGTATGATAGTGTACATTTTTGTAGACAAAACATGGAACTTGAAATAAAATTGTATTAATTCCAACTGTAAGCAATCAATTAAAGAAAGAAAGTCATTGTGGAAAACCCAGTATAGTCATAAGTAATAATTCTTATACCTGATGTGAATGAGAAAAATTAACTTTTACTTTTAATTAAATATCATGCCAAAAGGTATTCAAGCCATTCTGACATATGTAGAAGATAGAATAATAAAGTACAGACCCAGTCTTAATCACTCTGCATTATTAAACATTAATATACTGTCATTAACAGTACCTGTTATAATCCATGTCATTTTGTGCCTTGCAAGTGAAGCACTCATCTCCTTTCAAATACTAATCACAAAAGCAGATGCTTAAGGTTCCTGATTAACCCTTATATTGCCATGCTTTGCACATGCGTTTCCAAAGGGAGTCTAAGCAGTGTCAGTGAGGTATATTATAAAAAACCAAGCATGTTATGCCTTGGCTGTGGTCTGGAGGGCTTCTCTAATTATATTTTCTGTTGATCCAAATACTAGATTCTGATTTGGATCCATTTCACAAACTCATTTTGCCTAGGATTGACCAAGGTCCCTAGAAATGTGGTGACTTGCAGTCCTGCAAGAGCTCCCTTTTTTTTTCTTATTTTTTTTAAAGTTGTTTATTTAATTTCTTGAGATTTGAGGATGCAATGTGCTGCCACGATTTGCATTGAGGAACTGGAGTTGACACATTACTTTCTGGGTGTCAACTGAACATTAGACGTTGTAAAATTGCCCACTTGGCATGAATAAAATAAGTCACCATGCAATAAAATGAGATTATGTTCTGCTCTTTAGACTACATAAAGCTTATTGTCTGTATGTAGGGGTTGTAACAGTGTAGTATTTTTTTTCCCCTACCTTTCTCTCTCGTGTTAAATCATTTAACATTAAGTCTTATTATACCTCTTTGAGGTAAGTATGTAATTGTCCCCTTGTTAGATTCAGTTAGATTCAGAATAGAAAAAGTGTGCAGTTAAATCCAAATCTGGGCAATTTGAAATACTGATGTTAATGTGGTCTCAATCATTATGCCTCTACTTAAATCTCTTACAGGAATTTTTAAGCATTGTGGAAGATAAATGGTTTTCATTTTTTTAAGTATTTATTAATTTTACTATCCTCCATAGCTGGACAGTTATACACACTCATACAGAACAGAAATTACATGTGTAAATACTAAAATACAGGAAAATACTTCTGAAGTTTACTATATTAGCAAAATGGAAAATGAAGGACATTATTTTTCATATATGTCGTAATGGTAGAGATTTATGCATACTAATACCAGATGAATCGTAATAACAGAAGCTAAGTCATTTTGAGGCAGAGGTGTATGAATTACTTTTTTTAGTTGACAGTTTCCTTGTAAGTAACTTGAGCAAGGTCACAAAGACACACTAGTACTTTTTAACTCCCAAAATGTGCTAAATGACCATAAAACACCCTGCCCTTCACTGTAGGCACATCTTGGATTTCAGCACAGAAATTTATGGTTCACTTGCTGTAGAAGCTACTGCTTTAGTTTTAAGACTTGATAGGAATAGTTTTGCCCAGTGCCATACTAAAATGTGCAGGTTAGATAGGTTTCATATTATTATAGGAAGACTGGTTTTTTCCCTGGGTTATCAGTTCCAATTCTTTATAGTTTTATCCACGTTTACACTTACCTCTGGAATAATAGTGCCCAACATCATTCTCTAACCTTGAATAAGCTCAAGAGATAATCCTCTGTAAAACAGTGTCTTCACTCCTTCCCTGTTTTCTGTCCTCAGCCATCTTCACTGATTTTAAATATGTTCCCTAATGAAATAAAATATACATGAGCATATAGGAGTATTTTTGTGTGAGCATCAGACTTATTCCTGAGTGAAGTGAAAGAGATGTGGAGATAGCAGTAATTTGTGAAAATCAGTAGCTGGTGTAGGACAGAGGCTGTTTTTGAAAGAAAAGCAAACAGAATTCAGCTGTGAATCTAATTCATAGCAATACTGTATTAACTATCATACATTTAGTTTTGAAATATCTACAAGGTGGCGCAGTGTCTTGGCCACCGGAGTTGCCTTGGAGGTTAGAGGGTTTTAAGTATAATAGACAGGCATGTAAACATAAGACAGACATATCAGTAAAAAATGAGTTTCCATTAGTTCTACTGCTTGGAAAACAGTTTATCAAAGTTTATTTATCCATACCATTTTTTAAATCTGTTTCTTTGAGTACCTCATTGACATAATACTCTTCTATAAACAGTGCTTTTGTTTTTTATTTATGTTCAACCTTCCAGCCCTTGACAGCTTTAGTGCAGCAATGACTGTTCCAGTCCTTTCCTGATGTCTTCATAGTTTGAATTCTTTACCACTTGATCCTAAAATACAAGTGTCTTTTTGAATTTTTGGTCTTCAGATATAAGTAGCTGTCATTTTGAGGTTTCTTGTGGGTCCTCATTCTGAATTTTTCTTTCCCATTTTAATCAGTGCTGTCGTTTGCAGGTCTTCCTTGGTGTGCCTGAAAAGATAGGTGTCATTCATTGATCTGTTTTTTCAGTATCCTCCTACATAGGACAAACATTCCATTTTCATCTCATAATGTCAAATCTATCATGGGTTTCAGGTCTAAATGGGGCAAATTCAGGAGAAATGTGCCTTCTTTTGAATTCCTGAACCATTTACACTATCTGCTGTTGTTACAGCTGCCCTATACAAACGGGAAATGTGAAAGGCTTTACTTTCCCAGCTATGGTAGGTATTACAGGCGACAGATGGATGCCATCACCAAATATTTATACCTCTGCTCAACATGAAACATCCCTGTCATCTGCATGTATATGTAATTTATTCTCCTTTGTGTACCTGATCAGTTTAACAATCCAAGCAATATTTGTGTTTCTGATGCCATTTACTGAGCCGAACTTATTCTTCAAAGTATAGTGGTACCCAACTGTACGTTTATCAGTTACTGAAAACTACTTGATACTTTTAGCTCTGTGGACAAAAATATGTTTGGCTCATGTAAACTTCATCTCTGCTAGCTCATTTTACATATAGTTGTACTGCTAAATCCTTTTAAGACTTGCCAGGTTCTCTCTGTAAGGTTGAAATGTTCTAGACATACTGCAAAAGCAAAGTAAGAGCTTATTTAGCAGGTTTTTGACAATTACAGCTGTGTTTGGGATTACATGCTTCTTTTTTTTCCCCGTGAATTTCATTTTCTGTTTCAAGCAAACTGCTCTCCTTTGGTCAGTTCCTTGCATAAGTCAAACAATAGCCAACTGCTAAAGGTAACACAGCTTTTCCATCACAAATATTCCTACGGTTCTATGTGACTCTTTATATATAAATCTTGATAATCTGGAGTCTGTAATATGTTTACAGGCCATTTCCTGAACCTATTGAAGTCTGTAGTAGACTTTTTGTCTCTTTGTTCTTGTTTCAAGGGCACCAAATTTGTCTTCTTGCTTCCCAGATTATTTGGCATATGCAAAAGGCATCCATCTTAAATGTCCTAAAAGACTGTAGTTGATGGTCTTTTGTGCATTGTATTGAACAGTGGTAGGTACATTATTGAATTAGCCCAAGTTATCCGCAACTTATCTATACCAGTGAATGTGTAGGGAACAGATCATTTGGTAGAACTAATTAAACTGCAGCTGGCAACATTTTCTCTAAAAATTGGTACTATTGCATGGTAGGTGAACAAAAAGATCTTGGACCATTGGATGGGTGCTAATACAGAATCCAGTATTCTTACTGGAACATAAAGTTTAGTATGTATCATAAGATTCATTTTTTTAAAATGAGTTGTTTTTTTGGTTTTTGGGTTTTTTCAGTTAATCTGTTCTGTTTATGGAATAGTGTCTGTCTTTCGGGGCTTTTTTTCCCCCAATGTTCAGAAAGATAAAAATGATAAATAAAACAGCAAAGTAATGTTTGTGTTGCATGGATGGACATTTATTAGCAGGGAGCATTTTTAAGAGAAACAAAATGTATTTATGTCCTAGTTTTCATTTGGAACTTGAAATTGCAGATGTTTGCACCGAAATCCTGATTGCAGAATTTCTGCTCATTCAAACGGAGGACAACATTGTCATTGTAACCTTTGTGTACAATCAACAAACCAACTGAGCTCTAGCTGCTAAACATGCATAATGAAAATCTGTGGAGATTTAAGGACAAGAACCAATCACTGAAATCACATGGAAAATAATTTCAAGTAATGAGTGCAAAGATATCTTAATCTGTCTTGGACAGTCTGTAAGCAGAAAAATATTAATTCTGTTGGAAAAAAATAGGTGGTTAATAATTATTAGTGGTACTAGAGTAATGAATAATTTAAGTGAAATTTTCTTAGGCAAGATCATTGCTTTGGATCTTCAGATGTAGCTGAGGCACACTGTTTGTAAAGATGCCAGGCAAAGTTGAATTAGAGCTATTTTGTTGTTCCATGGTTATGGACAGATAAGGTTTGTAAAGCCCCAGTTGATTGTACCTAGCCATCGCTGTGTTCATAAAGTGTTGAGTAATTCCTGCAAAACCTCCATAGTAGAATAACATTTTTTTTTATTTTTTTTTTTTTTTGATTTTGTGGACCAATTGTGTTGTCTGGGAACAAGAAGAAAGAGGAAGATGTTGATACAATCCGTGTGCAGTTTTGCAGCACAGGTCAGATGAAGATCTTTTGCTGCACAGGGTTACCACAGCAGCAAGCAACAAGTAAAATGGGTCTGGGAAACTGGGGCTTGTTTTCATCGCTGTGCGCTTTTTTTTTTTTTTTTTTCCTCCAGTTGTTACATGAAATAACAAAGAAATTAACACAGTTTTCCTGAAACTCAACTATCTGCCATTTTCATCTCCAGGAACATTTTTTTATTTCAAAAATAATTCAGTACAGAGCTGGATTATTGATGACAATTCTCTATAAACATGAGCTTTTCAGATCAGGATGGACAACTGTTTAGACGTTCATGCCTGGGAATCATGCCACTACTACCCACAGCCGACGCACATACATGGCTATTTGGCTGTGTAGCTCATGCCATCTGTTCAGATGGCATCTTGCCTGCTCACAAATTGGTTAGACCTGTGCCAAGAGCAATTGCTCTAGATGGTTACACTGCAAAACACTGCAAGTGGTTCCTATTTTGTATGAAGACTCTCTCTTTTGGACACCACTTTAACACTTTGTTATATCCTGTGGACATACCTGTTTACTGCAGTGATTGGATATAGAAAAAAATCACGTGCTCATCTAACTCTCTTTTACTACTGAAGCTACCTTTTCTAAATCCTAAGAGGGGAAAGTAAAACATGTCATTTGAGTTAAAGGTGTTTCTCCTTATCTTCCACCTGAAAAATATTCATTCATTACAAGTCCGTAAGAACTAATGAAAAGCTCACAGAATTTAACAGGAATATTTACACTGTTATCAGTGTAGAGTTGTAAATTAGAGATTAAATTTTGTGCTTGCTGTGGACAAAGTCAAGTCAACTGGCAATTGCTGCTTGTGGTTGGTTGATTAATTGCTTTCTGGAATAAGTTTCTGAGAGGAGTAACAGGTTACAGAATTAAATTCAGCTGAGGTATACAGTAACCGAAAGTTATCACCAGGTGACATTTATACAACCTATAGAATAATTCTGCTGACTCTTCTCTATTGAATAGATATCTATGTCATACAATTGGCACATTTGTTGACAGCCTCAACTGTGAACCATGGAAGTGAACTTATTGCTTGCCAGCAGAAGCAGCTCCTGTAGGTAAAAGCCAAAGGATATTGGCAAGGAAACCTAAGCTCAGTGGATAAATATAGGACTTTATGTAGAAAATGCTGTCATCCTGCCAGTTTTCATATCCACTTGAATAATTTCAAAATCAAAACTGAAATAACATTTTTGTTACTTGCAAGAGCTACAATGTAGAGTTCAGAGTATGGGCTAGTGTAAAACAATTATTGCCTTTTGGTCTTTGAGTCTAATTAACTGTAGGAGTATTGTTATTTTCTTTCTGTGGACTTCTCCCTGTGCATGAATGTCACTGCTCACTTTGAGCATGCTTAGTTGAATCAGGATGATATCATTTACGTGGGTGAGTTTCCATATATTTGTTAGTGGGAGATACGATATTTTGCTGATTATAATCTGGAAATGTTGCCAAGGCCCTTCATCTGAGCTTTGCATAAGTGATCCTGACTAGGTTTTGATTCCTAGAGGAAACCCAATGGGAAAGAGCTGGATAAATCTTAGAAAGGAAAACAAAGAGATCAAAAGTCAGAGCTGTTTGGAGAACAAGATGTAGTTTGCCTGTAATTTGGGTGGGTATTTTCTTGTTTTCACAAATCACTACAAAGTCCTGAGTACATTTAAGTTCATTATAAATTTTATGTTACGAAGCTCGCGTGTTGTGAGGTGACTCATAAAACTGACGGCCAGAATCCTGACCTACTGAATATCTGTAAAATATTTCTCATTAATTTAAAGGAGGCTAAGTTGTTATTTCTTGGTGAAATTTTCACTCGTAGAACAATTGATACTTGTTCCCATGATTTAAACCATTTTGTTGCATTACTCATAAGAGCTGAAATTTTGTCTAAGGACTATATCCATTTTGAAGAATGTAGAGAATGCTTTAGGTCTGTCACTGTGCATTCACACAAGACTGACACAACCTTTTATCCCATTTTAGTATGTCAATCAAGCAGCATTGCATGTTCCTTTTTCTAATAAGGGTTAATAATTGAAATTTTGTTCAATAAAAACATGACAAAAACTATAGAGGTGAAAAAGGTACCGGTAATGATTTTTCAGGAATTGACACATTTTGTATTTTTGCATTGATCTGTAGGAAAGATGGTTAATACTGAGATCTATTGTGTTCACACTGAAGCTTTGTGGTGGTACAACTGTCCCCCCCACCCCTCCTCCTCAGTCTATGCTATGATCTCAGAATAAACTGCAGAAATGGCAGGACATACCCATATACTGCAGTAGTACCATTAGGCTAAAAAGCAGTATTTTACATCTACTTGTATTTTCTTGGTAGAAAATTGTCTTCCTTCACCTTTTTGTGCGGCACAAACATGATAGGAGTTTGGGCAAAGTAAAAGCTGCTAAACTCTCACAGGTCTAGTGTGCGCTGCATTCTAAGCTGAAAATTGGACATAGCTGAATGCTGAGTGAGCCTTTAGCTGAGGCATTCTGAAGTAATTTGAATAGTGGTATTCTTCAAAAATCCCTGAAACATTGGGAACTGATTTGTTTTACTTCCATGCAAATGAATGGGAATTTTCCTTTCACTTCACTGGGAGTAGGGTTGAACGTTTCTTGAGTTGACCAGCACAAAGTAACTTTTATAGGCAGAAAAAGCAGAGGTTTTTTCAGCTCCAATAAGTTCATTTTTAAAAGGCACTTTGCTGTAACCATGTAAACCTATGTAACCCTACATTTTGTTAACACTGAACTTTAATGAGTCCTGATAAGAAGCCAGTCAGTGGATATCCATTTAGCTAGTGATGATCTGAACTCCAGCTGATTGTCCTAGCAGCTGTGTGACTTCATTACCATTAGAAAGGCATAGAGCCAAGCCAGCTGGAATCCAAAGAGGCTACTCAATTCACATAGCATGTCAGTTTCTTGGTTTACTTATCAGAATTACAAATTACTCCTATTAAAAACAAACAAACAAAAAATAACCTACGAACAAGATTCTTTATGAAGATATATATTTTTTAAAAAATATTCAAAAGCATTATTATACCAAATGGAGGCTATTTTGTCATATGGATATTGAGGAATTTTTGTGCCATGTTATAGCTGTTTATATCTCTTTAATGAAAACTAGACATAATATTTGCACTTCTAGGTACAAACATAAAAATGTAACTTCTCATTTCTTAGTTAAGAAAAACCATTTTGTTATCTTTTGTATTAATGTTTTGAGAACACATTTTTAGTTTGTCTTGTTGTTAACAGGGAAAAAAAATGCTGCTCTTTGACAATACAGGTTTGTGGAAGACACCCAATAGCTGTTGCAATGTATTAAATTTAACTGCTGGAGGCAATATCACTGAGGAATGATTCTGTTGCTGGCTGTGGATATTTTTAAAGCACAGAATGGTACAGAGTGTGAGTGGTGAATACAGAGACCTTACCACTGATTTGCACCTGCAGCACACAACAATCTTCTCCTTAAATAAAAAGTTTATATATAAAAAAAAAAAAAAAAAGGACAAGGGGAGCAAATTGAAATTTACAAGAAGGTCATGAAAGGAGACCTGTGAAACTACTGCTTTTAGATTGGTGCAGGCTCACCTCAATACTGTCTGCATTTCTGGGCCCCAAAATTCAAGAAGTATTTTTAGGTACTTACATGCATCCAGAGGAGGGCAACAAAACTGGTGGAAGGGCTGGAAGGTATGTCCTGTGAGGATCAGCTAAGGGCACTGGGTTTGTCTTGGTTTGAGTAAAAGAGTAAAAGGAGCAACCTCGTTCCTCTCTATAGCTTCCTGAGGGAAGGGACATGGAGAGGGAGGTGCTGATATCCCTGGTATCCCATGATGCATGGAAATGGTACAAAGCTGAGTTACAGGAGCATTAAACTGAACATTAGGAAACGTTTGTTCAGGGAAGGAGCCACCAAACCCTAAACCAACCTTCCTAGAGAGATAGATGGCTGAAGCCGCATGCTTGTCAGTGTTTAAGAAGCGTTTGGACAAATCCCATAATAATTTACTTTATTTTTTGTTCAGCTCTGAAGGGGTCAGGCAGTTGGACGAGGTGGCCCCTGTAGGTACCTTCCAACTGTTGTGTTCTGTTCTATTCTACATGGTCCCAGGAACTAGCTTTCTAAGCTTGTGTCTAAAGTAAAATTTTATTAATGAATCTATAATATTCAAGCAAATGAAGAGGATATAATATGCTTGAAACTTGGAGAAAATATAACTGTGGAACCAGAATGTGTAAAGACTCATCTTATTGGTTAAAAAATGTTATTGCTGGTTCATGTTTGCTTTTTTTCCATGTACTATAAAGGAAATACACATAAAATGGACCAGAACATAAGAAGGACTTTCTGAATTAATTCCTTTATCATTAATCCCCTTCATTGGTTCTTTGTATGCACTAGTATCATATACGTGTGCAGTCATATCTGCTTTCTTATCTACCTTTTCTTCTGTATTCCTTCCCAATGAATCTTTTATCCATTCTTCAGGAAAACATAAGTTTCCTCATAAAAGTAAAGGAAACAATTTGCTATGCTGCTGCTGACAATGAAAAGGTGTGTTGCATCCATAAATATTACTGAAATTGGGCCTTCTCTTTCCTGGGTGACTGTTTCAGACTTTAGCTTATTGTGTAAAAGGTTAAAGCAGCAGTACTGTACTCTTATTAGGAAAAAAAATAGAGGAAAAGTACTAAAATACACTTGAGGTGTGTCTACCTGTTGAATTAGTATGTATAGTTTTGGTCTTCTCAGTTCACAGATGTTATCAAAATGGAAAAAGACTTAGTGGAAGTCAAGCAGAATTATCAAAGATATGGAATAGCTTCAATCAAAACAGTTATGTAGGCTAAAATACTCTGGTATAGAAAACACAGCAAAGCTGAAAAGGTCTATGTAAGCATGAGTTTGAAGGAGACAGTGGCTGGTGAATTTACATTTGCTGTTTCTTCCAGTATAGAAACTGAAAGGCAGCAAATTAAGCTACTAGATTCCAGATTCAAGGTAAAAAAAAGAAAGCATTTCTCTATACAGCATGTAAATAAACTGCAGAACTCCAAAGATGCCTACAGTGCGTTGGATCAAGGGACCATGAAAGTCACAGAAGGGACATTTGGTAAGAACTATTCAACAGAGACCTCTGGCGCTCAGAGAATATTTCAGTTTAAAAGGATCCTCTGCAGATCCTCTAGACAAATGTCCTACTTGTAACAAGTCTGATCAGATCTCTTTCCTTAGGGGCTTCTCTAAATGAATCTCAAACACCTCCAAGAATGGAGATTCCACAGGCAATCTGGGCACTGTTTGACTTGGGTCTTGTTGCCTTTTGTCCTGTCACTGTGCACCTCTGACAAGAATCCATCAGTCTTTTCTGCATCAGGTAGCTGTAGAGAGCAATAAACTCACCCGTTACCAACTTTCTAAACAAGTTGCTGTAGACTCTGCTCAAGTGGCATTGGCTTCAGTCCCTGAGCAGCCTACTGTCCCTCTGTTAAACACAGTATGGTTCAGAATGGGTAAGGTTGGAAGGGACCACAGTGGATCATCTGGTCCAACCTCCCTGCTCAAGCAGGGTCATCCTAGAGCACATTGCACAGAATTGTGTCCAGACAGTACTTGAACGTCTCCAGTGAGGGAGACTCTACAACCTTTCTAGGCAATCTGTTCCAGTGTTCGGTCACATGCACAGTAAAAAAGTTCTTCCTCATATTCAGGTGGAATTTCCTGTGCATTAGTTCCTGCCCATTGCCTCTTGCCTCATTGTTTAGCACGACCAAGAAGAGCCTGGCTCCATTCTCTTGACACCTTCCCTTCATATACTTATAGACATGGTCTGTCCATATCTTTCAAGTAATGGGAAGCCCAAGACCGAGCAGTGCTCCAAATGTGGTGTCACAAGTGCATAGCAGAGGGGAAGGATCGCTGCCCCGGGCCTGGTGGATACATTCTTGCTGATAGAGCCCAGGATGCTGTTCACTTTCTTTGCTGTAACGGTAGACTGGTGACTCATGTTCATATAGTCCACAATGACAACTGGATCTTTTTATGCAAATCTCTGTCTCAGACACTCAGCAGCAGCTTGCATGGTAGCATTATTCCACCCCAGATGCAAGTCTTTGCATTTGCACTTGTTGAAATTTAGGAGTTTTCTGTCAGCCCTATTTTTTAGCAAAAACAATTTTTGGCGGCTGAGAGAGTATACAGAGTCAGTATCACTTCATGATTACCTTTCTAAATTCTGCATCAAGAATCTACTTTTAACCCCAACAGGAAACAAGGCACTGGACTAGATGGGAGTTATTTTGTAGTCTTTGCTAAGCTTGTTTAAGAATAGACATAAGAAACCTCCTTACAGGTCTCTGACTGCTGAGCGAGTGGAGGAACTTCCCTGAAGGCTCCAGTGAAGAGGACATGGTGATATGGCCAGATACATTTGATACATAAAATATATGGGATTTTGAGTCAAGTTTTGAAGTACCTTATTATATAGAGATTTGGGTATAGTTCTGGGGTTTGTGTTCTACTCTTCATCTAAGATTTTGAAAGCTAGGTATTGTGGATTCTTTATGTCATTTAAGTGCCTCAAAGAAAACAATATGAGATCTTTAAAGCAGAAAACTTAGTGAGACCAAAATTTGTGATGCATAGACATTTAAAAAACTGATTTCAATTTGCTGACAGCTTGACTTTCAGTTCTGAGCTGTATCCTTAGCTAGTCTGTTTGTGCTTTTTAGATAAGTTTATAATTTGCTTTGGAGTCAGAGAAACTTCAATATGTTCAATTTTTTTTTTCCTTGGTGTGTATATATATACACACACACACACACAGAGAGAGAGATATAGTGTTTATTTATTGTTTGCTTGTTAGTATTTTTGTTTAATATGCACTACAGGAGTAGTTATAAAATAGTAGAAATATTTCTAGTGACTGGAAAAATTGCCTTTCCACTCCCTCCCTCTCCTACCCCTCCACCCAAAAAAACCCACAACCCCCTGCCAAAGCACCAATACACAAGCCATAGTATCCAGTAGATTCTCTCAACAAAATGTTTCTGTAATATTAAGGTGAAAAAATATAAAAGAATATACATAGTTCAGCTGTGCAGTTCAACCTAGACCATGTTTATAAGAGACTTGCTTCCTAAAAGAAGTTCATTAATGAGAGACATTTAAACATATACATCAGTTCATCCCAAACTGTAAGGTGGGCCTTGGTTGTGAATGTATTTTAGTTATTAAATGATTTGTCAATAGCAATGTTTGTAAATTAGGGGGAATTTGTTTTCTTGAAAAAAAATTTGAGAAACAGACTCTTGGTCAAATGCAAGAAGTAAAACACCTTTTAAGATAACATTGGTTTGACAAAAATACCCCCCACTAATGCCATCTGTTTTGCGGTATTACATTGACCATCACAGGAACGAAATTATCTTTATCATTAAAAAGTTAAATCTTAGTTATATGTCTGCAGCTACAATAGGAGGAAAATGGCACAGCTGGGAAACACTGAAATCACAGCTTTGCACAAAACTAAAAGATTACACAGCTGTTCAGAAGTTTGTAAGGTAGATATGACTGAAGTCATCTAATGTTTCATCCATGACAGTAATAATTAAAAAGACGATTTTCATGTCTAAATAAACATCATTAATTTTGTACTCATAGTTTTTGTTACATGTATATATATTATGCCTCCCAAGAAGATTGATATTAGACATTGCAAAAAATTGGTTGATAATAGTCTGTTGTTCTTGAAGGTGAAATTAGAAAAATGCTGTTTCAAAAGAAAAAAAAAAAGGCAAGACATTAGGTTAAATATTAATTTGAATGCCTACAATAATGGGTACATATGCTATTTAAGGAAGTCATTATTCCACTGTTTAGTCAACAAGAGTATCGATTAGAATTAATTCACTATAAAAAGTCTCCAATCATTTTTAACATAAGTTTTTCCTCTTTAACAGTACCCTGAAGCTTGTCTTTTTCGTGGTCAATTTAGCAACAAATTTGCAATTAATCACTTGTTGATTGCAATGAATGGTCTGTCGATAATATGCAGCTTACATTGCTAAAAGGGTTATACAAAGCTTTATTGTTTTCTTTTTGTCTTGGGAACACTTTGTCTAGCTGTGTTTCCTAGAATGGATTTTGAATAGATACTTTGAAGTAACTCATGCCAGTTTTAAAGAGACACCACGGACTGAACTGAGAGTATTAATCAAGATATGCCCTAACTTTCCTCTGGCATTACAATATTTGGACATCTGTTCTATCTCCTTATATGTGGAATAGGACACATTGACATAAATGAAGGGTTTCATTATCTTAAATGTCATAACATTTGTTTGAATTATTTTGTGTAGATTTTAAATGCTGAAATTGTAATCCTGGTTTTTTATAGAATTCATTGTCCTTTCAAAAGACTATAAAAATTGAAGCCTTTTAAAAATTCCATCCATAACTCTGAAAGCATAATTTACAATTTGTGCAATAACACTGAAATTGCTGTGGGTGTACTTTAGTAATTTTGAACACTGTAAATATTTTTACTGAAAGAAAACTAAGGGAAAAAATGCTTCTTACTCTAAAAACAGTGTTTTTGTCACAGATAATGCATACATGAAGGCCACTGTGAAATGCCCCTTTGGGGAATGTTGACATAGATTAGTTTATTTGGAAAGTCATGGCCACTGGAATGGCAACTTTCATTTTGTCAGAAGGAAATGTCTGTTACATCTGTTGTCCTTAAAGCAGTGTACATATGTACATAACTGAAACTAAAAAAATATTAATCCTGGTTTCAGGCTTTTCCAAAAGTTTAGAAATATTTTGTTTGCACTGATCTTTAAATTGCATGTTTTTGCTAGGGTTTGATTGTTCATTAGCAAAAAAACCTCCATTACTAAAAGTAGGATTTAACTGATTTACACTGCCCTTATTAATGTGCTAGCATTATACAAAATAGTTGCAACCATTAAGATAATCTTACTCTGCAATAATTTCTGATGTCATTATGGTTATGATATTTATGCTTGAGTAAAAGTTAATATTAACAACATTTGTCTTGGCTATCATTATAAGGATTACTTATTGCAAACATCAGCTAGACAAGTGTCTGCTTACTGTGCAGCAAATTTGGGAATTCTAGCTTGTCATTTAGTATTGATTACATTATTTAAGTAGTTGAGCAAAGCAGCACTTTACAAACAGGTGCTCTTTGATTTGCAAATTTATAAAAATCTAGGAGCAGCTTCCAGCCTGCTCTATAGTTGGGTTTTAAGGTAAAAAGGTGAAGGGTGATTTAATTATGCTTTCATTTAGACCAAAGATTTCTTTAGATGTTCTGTCTCATGAAGCAAATTGATTTATTGTTACCAAAAAAAATGAGGTCCTCCATCTGTAAAATATGTTTATAACATCGTTGTCTGGCCTAGAGTTCAGAGAAACTGTCCCATTCATGTTGTTTGCAGTGAAAATTCATGCACCTAACTTTGACGATGTGCATTACTTGTCTCCTGAACTCTTATTTTTTTCAGCCTTTTCCTGCCTCTGCAGTGCAGCTGGATTCACCCTTAGTCTGATCATTGGGAGAGTAACTTTGTAAACTAGAAAATTAATTTGGGGAATTGTGTGCTAGTATTTAGTGTAAACAACTTAGCCTTCTAGAAAACCTCGTATGTGTTGGAAATCCTGAGTTAAATGGAACTTCTGCAAGGAGTTTTTAATGTAGATATAGAATCTTCCCAAACAATCTGAGGCTGAGAATAGGATACTGGCATAATATATTCAAAGCTACCATGAAAGCCATAAGTTGCTAAACAACCATGACGCACTGAGTCTGTCCAGATGGTTGGGCAAAAAGTGTTATGCAAGTGCACTCTTGGGAGGGGGAATTTTTTTCTAGAAAATTTATCATCATCATGGCTAGGCTTCACGAATGAAGATTTGGGAAGGGCTCTACCCACTCTTGCTGCAAGCGTGCTGATGGCTAAAGAGGCTGATGTGAGAAAGGCAAGTCTGGTTGCAAAAGGCACAGCAGAAAGTCTCCATAGGCGGTGTTGGTGAGGCACGGTTCTTTCTGCGTTGTCTTTTCTCCTCCAGACTGATTCTGCGTGCATTCTCAAAGGAATCGGCAGCATTATGGATGGTGTGTCTCCATGCCTCCCGATTGGAGGCCACAGTGGACCATTGATGGTAATCAATATGGCCAAGGCTGAGGTATTGTTTCAGAGAGTCCTTGTATCTCCTCTTCGGGGCTCCTCTCTTGCGGCAGCCGGTGGCAAGTTCACCATAGAGCACGATCTTAGGGAGGTGATGATCCTCCATCCTGGAGATGTGCCCTGCCCAGTGCAGCTGCGTTCTCAGCAGCATGGCCTCAATACTGGTGACTGCTGCCTGTCCAAGGACAGACACGTTGGTCATGTAATCAGACCAGTGGATGTTCAGGATAGTGTGGAGGCAGCGCTGATGGAAGCGTTCGAGGAGACGCAGGTGGCGGCGGTAGATGACCCACGATTCAGACCCGTATAAAGAGTGGACAGCACAATGGCTTTATAGACACTAATCTTGGTACTTTTCTTTAGGTGTTTAGAAAATTCAGGTGTTCTAGAAAATTTAAGAAATTTCTCAAATCCACTACCCTTCCCTAGGTTTTTTCACCTGTCTTCTGCAAATTTGGACCCTTGGGATATGAAAAGGCTACAGAAGCATTTCTTTGACCCTCTCTGAAGGATCAGTTCAGCACTTCTAAAACAATTTGGGTATTTTTGTTTTTTGGGTTCAAAATTCCATTCATAACAAAGGGCTTTAGTGCAGATTCCAGGGTTTCTGACTACGTCAAGAACGGCATTTTTTATTTTGCTGTGAGATCGCCTAATAGTGAAACAGTATTGCATAAACCAAAAGTGAAATGTAGAATTTGTAGTTTCTGAAGTTACTGGGTGTTTTTTCCCTTTTAAGCTGAAACCATTTATAACTCCATGTTGATTTTGTTAAAAGAAAGTTTATGGTTCTTAATTATTAGTATCAGCCTGTAGTAAACCTGTAGTAAAGTCGTAGTAAACCTGTAGTAAACCTAGTAGTAAACCTGTAGTAAAGTCGTAGTAAACCTGTAGTAACCTAGTAGTAAACCTGTAGTAAAGTCGTAGTAAACCTGTAGTAAAGTCGTAGTAAACCTGTAGTAACCTAGTAGTAAACCTGTAGTAAACCTGTAGTAAAGTCGTAGTATCAGTACAAAAAACCCCAATTTTTTTGTTTTCCCTAAGTATCAACATTCTGTTAATAACCTGTGACTTATTTCCTTTATATAATAGAACCTCTCTATGGAGTAAATAAATATGTTTAACCTCAAAGCCTTTTAATGTCCAGAGCCTCCAAAAATAGGTACTGCCTGAGCTCTGTATGTCATACGCTGGGTAGATCAGCACTGTAAAATATTTTGCATATCTAAATTATTTATTCAAAGCAGCTATAGAAAAAACTTGATTTGTTTTAGGAGGAAAATATATGTGAATTAATTTAGTAGGATTTGACTACACATGTTCATATTTGGACATATTTTAACCCTTTTCCATATATCCAAATATAAAGTCCAGAAAAGACTTTTCTTTCTCTAAGCCATAACATGTTTTATGTCATTGGTTTTTTAATACAGGATCCTATTATTCATAGAGAGTATATTTTTCAGCCTTAAGTGCTCGGTAAGGTGGCATCTCGTTCCATTTTTTAGTCTATTTTGTGTTTCAGATAGCTTTTACTGAAGGGCTTAGGCTTTATTTAACTTGAGTTCAACTGGTATCACACACTTTCTATGAACTAATTACATTATTTCGTTAGCAGACATGTTTCAGAGAATATTAATCCTTTGTTTTTCGTGGAAATATTGGTCATTGCCATGTAGCATGTAATTGGGTTTTGCACTCCAGACAAAAGTCTGACCACTTACGCTGTGTATGAAGACAAATATTCATTCACCTTCTAAGTTACAAATTTGATAAACAGTAGAAGTAAACTCAGTGTGTGATCAAGATGATCTGCCAGGGTGTCATCTTTTCAATCTAATAGTGTTATGAACAGTTTAATTTCATTTTATTTCTGCAGTACCCTTTCAGTTACTCAGAGAAACCACTCTGGCATGCGGCTCATGTGAATTGAGTGCATTCTTGGAGGCTTCTTACTTGCTCAATCATTTTCACACTTGCTGTTAAATAGGTTTGTCTCCGCTTGATACAAAACTATTGTGCCATTTTCCCTATGACCTCACCCTGCTGTCAGGCAGTCGGGCCTTTTTGCATTGGCTGTAAGCACTGTGGAGGGCCACGCCATGTATAGGTATTGGACTCTTCCACTACTTCTTCAGAGCTTGGAAGTCCTCATAGACTATAGGAATATTTAATATGCTTAAACACCTGAAAAGAGTCATAGACCTCTCCCTCTTCCCACATGAAGACAGCATTATCTAGGGCTTATAAGCATGCTCTCCAGTTGCTATTGTTGCCTTCCCCCAGATATGTTGTACTTTGACAGACCCTCAAAGTCTGAACTGGATCTCAAATGCTTACTGGTACAAGGAGGTGGCCGACACTGGTAGAGGAGGAAGGAGGGAGCAAGCTTGATTGGAACCTCCACAGAAGTGGGAATTAGAAACCTTTTACACCTTACTGAGAAAATAAGGTAAAAGGATTCAGAAAATATTTTGATTGATGCAGCACAAGAACGAGTGCAGATATTGAGCAAAAGTCAAGAAAGTTGCTTCTGGGCCTATGAGAAAGAACAAACAGGCTGTGTGAAAGATGTAAGGGAGGGGATCTTAAAAAGTTTGTCATAAATCAGTGGAGAGAGAGAACATCTGTAGCTAAATAATCCAGCATCTAGCCCTAATTTATGAGTATGTTGGGGCTTTTTATAAATTAATATTTCTTTGTCCAATAGCAAAGATAATAAATAATATTGTAATGCAAAAATTTAAATTTCAAATAGAAAACATAATGAATGAGGAAAACAGTGACCTTTTTCAATTAAGGGAAAAATATTCTTTTAGAGTGTAAATCAATGAGAGATGTTTCAGTGGTTTGCATATTTCTTATAAAAATAAATATCTGCTATGGAAACAAATGAATAACATAAATATGTATTAAAATTATGAGACTCGGTTGCCAAGGTTTTGACTAAAAAGTTATGGGAAGTTGCTATGGAGAAGTCAGGTGAACATTTATTATTTGATCCCTATCAAGCAAGTGCGCATATAAAATGGATGGTGATACAAGATTTGGCTTGGACCCCAGTGAAGATTTCAAAGAACTGCTCAGACTGTTGCATTTCAGCGTAACTTCATAAGAAGCTAGGTGTACTCAGTTTCTTGTGTGAATAATAACAAAAGATTTTGAAATGGCCATTCAGAGCAGAAACTTATCAACTTGCCTTTTGGAAGAGTCTTTCTAAAGAGCTTTCTTCTTACTGTTGAGCATAATTGGGAGGATAGAGGGAACATCCTGAAGTTTTGGACCCAAATTAGAGTTCTACATTCAGCTCCTGAGAATACTTACTCTAATGAAAATTTAAACTGTGTCTGAAATGAAAATACTCAAAAGGATTTGTGGGAGTTTTGTTATTTTTGGGGGTTTTTTCCTTTCTTTGGGTGTTTTTTGGGGGGGGGGGTTCCTTAGGAGAGTGTTTGGAAACCATATTTAGGTTGAATATAATATAATTTTTTAAGACAGTGCACAAGCAATTATCCCTTACCCTAAGTTTGTCTTTTTCTTTAATTCAATGGCACTAATAACTATTTCACAAAAAGCAAACGAACAAACAAAAAAGCACTCTTAGTAATTGAGGAAATTTCTCACTTTTCTCTCCTGAGAACTGCCTGATGTGAAAGTCCAGGTATTTGTTTCAAGCCAGACAGGCTTTTAATGTAAACTTTCTTTCTGTGCTTTTTCCTGATCATACCTGTGAACCATTTCTGTGTGTTTCTGAACTACAGCTACAGCAGCAACAAATTGCATTGCATTGCTTATATTGACTTTCAGCCTGAGCTGTGTCCTTGGTTGTGTTATGCACAAACTCATTGTGCAGGATAATTTGGGACAATTTCAACATAGTCCTCAATCAGCAGTTATCAGAAATGCTCCTAATGGTTTACCACAGTTTTTTGGTTTTTTTATATACAAGATATTTAATACACTGTCTATATGGCTATGTTGGCTAATTGCCATGGGATCACTTTTCTTCTTCTCTCTTTAGTGACCACATAAACACTCATCATGGACCTAGAAGAACCCTTCTCTAGTTACGGTAAATTTAGGGTGACCAAATATAAAGAAAGGAAGATGTGCTCATTAACACAGTGTATCCTCAGGAGAGATCATCTTCCAGAGTGCATGTCCTCTGCATTGCATTGAGTCATGAGGCACATGGCACATCTGGTTCTATAATAGCCTGTCTTACCTCCCAGTCTCCTTTGATGGTCCTTACATTTGATTAATGAATTAAAAATGCAGATACATAGGAATGTACTGTCAGTTTCTAAAACCCAAAATAGCTCCTCAAATAAAGTCCTTGATTTATTGATACAAAGGCTTGTCTTATGGGACTGGTCCCTGTATTGGTCCTTACAGAGTGGGACATGTGGTCACCCTGTACGAACTGATGGATAATAAAGACCAATGAGTTAACTTCTGTAGGTGTCCACATGTTACAGAGTTATACATAGGCAGAACATAGGAGTAGCTGGGGTTTTTTCCACAAAAATGTCTTTTCCTCCAAAATGGATTCCCCTTTGTGTCTGTGTGAGACACTTCCAGAACCAAATTGTGCATAAATAGTGTCAAAGACTCAGCAAGGATTTGACTTCAAATGAAAAGGGACATGAAATATGCTTACATTTGAAGACTTGTTCCAATTTTTTGTTACCATTTCTAGATATACCATCATCTAGTCTTTTATCTATCATGTATAAATACTGTGGTTACTGATATTTCATCCTGGGTTTTGAGATATTACCTGTTTAAATGAGTATTTAAACTGTGAACTGTCACTTAGTAATACATGGACCTCTGAAATGTATTTAAACATGACCATCAGAGGGCTGACAAGAATGTCATTGACAAAATAGCATTATCTTGACAGTTCCTGTGGTTTTCTTTGAAAACCAGGTACACAAGTTTTTTAAATTTTCATTCTCAGACTTTTTCTTAAGAAAGTGGATGGTCACTATCTTTTTGTAAAGCTGTTTTTAAAAGCACTTGAAATCTCTTCTTGCTCTGATATGCTCAAACTATATCCTTCTCAGATACACTGGCTCAGAATATTAGTAGAAACTAAAACAACTATAGTAACTAGTGTTTCACCAAAAACTAATTTATTGATTAATATTTTTAGTGGGTTGTGGGTTTTTTTGGGTTTTTTTTTTTTTT